>JAFELO010000756.1:437739-469263 GCA_017140195.1 Eumaeus atala
ATTAAGGTCGAGACTAGTTGAAGGGTACTGTTCAGCTCTGATCTAGTCTGAACGTTCATTTTAACCAAGATTGGGTGGATCGAGCTTTATGATCTGGTACCGAGTCTTGCTGGAGAAGCCATACTTGGTCATTGAACATGGTGTTATTAAGGGGTTTAACTACCTTCTCAAGAATGGTATCTTGATACACTTGTGTCGATGGCTCAGTCATTCTTTCATAGCTAACACCCGACCAAACCACCACAGAAGTCGGATAGTGCCCATGTTGCACTCTGTTGACTAAATGGGAAGCTTCTCTTGAGCTTTTAGCATAAATACTGTCATTTTGCTTGTTAAAATGTTGCTCAGTTGTAAAAGAATACTGATCTGTAAAATATTATTTTCTGTGACCTCCATTTGCGTACCGCTTCAGTAGTTGTTTTCATTTTACCACTCTATTCATCTTTAAGTTATCAGTTAAGAAATTACTAGTGCGTCTCTAATAGGCTGCAAGTCATAAGACATATCTTAAAATACGCGAAATAGTTCCAGGTACCTTCATTTCCCAAGATAAAATATTTTGCTTTCGGACAGGATTTCTTCGAATTCTTTCCCTTACAGCTTTATTCATCTTTTATATTGAGACTCGTAAATATTTGTAATACTATAATCATTTCGAGAGCGTAGTCGACTATTGAGAGACTAGCAACCTCTTTACGAGTGATTTTTGTGTACTGGCGTCTAGACGCAGGTAAATACTATTTGATTTTAGTCTATTTTGAACTGCAGCTGAAAAGTACGGTTGGTTTCATTTTAAAGTAACTAAGTCATTTGCTCAAATCTTATTGTACAACTATCTACTACCCACGGCCTCGCTTGCGTACTTCTTATTACATATTACATGATGCCCAGGCTTATTAGCTATTCGACATCAAAAAAATCATATCAACGTTATTATAAATAAACATAAAAATAAAAAATATTTTTCTTAAAAAAATCTTCTACTGCTCCCGTATCACCTTATTATCATCATATTTTTTTAATGTTTCATGTACAGACATACGTTTTTACTATTGTATTATATTTATAGAAAATAGGTAGATATGAAACAATAAGTAGTAAGAACATTGGTGATATTTACATTAAATTATTATTGTTACCAACTGTATTAGTAATTAGGAATAACTGGAAATCTTGTGGTATCGTAATGTTGTAATTGGTACTTGTCTTGTCTCGCGGCATGTATGATAGGGGTTCGGTGAATATTACGTCATCCAATGTGCGTTAGTAAAGGTTTCTACCCAGAAGAAGAGAAATTGGCGGGAAGAAAGAAGGGATTACACACCTCTGCATAATATTATACATGTGTGTCGGCAGTCTGCCTCTGTTTCGTCTGCCTCGTGTTATTGGGTTGATCGTCAGAGTCGGACTGAAGGTTTATTGGGTTTTTTAGATTTTTAATAACAGTCAGGAGTCGAGAAGTTGATGATGGTTACAACCCTCGTCGTGTCGGACTGCCGTCCAACCGGAGTAGGCAAATGATGGAACAAGGATTCCACTATGATAAGTCCTGCGTAGTTGACTTGTGCCTATAGAATTTGCCGCCGTGGCTGAAATTCGGCTATGACAATATTATTATTATTGTGTCAGTAGCCTTCAAACAGCTCTGGCTACTGCTTTGTCCCGTTAAACTATCGACCTTCAACCGAAATCTCGCTTTGAGCTGCCGCCGCGTGTATTATCAATTTTTTTACATAAAACGGCTGACGTTCTCCTGTATTACGCCGAAATAGCAGAGATAGCTCTCTGCTATTTATAAATTATTCTCGTACCGCATGAACCCTATTGTTGATTTCCACTTGACCGATTTAACAGACAGCAAGTCCTCGCAGACGACTTGACACGCTCTGTTTGAAGGTGTCGGTTTCAGGCCTCATTATAATATAAAGTTGGATTTTTATTTGTAATAATACACTAGACACAGCCGGTGTAACACGATGGACACAACAACTGGGTCGCTCTCGAACTATCCAGGCATAATAGATCGTTATCGTCGTTATAACCATCAGCACTGTCGGATGTTGCACTTCTCTCGGCTACCTGAACCGTCTTCCCTCCCGGTGATGTACCAACGCGAGTCCGTCCCGTAGTATAAAGTATAAAGATATACTGTATCGGATAACAAATTCACTACACTCAATCGACAATAATCGATATTAATAAGAATATTAACTCTCTATCTAACCCACCATGCATATTGGTTTCTTAAATTTACGCGAATGTTAGACATTAAAATAAAACCATGGTCACGGGAGGACTGAGATGACAGATGTCCTGATGTACCAAGTTTTTAAAAGTACCCGTAGAATTATAAATTTAGATGTTCCGATTAACGTAAAAAAGTTGCCGTAAAGCTTCTGAAACGACGGGCTACAAATAATTTAATAAACCGCGATGAAATCCATAAAAGTGGTTTTATTGTAACCACCATGTCATCATATTTATCAGTAGTATACTTCTAGGATTGGTCTACTAACACTATGTTTTCCCTAGTATTATTACCACCATGCCCGTAACCTACTAACCCATCTAACACTTAGGTACTCGAATCATCGTTAGTAAAACAGTTTAAGAAATGAATTTTCATGGTAATCGTCGTTTTTACTGTTCTACCTCTGAACGTGAATGTTACAAAGACATAAGATGAAGATGTAGGTTGCATGTGTCTTTCAATAAATTTATATTGCGCCATATTTGTAAAACTGAGATGATGTAAAAATTTCGCATCACGATGTTTGTATATGTCATATGTCAATCTAAAACTACTGGAAAGATTTTATTGAAATTTTCTAACTTTGACCATTTTAGAACATATTTTATTTCAAATAATGACCGCAATATTTTTATTGTGTCAGCAAATACAACATGTCGGCAAGTCTATAAATAAATAAATTTGCTCAAAAGTGTGAACAGCTTCAGAATTATAAAATATAGAAGCGTGCAAATTTTCAACTCAATTAAATGGAGGAAATTATATTGCAGGATAGACATAAGCAAATCCTTTTTTAACCGCAACATGAAAGGAGAACCTCCATAAGTTCGGCGAATGCGGCGAATGTGCGCAGTTTTCACTAAAGCGATAACCAGTATTAGCGGGCGCTTCTTAAAAATTTTCCTTATTTGGAAGGAATCATGGGGTTGCTCTTGGTTAACCTGTCCCATTTGTTATTATAAATGGAAGATAATTATTTTTCTATATCACAGTTTTAAATATCTATATTATTTGCACTTGCCGAGTGACGGAGATACAACTACAAACTTTTCCTCCGAGCTTTCACTATGAGTTTTTCTTTGTAGTTATATCATACACGTGATAATTTTAAATAACTTGTCCGGTATTATGCGCAGTCCTGGCCACTCTTTATTTTTTAATACTACTATTGACGCCGTTTCTATTCAACGTGTATCGGATAATTATGCAAACTTATTTTAAAACAATGTCCCCAAAAACCATATGTGTGTATGTGTGTGTATCGATTTTCTCAAAATCTTCAGTACGGATTTTAATACAGAAGATATCAGTGTATAAATCGGTACCTATTATTTTTGGGCAAAACAGGACCGATCGCTAGTACTTTATAAGAGGTATGGCCATGCTGTATTGCAGCGGAATTGGGCTGGCACGACCGGGGAGGTACCTATCGCTCACATAATACGGTCGTAAAGTGACAGTGTCGCGTTTCGTGTGGTTTGTAAGAGGGCAGCTCATAAGCACAGTAATTCTGTGGATGTTCATGGGCGTTAGTAGGCGTAAAAAGGCTCTGACTACTCGTTTGTCCCCATATTGTATATTTCAAAAAATCTTTTCAAATAAGACAATTCAATAAAAGAAATTGGAGTCGTTTAACATGCTATGAATTAAGTACATTAAAGCAGAGCTGTGCTTAGGCCTTATCATTGTAAGAACAAACGAAAAGATGGAATAATTGAATTTCGTCCAACTTTATTTTAACAAAGAAATTTTGAGATGACCGGGTCTGGCTTCTACTTCTTTGTTATTACAAGCAATAGAACTTTCACAAATAAAATAAATAAAATTCAGTCCGTAAAGTGAATAATTTTCAGTTCCGTAATATTTAAATCTTATTACGTTCTACCCACTTATATATTTCATTAGTGAATTCATTTGTTTATTTCTTTATTTAATCTTATGAGTTCCTTTAGTAAAATCCAATTGCCTACTAGAGTGTCTCAGCGTACCAAAAGTGCTCTGCTAGTTTATTTAAATAATCTACACCTTATTATATAAAAATCTCGTGTAAGTTGTTTGTCCGACTAAATTTCTGAAACCACTGGACTGTAACAGTTTAATTAATGACTGTGATATTTGTTTTGCCACAGCAACGCGTACCCCAATCTGCTATTTTTATTTATTTTATAAAAATCTACAAATTACTACAGTTACAATTATGTTTAAATTACAAAGTAAACACAAGGCTATAGTTTACAATGAATTTATCATGCTTTTAGAGTTTGCTTTTTGTCCTGGTGACTGCCTTGATTCGTGCGATCGTGTGTATCGTGTGCGGTATGTGTTTGTGTGTTTTGCATCCATATATGGATGTGTGTGCGTGTATGCATGTGCGTGCGTGTGTACGCGCAGGCGTGCGTACGGGCGTACGCATTTGTACGATATTGGGGTATGTTAAATAAAGTACAACTTTTAATATTCTTATATAATACAAAACAATGGTTGTCGGTCGGTAGTGTAACAATGTTTGAAGAGCATCGATTTCTACAACATATTTTATTGAATGGTGTGACATTGTCAAAATAATTATTGATTAATTAACGGAGTAACTATTTCCCTATTTCCTTACCAAATTGTCCTAAGTAACAAAAGGGACCTTATATGGTTGCTTGCCAATTCGTGATATGCGGCAAATATTTCGGAAAATAGGATTGAAGCTGACGGGCTGATACCAAATAAGGTTTGAGCGTGATATCCCTTTATGAATATTATTCGATATAAGCCCGTTGATATGAGTATGAGGGCGTGCAAATGAGATGATTTCATAAAGACATAATACATGTATTAACTGTATGAAATATTTGGACGCTTTTGGACCATTAGTGTACAGATTTTTTTTTAAATGATAGGCAAACACGTGATAGTAAGTTATATACGTATAGGAAGACATTTAATTCCTTTGTTTACCCCGATTCCGCCTTAAGCTATACGCAACTTATAAAACTTTATACAAGCAAATGTAATATCATATAATGCAGTAAAATTAAATGAAACAACTAAATGAAAGGCTTTGTATTAATTCCACCTCATCAGCACATATTATATAGCTAACAACAACGTGAAATCTGTAAATACCGATGAAGTTCGATGCTTATCGAAATCATGGAGGTTGGAAGACTTTGCGAGACTAAAAGTATCCTTTACGTCCGCAGAAAAATCTCGGCACGTCACGGTTTCACTCACGTGATGTTCTAAAAATAAAAAAATGTAACAAATTGATCACACGAGTACTGTCTGGGCGTTTATTCTAATTTAAATAATGTATACTCCTGCTCGACGCCTAGACAGTCCTCAGCAGGGTTGTGCCACGCCACAGGTCAACTCCACCAACATTGGAACAGTGCATTAAGATGAGGAACCCATTTGTACCCTACAGTTTTCAAATCTAGCATGGATGAGTTCCACAGGGACTTACAGAAAGCTTCCGCAAATTCTGCTACATCAAGTCGCACTACACGCATCGCCACAGAATTTGAAAACTTCAGATCATTTACTTTGTCAGCACTTAAAAACCTCCAAGCACAAGTTGAACTCCTATCTAAGCTTCACGATCAAGAGCTCTTAATGCATGGAATTGTCGAGGATAATATACAGTACACTGTGTCCACTTTAATTAAAACTGTGACAAATTATCTTAAAATTCCCAGTGTAGATCTATCCGGCATAAGACGTTGCCACTGAATATGACTAGCGAAGGCGGATGTTCCTCGGCCAATACTGGTCAATTTCCAAGACACTCGCTTAAGGGACGATATTTGGCGTAAGAAATCTCAATTAATAGGTTCAAAGTTCTACTTGGCGTCTTCTAAATTCCTCACCTTTCTATAAACTATTTTCCTTCCTTTGAGCTCATTCTGGACATCTACACTCCTTCTTATCAGCATGTTATTTATACTGAGGGGAGACTTTAACACTGCTATTATCGATTCCTGTAACTTAAATATTCTAGATCTTAACGCTACGCAACACTATCCCTATTCACTTCCATCTCTGCTAGACCTTATGATTGTATCTTCACCTAATCACATTTTTACGTTCAGGCAGTACGTAGCAGGTTTTTCATATCACGTATGAGAATGGACCAATTACTTCAGGATGCACAGGACATTGACTGGGCACTAGTTTATGCTGCCGGCACAGTTGATGAGAAAGTGTATACTTTTAGTAACCTCATTGCCGAACTTTACGATCGGCAAGCCCCCGTGCGCCCTGTTAAGTTAAAACATCCACCGGCACCATGTCTCACAGAGGATATTCGAGCAATGATAAACATAAAAAACAGAGCCAAGGCTAAGCTTATAAACTGCGACTCTGAATCTAATCGGGAACATTACAACAGAATCCATGATCGCTGCAACACAATGTGCAGGGATGCACAGCTTCGCTATATCCACTGTTAGATATAGAATCTATAAATAAACATTCCTTTTGCTCCTGTCAAATTTTTGATTCGCACTTAAAATCTCAAACCTTACATAACCTTACTTTATCACCATCTCCAAATTTCAGCCCGTTTTTTTTTTCAATCAACTGTCTGTCTGCAGTGTTAAAAATACTATACATCCATATCCTCTAAAGCAGTTGAGTGTGATTGTATTGGCCGTGATATGATAATCCCCATTATCGAAATCATCGCTCCAGTCCTAGCTCATATTCAAAATTTTTCTCTCACTACTTGTGTCTTTCCAAGTTCATGAAAAGACGCCTATTAATAAATTCCGCTACCCAAAAAACCTAATCCTCGCTCTTTTTCAGATTATCGTTCCATTTCTATCCTACCATTTCTGTCTAAAGTATGGTTCAGGAGCATTTGTGTTTCTACCTAAATCAACATCAACTTTTCAATTTCTTCTAGTCGCGTTTTCGCCCGGGTCATAGCACGGCCGCTGCACTCATTAAAATCTCGAAAGACATCCGCGACGGAATGGACTCTAGAAATATAACAATACTGACGCTGCTCGACTTTAGAAACACCTTTAACGCCGTAGACCATGACGTTTTATTACTTTTGCTTAAGTCTATTAATATATCTTTAGAGGCAGTGGGTTGGTTTCAGATTTTTCTTCAGAGCCGTCGGCAGCGTGTAAAATTAGATAGCGTTCTCTTCTCTTGGACCTATATTTATGCCGGTGTCCCTCAGGGTAGTCTATCACCTCTTCTCTTCTCTATTTTTATAAATTCTATCTGCCAAAAAATATCTTCATCCTATCATATGTATGGAATCGACTTACAGATTTACAGACATACTCCTCTGCAATCTCTCTCAGATGCTATTAAAGAAAGTAATAACGACTTTAAAGGCATACTGCATTAGAGTAAAAGCTATGGTCTCCACCTAAATCCTGATAAGACTCAATGCATAATAATAGGCAGCTGAGAATTGATTGGAAAAATGGACTGGGAGAAGCTTCCGAATATCTGTATGGAGGGTGTCTGTAATACCTTTAAGTATAACGGTCAAGAGCTTAGGCGTATGCTTGGACTCAACTATTTTATGGCATGTAAAACAACTATTTCAATTATTATAATTAGACTTACATTAGACTTTAATTATACTTATAACTATTATAATTAGACTCAACTATTTCATGCAATGTACAGGAGCTGCGATAGAGAATGCTAGGTACCATAGTTTCTTTAAGACGACTAAGTAATTTTCTTCCGATTCCTACAAAAATTTATCTCGCGCAATCAATTCTACTGACAATCTCAGACTACGGAGACGTGTGTTACTGCGACCTCAATGAGAACCTTCTGTCTGCACTCGAACGTTTTCAAAATATTTGTATTCTGTTCATTTTTGGGATCCGCAAATACGAGCATATCCCTGAATATCGCCAAAAAA
The DNA here is from genome assembly GCA_017140195.1 of Eumaeus atala. Classification (NCBI taxonomy): domain Eukaryota; kingdom Metazoa; phylum Arthropoda; class Insecta; order Lepidoptera; family Lycaenidae; genus Eumaeus; species Eumaeus atala. Next base: position 445,875 of record JAFELO010000756.1, read on the forward strand.
TCAAATGGCTTCTCATCAGATTGCGTCACAACTCCCACATCTAATCCTTCTGTTTAATGTGCTCTTCAATCCTTCTACTCCCACATACTTAAAAGGAAGCTTTTCTTACCTCGGCGACAATACCTCTATTCCCTGTTCTTGAAACTAATTAGCTCTATTCTCTCCTGTACATAAACGACATTCCTTGATATGCGGGTATTACCGCCCCGCAGTAGGTGGCCATCGCTTCCTAAGACCTGTCATTTGAGCACTGCATAAATTACGATAAGTGAAGAGTCTAACAAATCGGAGCGCTGCAGGGCCCATCTAGGTCAAACCTCTGAGGTGTGCTAAGCCATGCTCACAGAGCCATCAACTTCATGCAACACGTAACCGTCTCCCGGCGGATCCAACATGAATAGCCATCGAAGCATCCTATCTCATGCCGCATGTGAGGGGTTTTGCTTTTTTCGGTATATCCGCCACTCCGGGACAGGGTACAGTAGTGTTCGTCGGAGCCTCACCCATGGTAATTACCCAGCTTGTGTCCTCCTCTCTTCGGTGTATATTTTGGCAAGTATTTGCGCCGCGAGCTCTTACGATGGGTCGACGATCGCTAAGAACCATCGCTGTCGCCCAAAAACTATTCGGTCTTTTAATAGCTCCGTGTTGCCTTCACCACATTGTCCCGCTGAGCTTTGCAACATTTTACAGTTTCCACCGTGCACTTGCGTTTCTGTACTGTGGTTATTTCCTATAAGCAAATGACTCACTAAACCGGAAGACAGTAAATTAACAATTTAAGCTTCAATAAAAGTGTTCCAAGACTTATGATTAAAGTAACGCCTTAAATTTTCTTGAATATCCGCAACAGGACATTACACGTTCAATTAGAGCTCGAGGAATATTTCAAATTTACCTGCAGACGTATAACGGTACGGGGCTGCAATATTTGTGTAAATGTGCCGTAAACAGCAGGTGCTACGTTTCAGCTCTATACTGCCTTATTAACTTATGTCCGTGTATTGACCCTAATAGGAATTTACTGTCTTTGCACACTTACTAGTCATATGGATGTGATAGTCGTTGCGACATATTGCGGTGTTCCTTTGAGAAGTGATATTAGAATTGGCCGTGAAATATTATAGCAAGAATCAATACTGCGTTACTCCTGTATTGAACTCAAATATGAATTTACTCCTTTTACACATTTATTAGACACAATGTGTGTTACCGTTGTTGTGAAGCTTCGGGCTCGATAAATAATTAAATAGACCACGAATAAATCCGTAAGAGTATTTTTATTACTCGTGATGTTGTTGGTCGGTTTCATAAAGTTTAACTGTTGTGTTGTCTGTTTCATGGAACCAGTGCGCCAGATTGCAAGCTGAAATATTGATTCCTACATAACACTGAAACGCTAAATTGTACTCGAAAATCCAGCACTGCGTCGCAAGAACCGGCGTGTGGTAGTCGGTCTGTAACAAGCGAACTTTTTAGTCATGTGCGATGAAGTGACGGGCTTCTAAACCGTTCTATAGCAAATTTATTGCAGACTTGAAACGAATTAATGCTTTAAACGAACGCGAAAGTTTGTAAGTACGGATGGAGTTTTGTTTCCCTTTCACGTAATAACTACTTAGTTGATTTAAATGAAAATATACGATAATGTATACATACAATAGCTTGTACATCTTAGTAATACATATGCTATAGAAATAATAAGTCTTTCTCGTGGTTTCATCTTTAGTCTATACAGATAAATTCGCCGGCAATTGCTACTTATTTATAAACTAAAATTTAATTTTACACACATACATGTGTTCTGCCTGCTGCTGCGTATGATGATTATGATGTTGAAGTTTTACTAAAGCATTTCCCTCACCAAATGTAACTATTGCCTTTATTATAGTACAATCAATCTAGCAGATTAAGAGCGCGTGGTTAGTAACTTATGATGGAATTATTTCAATTTTCAAACTACCCACGACTAAAGTAGATTACTAAAAACGTTATAATAAAACTTTCTTGGCTTTTTCGCGTGAACTTAAGAAATTATTATAAATTTTTTTTAGTCTTATTCTTTTAGCGTGTTTCTCGAAAGTGGTCTGAGATTCCACAATAATGCAAATACTAGAAGTTGTCGATCGTAAAAATAAGAACATTCATATTATTATGATAGTGAAAACGTATGCCTACAATGTACAAGCGAATTAGTGTTATAAGTACAAGCGTGTTTCCGCAAACAATGCACTTTATTGTGGCCCTTTTGTTAGGGGAACAAAGGAGCAGGCACCTTGATGACCAGTGACGCCACATAATTGATATCCACATAATTGTTATGCACACGCGGAGGCGAAAAGGGCACATTTTCTCCTCACTCCCAATATGGCACCGACTACTTACAAAGTGTACGAAACGGGACGGCGAAGATGTCCTCCCCGGCCGTGCCGCGATATTCTTTATGTAATGTTCAGGACAAATTTTTAGTTTCTCTTTAATTCGAAGGCTCCTCTGCTCACGCACTCTACATGGGGGATGTAGAGTGCTTGAGCGGAGGAGCCTTGGATGTTGTATTGGTTAGATTTTTATATAGGATAATTTGTTGAGTATTTCAGGGCACGATAGGTGATGCAATTATGTAATCAATAAAAATAATAAAGCGAAATTTTTTATGTATTAAGTGAAATTCTGTGTAATTTTATTGTGGTTTTGTTTGTATATAGGACGATTACATAACCCTAACATGGATCAATATTTGTCGTGGTGGCGGGGCTCAGTAATCTCAGGTGAGCCCGGACACCATGAGCGAAGCTAATGAAACCGAGGCAACTGCTTTTTGTACCCCTATTATAAGACGAGGGGACTAAAAAGCAGAAGAGGAGGCGCTGTTGCGCATATCGCAAGGGCATTATTAGGTGGGAATCTCACCACATTGCAGTAGCCCAAAGTTGGTGGGGTTGTAATTCGGTGCGGGTTAACCCTCCTGTGGTGGAAGCGATGGGGCCTTAGGGGACTGACTAGCCATCGTGGTGCCCTCAAGATTTTTTGTTCCGGGGCACCCCACAAAAGGTAGTACTGATGGCACTCGGGGTGGTTTTTGTGCGTCTTCCGCAATACAGTGTACCGCGAGCCCCATACATCTGGACCCCACCCAGTGCCGGCGAAGACGTGTAAATTTATTCCCTGCGTCACAAAAAAAGAAGAGAAGGAACATTACCTAAACTGTACTAAAATTTAAAATCCTTTACAATTTCCGTTTTATATCGAATGATATGAATCTCTTTAACTCTACTTACAACAAGCACTTTCCATTTCGGAATTTTGAAGAAACGCAATAATTAAGACGATATGGACATAATTTAACTCGATTTCAAGTAACTGGTTAAGGCTTACTAACATCATGCTCACAGTGCAATAATATCTCTTAATCTCGTCTCGTCTATACTAATAATACAAAGCCGAAGAGTTGGTTTGTTCGTTTCTTTGAACGCGCTAATCTCAGCAAATGTTTGGCCGAATTGAAAAAAAAAAAATTATGTTCATGGAAAATTTAATTACATTTCTCGTGATGCTAGTAATACATACCTTGTAAATTACGCTGATTATTGCATCCCATATCACCGCTATTTCCATTACAAAGTGAAAAATCGGAACACTGCTTCCTGTGAAAAACTTTCGAATTGTGCGGTTTAGAATGTCATATTTAAAGTCCAGATGCGAAAAACAACTTCAGTTCACTTCAAATTCAAAAGAAACAAATTTCAAAACAAACCATGAACAAATTAGACAGACCTGTTTGTTTTTGTATTGTTGGAGTAGTTTGTTTTGAAACAAAGATTGATTTTAAATTCTGACAGAACAGAGAAATTTAAAATGTGCCGTGCAATTGATATTTACAAGTAGTACAACACTAATAAGTATTACTAATCTCGTCTATTTCCTACAAGTTGTCGATATGTCATCAATCACGCGCCATCATCCTAGACACGTTCCGTCGGAAGACTACGACAATACCACGTTAATTCTTAAACACAATCACAGATATGACACCGCACACCCGGACACGCAGATGCCCCCGTGGGCAAATGTGAAACTTACACTACGACCCAGATAGACGTAAAATGAGACAATAACAAACGCGTTTGGCCACGAATGGTCTAAACGACTAGAAGATCTTCAGAGCGTGGACAACCCCCAACGCGATTCGCGATTTGCCTAGCGCAAATAATGCCACCGTACCGGTTAGTATTCTGAGATTAGCGCGAGTCTTTTCACCCAGAGGGACGGCCCCATATCATGTCATGTTACTGTCCATAAGCCAAACCTTCACGTCAGCGCCGAGACCGTTTCAGCTACCGTGCGATACGTCTCGGTCCCTTTGGCCATTATAATAATAGTTAAATAAGCTATTATAAACACTCCCATATCGTGTCGTTCCCTCTTTCGAGCCTAAACCTAGTCTCGTCACCCAACGAACACGCATAGCTATGTCGAATACCCCTCGACATCACTTCACTTCCTCAGCATAACTTCAGGCCCGAAAAAAGATAAGAGATATTTATTAATGTATATGATTTGATAAACCCTTCATCTATCAAATTAAACTCTTTAATAATAATATCATAAGCTATGTGCAATTAAAGTAACTTAATCTTGTAAAATGAAAAAGGATTCAATTTATTTATATAACTTTTCATATTATGATTCATCATTCAGTCAGGATATATGTATGTACTTTTATAGGGTCGCCCAGTCCGCCTACGTATCTTAGCCTTGAACATAATTGGTATCCTGCAGGCTCATCATAATGTACATCGCTATACCCGCTATTTCGTACATTAACTTATGGATACATAATTATAATAACAATGGACCAGAACTCATTAAATAATTCAACAGTGAAATTAACGTACACATCGCATACTTCGAATCAATCTAATTTTCTTTCTGACGTTCAATCAACTAACCATACATTCGGGCGCAGAATTAATATGAAACATGATTCTGTCAAGACTATTGAGTCAACAATTAGGCGGAGCGCTATGAGTGGTCTATTGACCGTGAATACTAATGAGATTTGAGACTATTCTAATAACTTATTCAAGTTAATGTACATAGTGCATCGACAAATCATCTGTAATGCCTGCTTATGTCCTGGTATTCGGGTTGATTAGATTTTTAGACAATCTTTTTCATCGCTGAGATAATGCATTTTCGCACCAGCCAATGAGCCGCCGGCTATTCAGAAACCGCTACGGCGTCTACGTGTACGAGAGGTGCCTCCTCTTACACGGCGGCCTACCATATCACGAAAATTCTCAAGCACGATCACATGCATGACACCGCACATCCGGACACGCAGACGCAGCCGTGGACAAAAGCGAAACCTATTCTATATATAACCCAGGCATACGTCAAGACAAACAACAATAAACGCATTGCACCACGAATGGTCCAAAGGACTCGAAGATCTTTAGAGTATGGACAAACCCCAACACGATCCGTGACTTGTCTATATCAAATAATGCCGCCGTTCGGGTATTCTGATACTACCACGCGCGAGTCTTTTCATCCTGAGGGACGGTTATGTCATGTCATATGTCATACTGTCCATGAGCAAAACGTTCACGTCAGCGCCGAGACCATTTTTACTACCGTACGAGCTGTCCCCAACGTCAGATTCAGGGGAGGAGAGATGTCCGGTCCATTTGGCCATAATAATAATAATTAAATAAGCTATTGTAGTTTCGATACGTGTATTACGAAGTGTTGGCCGACCGTTCACCAGGTGGGAAAACAATCTCCGTGCAGTAGCTGGCCCGAGATGGATGCGAGTAGCAGGAGATTGGTCGTCTTGGCGTTCATCGAGAGAGGCCTATGTCCAGCAGTGGACCGATAAGGGCTGATAATGATGCTGATGGAGCTATTAAGAATACTCCCATATCGTGATGCATCTCTCTCATCTGCGGGAATGAGGGGCGTCGGTCCCTCTTTCGAGCCTAAACCTAGTCTCGTCTCTTTGAGGTAGAAGCGAAGAGAAGTCCAATACAGCCGGACATCTCTTCGCTTCCACAGCATATAGGAATTCATAAAATGTCCATCTAATAAATTAAAATCTTTGACAATAATATCTTAAGCTATGAGCCTTTTAAAGTAACTTCATCCTGTAAAATAAAAGAGGATTCAATTTACTTATATAATATTATGATTCATTATTCAGTCAGGATGTATGTATGTACTTTTTATAGGGTCTCACCACTGTTAAGAAGGAGGCAACTAGTTCTAACTAAAAACATTTATTTAGTTGCCTTAAAAAGAAGAAAGGAAATACTAAATCGAAACAAGTCTATCAATTCAGCACATGTGTTATCAGTACGTTAGTGTATTCAGTAAAGTATATACAGGCTTTTCACGAGATTTGCATATTGCGTTTAGGAAAACTTGTCTTTACAGAATTTAGTTTAATAAGTACAAGCTCGTTACTTAACAAATACGCTACAATTGCTAATCATAATTACTGGTAATAGAAGCATGAAATAAGAATAAAAGTGGTATTCTTTCCTCATACTATCAAATGATAATCTCTATTTTTGATAGATTGAATATAATAATGGGCTTAGAAAACGAAATTAATCAACAAATGACGTAACAAAGACTTGTCAATTTCAACAGCAAGCTGTTCCTGATTGCTATTGAATAATCAATGTAAAGCTAAAAATAAATTGATCTTTTAATATTTTATCTCAGGATAATGCTTTATAAAGCTATTTTATTACATTGTAGGGAGAGAAACTAGCAGTCGGTAGTCTTCCACAATTGATATGTAGATGTGCTCCACTACTTCCCTCTCATCTTCTAATGGGCCAGCGGCTACTCACAAACCGCAGGAACGCTACAGCGAGGCTGTCATTTTACGGCAGTATTTGTTGCAGATAACAATTCATGTAGATATACCACTTTATATGCTCGAATAAACGCATGAACGTCAAAACATATACGAAAATATAATAATAATAATAATAATCATCATTTTGTATGGGTCCATCGTGATGTAATTAGAATATTACTCAAGACGATTTTTGACTACAGCAGCCATCTCTATGAAGACTAAACCTTCTACGCAGAACATTTTATACATTTTACACAAGTTCTTAATTAGATACAAAATACAAATGCACTCTCTATCCTTCTATTGCAATGGGATGGCCATACAACACGACCGGAGAGAAATCTGGCGCAGGACCAACTGTTTACCGTACTATTCGAGTCACGGGACTGAAAACAATGCCACCATTATGAATCTGGATTGTTGTTAGCTTCTCTGAACGCGGGTCATAACTTATAAAGCTAATCAGGCCGGTTAAGAGAAATACAAATAATATTTTTTTTCCCTGCCACAATATTTATGGCAATACGAACTTTGTACCGCCTAACATTGACTGGGAATTAAATTGTCACTCAACCCGATTTTCGACTACAGCGGCAATCTCTATTAAGACTTGCCTTCTACTCCGAACACTTTATAAAGCACATGTGCTAACTTAGACACAAAATACAAATGCACTCTCTATCCATCTACTGCAATGACACGGCCATACAGCACGATCGGAGAGAAATGTGGCGCAGGACCATCTACTTAACGTACTATTCGTGGTATGGGGGTGTAAACAACGCCACCTTTCTGACTCTGGAATGTTATACACATTTTGTTTGCTCCGGGCCTGGGGTTTGAACCCATTACCTCACGACTGTAACTGGACAAGCTTACTAATAGATCACGCGTTAGTATAACGTAAACAATCACATACATCGATCCCAGTCCGCCTACGTAGCTTAGAACATAATTGCTATTCTGAAGGCTTTATTCACATCATAATGTACAACAATGGAGAGGGCACATTAATTTATGGACACAAAATTACAACGACGGTGAATCAGTTCTCAATTTTAATAATAATTATATTATTAATAATAACAATAATAATAATAATAATAATAGTTATGAACTTATCACACCATGATAGCCTAGCCCTGAGGGAAGTAAGAACATAAGGACTTGTGTTACAGGTACTGGACAACGGAACTATATTTAAGAATTTTATATATTCAAATAATTTTATATATTTAAGTTTTTATTATAGAAATACATATAACACATGAGGGCATATCTGTTCCATCCAGTAAAATAGGGACACCAAGCTACAATAACGATAAACCAGAACTCATTAAATAGGTTGACATTGAAATTAAGGTACACATCGCATCCTTCGAATCAATCTAATTTTCGTTCTGACGCTCAATCAACTAATCATACATTCGGGCGCAGAATTAATATTAAACGTGATCCTGTCACTACTCAATACTTAAATAGTCATCAATTAGGCGGAGCGCTCTCTGTGGTCTATTGACCGTAAATACTAATGAGATTTGCGACTATTCTAATAACTTATTCAAATTAATGTGCATAGCGCATCGACAAATCATCTGTAATGTCGGTCATGTCCTGGTATTCAGGTTGATTAGATTTTTAGCCATTTTTTTCTTATAGCTGGGAAAATACACTTACGCACCCTCCTACGAGCCAATGAGCCGCCGGCCACTCAGCAACCGCTACGACGTCCACGTGTGCGAGAGATACCTCCTCCTTCACGGCGGGCTTATTTAGCACAACGCTGCATGACAATACGTGTTAGTAGTTTCTTTGCGTTTAAGATATTAAAATGATATCGAACATCTGAATTATAATTAATTTATATAAATTGTGTTATACAGGGTGTACAAGCAAACCGATCACATGTTGTAATATAGAGAGAGGGATAGAGTACATCTTCAATGCACTGCAACTATAATTACTTTACCATTCTCTGTGACATAAAGGTTGATTTTGAATCCTCACATCTATTAAAATTTGTTGTCTTCTTATTTATAATTCCCCTTGTATGTAGTAAGCACCGACAATGTATCATATCTCATATTAAAATAAGTTACAGGTTCATTTATACATCCTGTACACAATATTAGATTGTATTCTATATAATTAATTGTCTCCAAAATGTGTATTTCCAACAATGCCACATCAAACGGAAAATAAACTCCGATAAATGTATTGCACTGCATTGCGCCTGTACTGTTGTCGCAACAAACGATTCCAAATGATTAGCTATGTATATTGCATAAAGTGTTTTTACATTTACAAATAATCGTGTGTTTTGTAAATAGCCGTCTCGTTATGCTTGCAATAAATGATGAGGGCGATTCTCCTGACTAAAATGTGTTATTGGTTACTGGATGTGACACCGTGTTTGTTATTTGCGAATAGCCGGTGGTCTATTGGGGGTGGAGGCGAAGGAAGGAAAAGCATTTGCATGACAATAACACGGATATCTATGGGTGCCACTAACCGCACGAAATGTGGCAGCATAGTTGTCATTTTACGGCAGTGTCATGTGAGGGAGCGGTAATACCTCCCTGGTCGTGACTGCCCAAATTAGCTGAAGTGCAGCATATCACTAACTCTTACAAAATATAATATCCTTAAAACGCCAAGACGGCCAATAACCCGTCCCGGATTCACAAGTATATTTCACGGAATGTGGCAATAATTCATTGGTTTGCTAAAATGTGAAAATAACAAATTTACTTTACCCGTTAACATGAGTCATGACAACAAATTCAATTTATGACAGGGCAACGTCTGTTCTCCGTAAGCTAGTTGTCAATAATGTCTGCGGCTAAGTAAGGATTTATTTTGTTTTTTTTTTTCTTTCACATTTCAAACTACCGAAGCTCATCAAAACCTTTTAGAAAATGTTATACAGCCCTTGTTAATTACTGATATATATTATTGTAATGACAAATATTAGTATAGATGACATAATTATGCACGTTGTACTAAATATGTTTTATGTGTGCAACATACAATTGAAATATATTCACGATTTTTTTGGACGACAGTTCAGTATGAAATCGTGTATCTTATATTGTTGTAAACCAATGCGTTATAGGTAATGAAATACACTAAAACTTTATTATTTTACATCCAACTATTAAGATAAAAACTTTAGAGCTTCAAAATAACTTCTTTAGAAAAGAAATTCGTTATAAACCAAAAAAACTCATTTAATTTTCACAGCTCTCTCTTTAATTCAAGATAGAATATTTCTTAACTATTAACATAATCAAAAGTTATCAAAAAAGGCTATTTAAACAGAGGTTTCATATATATAAATTACTAACCATTTTTTAAGTTACATTAGTTAAAAGTAACTATCCTGTGAGAACTGGGAGTTTACGAAGAATAAATGAAAATGTAAGGTCTAAGAAATAGTACTGCATTACCTATTTCATAAAAGTTTAAAGGGTTTTAGTTCCTTGCAAATATAGGCATGAGAATAGTTTAACAATGAGCATCAGCTTAGTTACTGGAGTGCCAACTTTAGGACTACTGAAGATATCGTGTCTCTACTAATGTTGTAAAGGTGAGGGGTTTTTGTTGGTTCGACATTCCAAACATGTTAACTAGTTTGATTAGCCTATTTACCGAGAAGGAGTTTTAGCTTATAACTTCATATATCCTCTTTATATCACCATGACTTTACTAATGGGGACTTTACAGTATGAAAGAGTTAAAAGAATAAACAGTTTGTTTGAATGTCCCCATTGGCTGTAGTACAGTCCTTTAAACATTGATGCTTGTTATCAATTAAAGCACGCACTCTTATCTAGGGAATGGAAACGGGAATCATAATCCAGCGGATGAGCGGACTAGATGAAGGGTAGTCTTCAGCTGTGATCAGGCCCGGAATGTTCGTTTTAATCAAGATTTGATGGATCGAGCTTCATGTTTTGATCCCGAGTCTTGCGGGTAGGACCATACTTGGTTATTGAACCTGATGTTATTAAGGGACTTGACCTGTGGCCAGCCACGCACTGTTCGTACGAAAAATATGGGTAAAGCAGAAAAGTAAAGAATTCCAAGAAATCCTGTCCAAAAGCAAAATATTTCATCTTGGGAAATGAATATGGCATCTAGAACCATGTCGTCTATTTTAAGAGATGATTTAGGACTTGCAGCCTGTAAGAGGCGCACTAGTAATTTCTTAACTGATAACTTAAAGATGAATAGAGTGGTAAAATGTAAACAACTACTGAAGCGGTACGCAAATGGAGGTCACAAAAAAAATTTGTTTACAGTTCAGATTTTTTTTTACAAGTAAGCAACATTCTAAGAAACACAATGACCGTGTTTACGCTCAAACCTCTAGGGAAGCTTCACAATTAGTCGACAGGGTGCAACACTATCCGAATTCGGTGACGGTTTGGGTGGTGTGTTAGCTATGAAGAAGTGACTGAGACATATTTTTGTGAAAAAGATATCAATACATCGGCATGAGTGTATGAAGATACCATTCCTGTGAAGGTAGTTAAGCCCCTTGATAACACCATTTTTAATAACCAAGTATGGTCCTTCCAGCAAGACTCGGTACCAGTCCAATTCCGAGGTTTAAGGTCGAACCACCCAATCTTGGTTATGACGAACGTTCCGGACTTGATCAGAGCTGAAGAGTACCCTTCATCTACGTCCCGATCTCAATCTGCTGGATTATGATTTACGGTCCGTTTTAGAGAGTCCAGTTTTCTCTAGTCGCCATATTTGGAGTCCCTAAGAAAATCCCCCATGGAAAGAGTCGGGCTCCTATTGCTAACTGGCCACAAGGCTTATAGGACTGGTCTGCAGCAAACGGAGACTAAGACCACTTCAAATAAGTTAATTAAAATTTTTACACTTTTTATTGTTTTACATTCTTATTTTAAACTAACACACTGTACAAGCAATAATGCTATTTGTAATTAAAAAATAATATTTTTTCTTCTATACAATATTTATGTGAATACTAGGTATATATGCATAGATATAGCAAGTTTTCAGTGGCCCATAGAGGAGGAAGCAAGAAGGAGGACAACGCAACTGCATGACATCTCTATGCGAATTTTGCTGGGCGTGGGTAGTCATCACTAGGCAAAATACTAGCAGTGCCATGTGGTTTCTTTATATATAATAAGGAATGCAGACCGCACTTACTATTTCTTGGACCTTAAAAGTAAATTTTAATTTATTCTTAATAAACTCCCAGTTCTCACAGGATAGGTATTTTTAACTACCGTGACTTAAAATAATATTATGTTTATAAAAATGTTTAGTAACTTAAATGAAAAATCAGGTTAAATAAAGTTCGATAACTTTTGATTATGTTAATAGTTAAGAAATATCCCTTGTCATACACCTCGAATTATTTTTAGTAGCTTAGAGAAGGAGTTGTGAAATTTCATTTGTTCGAGAGCCACACTTTTAAAGCGTGTAATTGTGAAATTTTTCCTCATTGCTTCCATCTACTAAATCAGCGGATTAACAACTTAAATTATTGCCAAGAGTTTTTTTAGGCTTGTAAAGAATTCCATTCCTCACTTAGGTACTTTAAAGTTCTAATCTTAATATTTAAATGTAAAGTAGTAAAGTTTCAGTATTTTTTATACTTATGATGCATTTATTTACAAAAATAAATATATACGATTTATTATTTATTATATATTATTCATTGAAAGACGCCTTTGTCCAGCAGTGGACCGATAAATGCTGATAATGATTGATTGATATCAGCGATGGACATAGGCTATATAACATTTTCTAAAACGTTTCGATGATTAGAAAAAAATATTAAAATAAATCTTTATTCATCTGCAGAAATTATTGACAACTTGCTTTCAGAGAACAGACGTTGTTCTGTCATTAATTCAATTTGTTCTCATGTCGGATGTTAACATTTACGAGGCTGAAATTGAAATTTGTCATTTTTACATTTTAGCAAACCAATGTATTATAGCCACATTTCGCGAAATATACGCGTAAATTCGACATGGATTATTGGCAGTCTTGGTGTCTTAAGGATATTGTATTTTGTAAGAGGTAGAGCCATGCTGCATTTCAGCCAAATAGGGCCGGCACGACCGGGGTGGTACAACCGCTCCCTCACATGACACTGCCGTAAAATAACGGCTATGCTGCTGTCAGTGACACCCATAGACATACATATTATTGACATACAGATGCCTTTACTTCACCTCTTCCCCACAATAGACCACCGGCTACTCACAAATCACAAACACTGTGACACATTCAGTAACAAAAAATATATTTTAGTCAGCAGAATCGGCCACATCATTTATTGCAAGCATTATGAGACAGCTATTTACAAAGCACACGATTATTTGTAAATGTAAATATATTGTGTGCAATATTAATAGTCTATCATTTGTTGCGAGGGTTTCAAAAAGAGAACAGGTGCAATATAATGTATAATACGATAACAATTATCGGAGTTTATGTTCCGTTTGACTTGGCAGTGTTGGAAATTCACATTTTAGAGACAATTATATAGAATGTAATCTAATAATGTGTACAGGATACACAAGTAAAAGTGTCACATATTTTAATATCGGAGAAGATACATTGTCATTGCTAATATACAAGGGGAATTTTGAAAGAAAACATCAAATTTTAATAGATATGAAGGTTCAAAGTCAACCTTTCTGTGAAAAAAAAAAGGAAAAAATTAGTTAGGTAAATAAAGTTGCAGTACATTTAAGATGTACTCTATCCCATATTACGTCATGTGATCGGTTTATTTGTACACCCTGTATAACATAATTTATTCAAATTAATTTTAATCCATAAGTTCAATATCATTATAATAATTTAAACGCAAAAAAATCACTAACACATAGTGCCATGCAGCATTGTGCTAAAATAGGCTGCAATGAAAGAGGGGGTACCTCTCGCTCACATGACCGCCGTAAAGTTACAGCTACTCTGTCGTGTTTCCTGCGGCTTCTGAGTAGCCGGTGGTTAATTGGCTGATAGGAGAAGAAGAAAGATTGGCTAAAAATCTAATCAACCTGATCACCAGGACATGAGCAGGCATTACAGATGATTTGTCGATGCGCTATGTACATTAATTTGAATAAGTTATTAGAATACTCGCAAATCTCCTTAGTATTCACGGTCAATAGACCACTCAGAGCGCTCCGCCTAATTGATGACTATTGAGTAGTTACAGGATCACGTTTAATATTAATTCTGCGCTCGAATGTATGATTAGTTGATTGAACGTCAGATTGAAAATTAGGTTGATTCGAAGTATGCGATGTGTACGTTAATTTCACATTTGAACTATTTAATGAGTTCAGATTCATCGTTATTGTAATTTTGTGTCCATATCTTAATGGATGGAACAGCGGCGCCCTCTCCATTGATGTACATTATGATGTGAATAAAGCCTTCGGAATAGCAATTATGTCCAAAGCTACGTAGGCGGACTGGGCCAGATATACTGAAGATCGATGTATATTATTGTTTAATTTACATTCTTATTGTTTTAATTACCGTCGTGAGGTCCTGCGTTCAAACCTCAGGCCCGGAGCAAACAAAATGTCATTTTAAAAATTTTCAATATAACATTCCAGAGTCAGAAAGGTGGCGTTGTTTAAACCCACATACCACGAATAGTACGTTAAGTGACTGGTCCTGCGCCAGATTTCTCTCCAATCGTGTTGTATGGCCGTCCCATTGGAAGAGAAGGATAGAGCGTGAATTTTGTGTCTAAGTAAGTACTTTATAAAATGTACTGCGCAGAAGGCAAGTCTTAACAGATGTGGCCGCTGTGGTCGACAATCGGCTTCAGAGACAATTTAATTACAGCACAACAGAGCTAAATGAAATGATGATGATGATTATTATTATTATATTTTTGTATACGCTTTGACGTACATGCGTTTATTTGAGAACATAAAGTTGTATGTAATGTACATGAATTATTATCTGTACCTACATGTAACTTATATGGCCTGTGGTTATTCTAAAAGCATGAGAAGTGAATGAGATTGGTGTGTACTGTGCATTAGTTTTGAAATTTATCAAGAGGTAGTGCCATGCTTCATTGTAGTGGAATTGAGACGGCACGAATGAAGCTCTCGCTCACATCATACTGCCCTAAAATGACAGCTTCGCTGTAGCGTTTTCTGCGGTTTGTGAGTAACCGCTTGCCCATTGGAAGATGATATGGAGGGGTACAGCACATCTACATATTAATTGTGGGGATATTTATGGGCGTTGGTAATCATCAAGACTACCGACCGCTAGTTTGTCGCCCTACAATATAGTAAGATGCTTTATAAAGCATTATCAAGATCAATTTATTCTTAGCTCTATCATTATTTATTCAATAGTCATCAGGACCAGCTTAGGTTATTTATAACCTCCTATTTATAACCTTATGTCTTTGATCAATTTCATTTTCTAAGCGTATTATTATACTCAACAAAAAATAGGGATTATCAATTAATCGTGTGAGGAAGGAATTATCATTTTTATTCTTTTTTAATACTTTGATTACCAGTAAGTAATAAATTATTTAGCAATTTTATCGTATATGTTAAGTAACGTGTTTGTAATCATTAAATGAATTGTGTAACAACTAGTTTTCTTAAACTATGCAAGTCTCGCTAAATATACATTAGCTGAATACACTATGTACTGATAAGACATGTGCTGAATGGATTGATTTGATTTCATTTAGAGTTTGCTGTCTCTTTTTACGGCAATTAAATAAAAGCTTTTAGTTAGAGCTAGTAGCATATACCCTATGAAAATACATACATACATCCTGACTGAATTATAAATATTATGAAAAGTTATACAAATAATTTCAATCCTTTTTCATTTTACAAAGTTGAGTTACTTTAGAAGGGACATCGCTAACCAACGGGACCGTACGTCCCGTCATGACATGACATGACATGGGCCGTCCCTCCGGGTGAAAAGGCTCGCACGGTAGTCTCAGAATACCTAACCTAACCTAAATAGACAAGTCGCGGATCGTGTGGGGCTTTGTCCATACTCTGCAGTCCTTTGGACCATTCGTGGCCTAATGCGTTTGTTATTTTTGATTCTGATCTGATCCGATTGTGTTTGCTGAACGTTCTTGAGAATTGTCGTAGTGGCGTAATCTTCCGACGGAACGTATCTAAGGCGAAGACCCGTAATAGATGACATATCGAGTACATCATTCTACATGTATCAACTTGGAGGAAATAGACGAGATTACTAGTACTTATTACTGTTGCACTTCTTGTAAATATCAATTACACATCTTATAGGAGGGATACTAAGAGCCGCCACCTCCTCGGTTAAACTGGCTTCGCCCAAGGTGTCTCGGATCACCCCAGGCTACTGAGCCCCACCGCCACGACAAGGCTTGAACCGTGGTAGGGACATAGTACATCACCTGTCGTACTCTGAAATAGTCAACAGATCATCTGTATAATAATGTAACCAATACAGCATCCAAAAGGGGGAGGTAGAGTGCGTGAGCATTAGCTTCCGAATTTAAGTAAAGCTAAAAATTTCCCCAGAACATTACATTAAGGATATCGCGGCCCGACCGGTGAGGACCTGAGTTCACACGATGCCGCCGCAAGAGACATCTTTGCCGTTCCGATTCGTACAATTTGTAAGTAGCCGGTGTCCTATTGGGAGTGTAGGAGAAAATTTGCTCTTTTCTCCTCCGCATGTGCATAACAATTATGTGGATATATAAGGGCTTCAGTGGTAACAAAGGTGCCTGCTCCTTTGTTCCCCTAGCAAAAGTACCACAATAATTCTAAATCGCTTGTACGTTGTTGGCAAACTTTTTCATTATCAAAGAATATGAATGTTTTATTATATAACATTATTCTTGAATTTCGAAATTTTGAGAAACACGCCAAAAGAATTATTTGCATTAGTGAAACTTTATCATCATCATGAGCAGCAGCAGACAAAAGACACATGTGTAAGTAAATTAAACATCAGTTTATAAATAAATAGTTGTTACCTGCGACTTTATCTGTATGGGCAAAAGATAAAACCACGAGCAAGACTTATTATTTCTATAGACTATGTGTTACTCAGACGTACAAGCTATATTATCCTTAAATTTCATTTAATTCTGTAGTTATTACGTGAAAGGGTAACAAGACTCCATCCGTACTTACAAATTTTTCGTGTCCGTTAAAGGCACTAATTCGTTTCATGTCTCCAATAAATTTGCTATAGAACAGTTTAGATGCCTGTCACTTCATCACACATGACTAATCAGTTCGCTCTTGTTATAGACGGACTGCCACATGCCGGTGCTTGCGACGCTGTGCTGGATTGTTGAGTACAATTTGACGTTTCAACATTATGTAGGAATCAATAGGTCAGCTTGTACTGGTTCCACGAAACAGATAACTCAACAGCTAAACTTTACGATACCGTCCAACAACATCATTTACAATAATTTGATTTCATCGCGGTTTATTTAATTGTTTAACTAGCCCGACGTTTCGGAAGCTCTACGGCAACTATGGTCAGTGGTGGATGAACAATATTATGTCTGGTATTTGTATGAAAGCAGTAAATTCAGGTTTGTGTTAATACAGTAGTGCAGTATTGATTCTTGCTATAACATTTCACGGCCTATTCTAACATCACTTCTCAAATGAACACCGAAACATGTCTCAACGACTATCACATTCATGTGTCCAGTAATTGTATAAGGGCAGTAAACTCCTATTAGGGCCAATACACGAACTTGTGTTAATAAGGCAGTATAGAGCTGAAACGTATATAACGTACCTACCGTTTACGGCGCATTTACATAAATATTGCAGCCCCGTACCGTTATGTGTCTGCAGGTAAATTTGGAATATTCTTCGAGCTCTAATTGAACTTGAAATGTCCTGTGGTGGATATTCAAGAAAATTCAAGGCGTTATCTTAACCTCTGGGACTTAAAGCCTTGGAACAATTTTATTGATGCTCAGACTGTTAATTTATTGTCTACCGGGTAGTGAGTCAATTTTATATAAGAAACAACCATAGTATAGAACCGAAAATACACGCTGCTTACTCACACTGTAGAATGGTGCAGAGCGCAACGGGCCAATGCGGTGAAGGCAACACCAGGTTACTAAAAGACCGTATGGTCTTACGGGTGAAAGCGATAGTTCTTAGCGGCGACCCAACGTGAGAGCTCGTGGCGCAAATACTTACCACATATGAGGCTCCAACGAATACGAGGCGTGGAAGTATTGATGTTGTGGTGGGGGAGGACATTAGGTATACGTAGAAAGACTGAACTATTTCCAGTCCTGGAGCAGCGGATGTACCGTTAACTCAAACACCTCACCTTTGCCATGACACAGGTACTCGCCGAGCGTGGATGGTTCTATGCGTATTTGTTTCTGATCCGCCGGCAGACGCGCTGCATGATGGTAATGGCTCTGAGAACATGGCCCAGCGTATCCTAGAGGTGTGACCTAGATGGGTCCTGCACTACGATTTGGTAGTGGCGCTGGGACATATTTCGCTCTTGGGAGGCAGTCTTCCCCGCATGTCCTGAACATTGGCCACCTTATGGGTAATGTAATGGAGTGCGGTTCTGCCACCTCTCAAAGTGGGGCCAGAGTTCAGAATGGGAACCTGATCATATATTACGGTCCCAACGTCGGAAGAGGCTGGTTTGGGTTGTCGTAACAGCCCTTCTCACTATTGTTTGATCGTTATCAGTGGCCTGGTGTGAACCCGGACACCGTGGTCGAAGCCAATTGAAATGTGGGGCTGGTCTTTGTACCCCTCTTATAAGAAGAGAGGACTAGAGGGCAGTAGGTACGATTGCGCACGGCGCAAGGGACGTGGATGGCTTCCTCATCCTGCTTCACTATTCCAATGTTGGTGGAGTTGCCCTGTGGTGCGGCACAACCCCTCTGTAGAGGTGGTTTCTGTTCCATTTTGATTTATACTGCCGGAGCAGATCTTGGTAGGTGGCAATGATGGCTTATGATTCAGTGCTATAATGTTTTGCGAGCCCAACAGATCACTGAACACCAGCCAGGGACGTAATAAAATATATATGTAAACATAGATATTCCCGGAGGAATATACATAAACATTTAAATTAAAATAAACGCCCAGACACTACCCTTGTGACAAAGGAGCAATCGGCGCCTTTTTACGATTATCGACGCCAATGAACATCCACATATTTACTATGCCGATGTGATGCCCTCCTACCCCTCCCCCTCAATGGGCTACCGGCTACTCACAAACCGCACGAAACACGACACTGAAGATGTCACTTTACGGCGGTATTATGTGAGCGAGAGGTACCTCTCCGGTCGTGCCGGCCCGATTCCGTTGTATAAGAGGAAGTAGCGTGGCACTACCTCTTCCTGAAACATGCACAATAAAAAACATACACGCACACTTGCTTAGACGCCTAAACTTATCATTTTTTAAATATATTTAACATATTTTGCTATATCAAACATTATTAAGTGGCAACAATGTTATATACATACAGCTCAAACTGATAACCTTCTATATTGATGTCGCTGAAAAATCATGTGAACGTTTTTATTTGGCTTGAATGTCGGTAGCTCCTCCGAAAAGCTGAGGATGTGTTCTTTATTCAAAAGTATCATCAAGCAGTAGTCTATCATATGCGTAAAATCGATTCCAAGGAAACCATTTATTGGCAATTCATAATGTTATTTAAATGTGTGCCGAATTTCATCCATTTTTACGCGAGAGTATCCACATATGGATAAAGTAACGTTATCATTCTACTACTTTAGTACCAATCCGAAGCATATTGGCAAATTCCTACGATCGGTGTCGGATTCTGTTATGTCATAAAAGTATAAAGAAGGATTTCTTATATTAGATGCCGACGTTTTATTCTGTTCATAGATAAAAATTGAGACATCGCTGGTTGTAGCCTGATAATAAATGTTAATATTGATATTGCCAGATATTAATGTCTTAAGTTTATGTCTTGCTACGGATTTTATCGCAGTTTATTTAATTATTTAACTAGACCCGACGTTTCAGAAGCTTTACAGCAGCCAGCAGTAGGTGTGGATTGGGATGACAGATGTCCTGATGTTTTAATTTTTTAAAGTTTTTAAAAGTACTCGAAGAATTATAATTTTAGTTGCTCCGATTGACGTTAACAGTACTTATTATATCTTGCTGTCTTGAGGCGTTATTTTTACTTTGGATTTATTATGTGTAACACCGAGTCCCAAGCAGAGGGAAGAGCCCAGCCATCAATTCAATAGATAAGAAGACGCTTTCATACAATTTTATTAGTTGCGGATAGCTAAAGGAGGAATCAGGGAAAATAATGAAACTAGTCTTCTGTTCATATCACGGTGTAGTGGAAATTGTATAAAGCCTTTCATTTAGTAATTTCATTTATCATTATCTTGTAGATTTTTCCTGCCACGTCACACGATATTATCGTCACTTTTATACAATTTTATAAGCTGTAGATAGCTTAAGGTATAATCGGGGTAAAGAATGGAACTAATTGTCTGCTTATTGTAACTTAACATCACGTGTTTGCCTATCATTTAAAAATATCTTAGAAGCCTAACGGTCCACTAGCGTCTAAATATTTCATACAGTTAATACATGTATTATGCCTTTATTAAATCATTTTATTTGCACGCCCTCATACTCATATCGGCGGGCTTATATCGACTAATATTCATAAAGGGATATCACGCCGGGACCTTATTCGGTATCAGCCCGTCAGCTTTAAACCTGTTTGCCGAAATATTTGCCGCATATCTCGGATTGGCAAGCAGCCATACAATCTTCCTTTTGTTACATGGGAAAATTTGGTAAGGAACTAGGGAAATAGTTACCTACAATGTCAGACTAATCAATACAGATTGTAAAAATTGATGTTCTTCAAAGAGTGTTATACTACCTGACACGACAAACGTTGTTTTGTATTATATACGAATGTTGAAAGTTGTACTTCATTAAACATACTCCAACACCTCTCTTAAACACACGCATATACGCATGCATGCACATACATATGCACGAACACACGCACACACACACACGCACACACAAACAAGCGCACACACATACAAACACACACACATACGCACCTGCACATACACACACACACTCAAACACAGAGACTCATACACACACAACGACACATACACACACACACACACACAGAGAGAGAGAGAGAGAGAGAGAGAGAGAGAGAGAGAGATGTAGAAACACACATCAAGACATACACACGGACGTACGCATTAAAGCAGCTTGTTTTTCTTTTGAATTTTGTATTTTTCATCTGCTTTTCCTTATCCTCGAACTGTTGACAAAAAACGAATTCTAAAAATAATGTGACTTCGATGTAAACTAAATCCTTGCGTTTAGTTTGTAAGTTAAAAATAATTATAACTGTATTAAGTTATAGATTTCTGTAAAATAAATAAAAATGGCACGCGTTGTTGTGACAAATAAAAATGTTACTGTCAGTAATTAGACGTTGGTCGTCTTTGGACATATTACATTAGAATCAGTCCTGTAGTTTCAGAAGTTAGCTCGGACAAGCAACGGTTAACGAGATTTTTATTGAATAGGATATAGATTATTTAAATAAACCAGCAGAGCACTTTTAACACGTAGAGACACTCCAGCAGGCAGCAATTCGATTTTACTAAAGAAACTCTTAAGATTGATTAAAGAAACAAACAAATAAATTCACGGATGAAATATACAAGTACGTATTCTCGTAATACGATTTAAATATTACGGAAATGAAAATTACTATTTTGAGGACAAATCTTATTTATTTTATTCACGAAAGTGCTATTGCTTGTAATAACAAAAGAAATACTAGCCAAAGCCCGGTTATTCCACAATTTCTTTGTTAAAATAATGTCAGACGAAATTCAATTATTCCATCTTTTCATTTGCTCTTACAATAATAAGACCTAAGCACAACTCATGGAGCATCAGCACTATCATATTATTAAAAGTTTTATAAATTTTTTGTGCGAAAATAACAGGCACCGAATTATACACTAAAATCTTTCATGGAAAATGCTCTATCCATTGGGGAAATCTGCATCAAAATCCATTCTGAATATTTTGAGAAAATCGATCACATACAGATGGTTCTTGGGGACATTGTTTTAAAATAAGTTTGCATAAATATCTGATATACGTTGAAAAGAAAAGGTGTAAG
Organism: Eumaeus atala; assembly: GCA_017140195.1. Taxonomy (NCBI): domain Eukaryota; kingdom Metazoa; phylum Arthropoda; class Insecta; order Lepidoptera; family Lycaenidae; genus Eumaeus; species Eumaeus atala. Next base: position 467,995 of record JAFELO010000756.1, read on the forward strand.
TAGTTAAATAATGAAGTGCCTTTCATTCCGTATAACACCCGTACACCTCGGATAAGTTGTTAAAATTTTCATGTGGTTCGATTATCCATATCACAAGTTCGCTGAACGTCATTGCAATCTAGCCCGATGGGCTAATATTTATGGTCAATGTTGGCTTCATAATACATAAGCGATCTTCGCGTTACTGGAGCGATAAAAATATATGGATAGTGTACAACAACAATTTACACGAGATTTATGTACATGGAGAAAAAAACATTTATCAGGGAAAGTTGTGGCGTTTGATTTCCCGATTGGTTTTAAAGTATTTTTAAAAGAACTACAAATAAGAACCCATAGTGAAAGCTCGGAGAAAAAGTTTGTGTTTGACTCGGCAAGGGTAAACAACATCCAATCCTTGTCTAATCTCTGTCTAGTCCCAACGGTATTAAACAATACACAGAGAATAAATCTGTCTTTGGCCACACATAATCATCATTATCATCATCAGCTGGATGACATCCACTGCTACACGACTACATATTTTGTTATATATTGTCCCGCGCAATTATATATTGTCCCGCGCAATTAAATATACCCACTGTTTATAAACTAGGTGTTCTCGATGCGCATTGCTGTACTATTTTAAAAGTCAAAACCTACTTCGGATAATTCTGAACATTCCGAGCTCCTACCAATTCAGAGCCCATGAAGAACAAATAAACAAACAAACAATAATTGTATTTATATAGGTTTATTGTCAAAACATCATTGCAAAAATATATTGTCAATATAAACCTAAAAACAGGGAAAAGGTTCTCGGACTTCACCTTGGTCCGCTTGTCTGTTTATATCGAAGAAAGCCTGTCAAGGAAACCTAAATGTTCCTGAGATAATATAACGAATATACCTATAGGTAAGAAATAAAAATCCATTACACACTTATATTTGTATTTTATATCATACAAAATGAGTCAATACCCCGCAAAAATACGTTTCTTACCTTATGTTTTGTTTTAAATTATAAAATTGTGACCGATATGATTCGAACGAATTAGGATCGAGTAGGTAGAAGTTATTTAAGTACAGAACATAAAATACGCAGACCCTCTCACATGTTGTTAAAGCCATTATTCCTGCCAATTTATTCGTTTTTAAAAAAAATCCCTTGCACATAAAAAATGGAAATAATAAACAAATAAACAATTAATCCACGCAGAACCATCACGTTGAGAATGATCCGTTGACAGCTAACGTGAAATATCATGTCGCGTTACCTGTGTCCAAAAC
>JAFELO010000756.1:488519-509183 GCA_017140195.1 Eumaeus atala
AAAGGTTTTAATGTTTATCACGGGCAAAGCCAGGGCGGATTGCCAGTATAGATATAATTTTTTTGGTTAACTAAAGTATTAGTAGAATATTCGTATTCACAAATAAAAGAGAATATAATAGCCTACAATAAATTTACTGACTAGGGCTAACACCCCACTTAGTAAATAAGGCAAATCAAATGTTTAAACACTAATGTACAATTTGAATTTAAAGAAATTAAATGAAGCTGGTCCGCTGAATTGAATCATGCGCTCGTTCGACGTACGAAACATTTTAATGATAATTTGATTAAGTGGTCAGTAATAGATTTAGTGAAAATGTCAATTCATTTAGAAATATTTACTGTACAATATATTCACTTTAAAACCATTACAATCATCGATTGGATTATACCACGACGTCGAGAATATCTAAAGAAATATAAAAAAAGGCGTAAAGACAACAAACTGTAACCACAAAAAATTACAAACCGTTTTGCTGTAGTAAGCACTGAAAACGATCAATAATTTCTTTTTTTTTTACAATTATGATTTCAATTATTATGCACGTAAAAGATGAACACCCATCACATCACGCTCATGGTACGTGTTATATTATTTCATCCCCAACTAACACACAACATAATATACTTCTAGTTAGGCTTTCCAGGCAGGCAATTCATTTCTTGAATTCAACTCGACGATTTCTCCTTTATATTGAAATAAAAAAGTGTATAACATTATTATATTTTATTCAAATTCAACCTTACGCGCATTACATTAATTTGTTTCTACAATGTGCACAATTGACATAGTGCCCATCTTTTATACGTACGGCTTTGAGATGTTGACTGTATCTGCGTATGTTATGATCAATGACAAACACCTAATTAATATATTACAGCAGATACACCCTGTCTAGCAACTACGAAAAAAAAATTCAAATTATTAATCCGATACCCGTCAAGCCACAGCCTAAATATTATTCATATAACTATTAAATTTTAAATATATTTACAAAACTGCAAAAGTTATTCTACGGCGCGAGTAATGTAATCAGGGGGCAGCGCAGGGTCTCCTAAGTAAGATTTACATCGACATCGGCGAGCACGGCTTTAAATATTAAGTACACGCGGTGACGAGGGTACTGACGACTGGAGGTGTTAATGATAGTTTTAAACCTTTTAATTCACATTCATTAAGATAATAAATTCGGTATAACGGGATGAAAGTAATCTCCGGGCGATTACAAGTAAATGTTTTGGTGCTGAAATATTTTTCTTGAAAAATAATTAAATAGAAACATAACATTCTACTTTTGTTATTAAATGAATAATTTTAATATTCAAACATGAAATTTAACATGTAAGAGATTATTTCCCAATGCGTTCTCCCCGTGGCCGAAACATGGCCCCATAAGTTAAAACTGGACCGCAAGTTTGCGGTAGCACAACGGGCTACTGGACGTGCTCCTCTTTTCGACAGAATTCGTAACTAAGTCATAAGGCAGAGAACTAAATTTTCCGATATCACGCGAATAATGAGCTTACTTAAGTGGAAATGTGTTGGTCACACACCCAGAAGAGCAGATGGTACATGGGGCAGTAAAATTCAGGAGTGGACGCCGCGTCTAGGAAAACGAAGTGGTGGTCGACCGTTCACCAGGTGGGAAGACGATCTCCGTGCAGTAGCCGGTCCGGAATGGATGTGAGTGGCAGGAGATCGGCCGTCTTGGCGTTCATTGAAGGAGGCCTATGTCCCCCCACCGTGGTTCAAGCCTTGTCGTGGTGGTGGGGCCTAGAAGCCTGAGGTGAAGCCAATTGAACCGAGGGGGATCTTTGCACCCCTCTTATAAGAAGAGGGGGCTTAAAGATCAAGAGGAGGAATCGCTCTCGGTATCCCTCTTATAAGAAGAGGTGACCCTAGAGCAACAGGAGGTGGCGCTTTAGCGCACGGGGCAAGGGGCGAGGTGGGAACGTCACCCCATTGCACTGGCCTGCACATCTGCACATACACCCCACTACACATCTGTGGAAGTGGAGTTGGTCCCTTAGGGGGCTGACTAGCCATCGAGGTGCCCTGATGATTGTTGTTCCGGGGCACCTCAACAAGGGCGGCGCCGATTTCACTCGCCATGGCTTTTGTGATTATACGTCACTATCATGTGCCGCGAGTCCCACACACCACCAGTGGTGTCTGTCCAGGGGTCCAGACCCAGGGCTGGTGAAGGCGAGTAAATGCGTTTCCCCGCGTCAACAAAAAAAAGGCCTATGTCCAGCTGTGAACCAATAAGGGCTGAAAATGATGATGATGAGATATGAAAACTTTAATCTAGCCGTCGGCTATAACAACTCTATTTGACATTTTGTCTTAGTTTTATTATACGTACTCTAATTACAGAACGTTATGTGTAATTCTTATTACACATATCGTTTGGATTACACTTTTTATCGGCCTGCAAAATAACGATAAATTACAATTTTACAAAACTAAGAATGCATAGGTACTTAGTAGCCGCCTGACGCTTCTACAGTAGGATGCAGGATGATAATTGGTAATAAAAGCACAGTAGTCTATGCAATCTTGGCAAAAATCGTAAATAATGACCCTGGAAATTATAAATAATGGCCCTTGTTTATTCCTTATTAATATTTTTTTTCAGTCTGCTATTTTTTTGGGTTTTATTTGTTTTATTTCTTGCCTTGATTAATATTTTATGTTGCAAAATCCATGCATTCAGTGACTTAAAATGATAACGTCAAGCGCCTCAGTCCAGCGACAGCTGAAGATATAATTACCTAGTTAGACTAGATGTTTAATGGCGTAGCAGGTATTATAAAAATAATTAAAAAACGCCTGCGAACCAGTGACATTGCGCCTGTCAGAGGGAGAGAGAGAGAGAGAGGGAGAATAGAGAACGAAAGAGAATGTGTCAGTTAACATATACAAGGAATAAAACAAGGGATGCAGATTACGTAGAAGACGGTCTTGATTAATATTAATATTACAGCAACCACAAATGAAACTACATTAATTGAAACTAGAAAGTTCCATTGTACACATAACGCTCCTTTGTTGAAGTGTCGTAAGTAAATATTTATAGCTACCTGCACGTAAACAATTTGGGACTGCAACCTCAAGTTAACTCTGCACATAATGCATGAACGCATGCAATGTCTTAGCAAGTATTACGTTACGTTAATAATGATAACGTCAGGACTGAGGTGAAATTAACACTGGGTATAATCATCATTAGCCTTGTTCGATCTCTTAATGCACATGTTTTTAACATTGTCACCATCTGCTGGAGGAGTTCAAGTGAACAGAGGACTCCTCCAAAGAGCGCCATATTTCACGTAGACGAGCCACTTACATCCAGCGATTTTTAACTTATGATTGTAAATTATTTTATTAATAATCCAACGTGATACGCTGCCACTACTTTAAATTTAACTGAGGCTAGAAGAAAGTCTAGACCTAATTATAAACAGGTAATTAAACAACGACTGTTAACACTTTGAATGTGGTTTCTATTTAGGATGCCTCTTGGTTATAAAAATTGGTTGGACGGTTTGAACTATGGGTACGTTACTTCTATTTTGTGGTATTTTTACTTACAGTAAAAAGCACAACAGAGGCACAAGGTAGGCAATCGACGTTCAAAGGGAGATTTGTTAAATTCTTTATTTAATAAAAATATTTATTTCCTATAATGTGCTAGCGCATCGAAAAAGCTTCAACCGTGAATAACAGGCGCCGGATTGTTTTGGCCTTAACAAAATATACACTAAAATCTGTGTCGTTTATCGATCCAGCCGTGGGTCATAACCACATGAAAGCCCGTTCTGGAAATAAAAAATATACAAAATCGATCACATGCAGACTGACAGCTTTCGAAGACTTTGTTATATACTATGTATATATAGATAGATTTTAACAATTTCCAAAATTATACGAGTCCTTTACTAAGCATTTAGACTACAAAAATGCTTTCGGTAAAAGAAATTATTTGTATAGTAGTGGGTTCAAAGAGCAACTGTGAGAGTATCATAAAATATATGAAGGAGCTTCATCATCCAAGATTGCTGGAAGCCCAGGAGGGCAGCACTCGCGTTCAAAGTCCATGGGCATCAATCAAAGTCAGCGGCAGAGGTCGAATGGGACAACATACTGACACACCGCCCAATATTATGTACAGCATTTTTAGTGACGCATCCGAAAAGAAATATTTCATATTGTACAACAATCTCCTTAAAGCTGTGTATCTGAATATTCCTATAATTATTTTTTTTTCACTCTAAAAATAATTTATTACAAAAAAAAAGTTTGTTCAAAAATTAAAAAAGAAACCATCTGCAAGCATAGTTTAAGTTTTATATGAATGGATTGATACGGTAGTGTTTGCGCTATGATAGGACTTTCATCTACGTAATATATATATATATATATATATATATATATTACTAATATACAGGTTTTTTTAAATCTTAACTTTGCTGTGCCATAGCTGGGTGTCAAATAAACCTGGACATAACAATGGAAATGGAAAAGTCGGACAGAAGAAAAAGTTTTCACAGAGGCCATCATCCGTTTGTGAAAATATCAACTAGCTAGGTACTGTGCTTCATGAGATGGACGGACGGTTAGGCGAACAGCGGAATATTAGTAATCGTTTTAGAAAAGTCAAAAGTGGGACCCCATTTTACTCCTTTAGTACGGAATTCTAAAGGGAGTGATATTAAGTTGTTATAGCGTAATCACATCCCACAAAACGTTAATGATTCTCAGTACTATCAGCCAGTCGAGTGACGATCAAACAACTTTTAGTCATCCGGTAATTAAACACGGATATAAGACTTTGCGATCGTCGTACTCTTGGATTCGGTCACTTTTGTGTCACTATTTTCGGTATATTATTTATTGACAAAGCGCGTGATATACGTGAATATTTTCATGTAGGTAGACAGGAAGTAAGTTTTAGTGAAGTGATAACTACGTAGTCACGTTTCGCGCGGTTCGTGTATAGCCGGTGGCCCATTGAGGGGACGCGGTGAAAAGGAGGGCAACGCATCGACGTGGTAATTATGCTGATGATAATAGGCGTCGGTAGTCATAGAAAAGTTCCGATTTCTCGTTTGTCCCCCTATACTATAAAAAAGCTGTCTTCCTGTATATGATTGGTTTTCTTAAAACCTAAACCTACTGAACGAATCTTTATGCTACTCTCACCGTTAGATATAGCGATTCCCGAAGAACGTTTTAATGTGTAATTTGTTAAAGTAAAAATCCAGGCCCTTTAATACACGGGTGTAGTCAGGCGTATCGCAAGTGTATACTTATTATAAAACAGAGTCCCAAAAAGCTGTAGGTCTATATGTGATTGATTTTCTCAAAACCTACTAAATGAATTTTCATGCAGTTTCATCCTTGGATAGACAGACTCCCGCTCTTCCCTGCTATTCGCGGGCGAAGCCGAGGCCGATCGCCAGTATCGTATAACACCGATGAGATTTTGATCTAGCATATTTAATAATTTCAACATATTTCACAGATAAATTCGCAAAACTCCTTAGAACATTACATTGTTAGTATAAAACAGTGTTCTCGCTTCTGTCCAACCATGTGTTGTTCTACTAAGCTGTGCGTGGCATTTGTGGCTTTGCACGTGATGAATCCGAGCAAATGTCCGTCATTGTCCAGCTTGAATTACAACAATGCTACATAAATCCTTGCTCTATTAGATTTACACGCCACTTCATTGTGTGCATTTGTTTAGTCACTACACAATGCCAGCGCACTCAACTTTATAACCTGTATTTCCAGTGTACGTGTGTTTCATTGAGGAATCGCAATATTAATTGAGATTACAACATTACCATAATCGCATTTTTTTATTGTGGAGATAATTTAATGATCGAAATATTTAAAGTATAGACGACATTATTTTACGCAAGCAGTCGTAAGTCCGAAACTTCCGAAGCTCCGGGACTTCACGCGGATACGGTCTCCCGTCAGGTGGTCGCGCGTGCAGCGTGGCCAGGTCGCGTAGATGAGCATGCGGTCCATTGTCTGCCCTATTGGTCATAGCGCTCGACAATCGAACCACAAACTCATCCAGCGACTCTATCCGCAAGTCACGCGCGATCACGTCATTGCGGACGTAGCGACCGGCACCCGTAATGACCCGTAGGGATATATTTTGCTGGGCTTGCAGGCGTTTCCGCTGGGCCTGCGAGGTTAGCGCGTACCATGTGGGGACGGCGTAAGTGAGGCGTGACGGGATATGTGTCTTGTAAATCCTCAGTTTCGTCCGTGTAGAAAGTCCGGACGCTAGTACCGCCCACAGCAAAGCGCGGGCTGTTCTCGCCTGGTTGACCGCTCGGTCTACCAGCGAGACCATCCGCAGCGCGCGGTCGATACTGCATCCGAGATACACGACTGGGGATGCCCAAGACACATCCCGGCCTCTGAACTTTAGCCGCCCCTGCATGGAGCGCCTCTTGCTGACATGTAGCGCCGTCGTCTTATCCACGTTGACGGACATGCGTCACCTGTCGAGCCACTCCGGCAACCGGTCCAGCATGCGCTGCATGCGCCCAGTTGCGAGCTCCGGCTTTCGGGACGAGGTTACGTATGCGCTGTCGTCGACGAACAGCGCGACCATGACGTCCACCCTCTCCCAAAGGATCATTGAGTGTGGGGATGTCGTTGGTGTAGGCCGCGTACAGGCAAGGGGATAGGCAGCTGTCCTGTGGCACTCCGGCACGTATGGCCTTCACCGAGGATTGCCTCCGCTCCACCGCTACCTTCCAAGAATGACGCCACTAGTGTCACAAACGCCGGGGGTAAGCCGGCGTCCACCAAGAGTCCTTGTACAAGAGTCCCGGGTGCCTCACCCTGTCGAAGGCCTTCTCCATATCCGAGAAAGACTGCGACAGAGTGTCTCCCCTTGTTCATCTCTACAGACATGTGGTGGATCACCCGCGTCAGTTACAACGTGGTCGAGTGGCCACTCAGGAAGCCGAACTGTACATCCCTTATGTGAATGTACAGCTTCAGCCTCCGAAGCAGAAGCCTCACGAACAACTTGGCGATGTGGGACATCAACGTTATGCTCTGCGAACGACGGCGCCGCTGGGTGTGGTGAAAACTGCGTGTGTAGATGTGATGCAAGCAAGCACCTCGTCGCGAACCTGCACTCCATAATGTTTCGCGCCTGTGGTGTCTAGAAGTGGAGTGATGGTGGTCTTTGGCCTCGTGAGACATCTGTTTAGGGCGTGCAGGCTAGTGTCGTTTTCGCTGGCATGGAAGAATGTACTCTCCCAGCCTGCTCCACGACACTCCCTCACCTTCGCAGACAGAGCCTCGGCCAGCTTGTTGAGTTGTGTCTTGATCCTCGGACAGCGGGTAAGGGGACCAGAATTTCCTCATCTGACGTTTCCTCTGCAGGTTCGCCAGTAGGCTCAGGGGGAGCTCACCCCGCCGGCGCACTGTCTCCGGTACAACGGTGGTCGCCGCCACCCGCGCCTCCTGGATTTTTTCTGTGAAGCGTCGAGCGACGGCCTCCACCTCTTCCGGAGTAGACAGTTGCCCGCCGATGGTGAAGTCGACCAGGCTATCCAGGTAGACGGCCCAGTAGATCCTCTCCCTGGTCCGCACTCCTTCCCTAAGGATTGCTCCGGAATCAAATGTGACGAGGATGAGTAGGTGTTGAGTGTCAAGGTCGTACAGGACCTCGATGTTGACCGTGGCCTTGAGGTTCTGGTGTAGGGCGATGTCCAGAACGTCCGGGGTGCGCAGGGGATCCGTAGGCACGTGTGTAGGACACGGTGTTCCTCGCACCGTGTAGCCGCGCTCTTCCGAATCCTCCTGCAGCCTGAAGGCAGCGCTGTTTGTGACGGCCGATCCCCAAGCTCGGCGTTCAAGTCGCCGACCAATAACACCTGACCGCCGTTTCCCAGCACGTTGTGGATATCACCTAGGTCAAAGCTGTTCCCGGGATGTCTATAGGCTGCGAAGATCCTGAGCTCCTCCCCCGCCATGTGAACGACTATACCAGTCGAGCCCATGCCGGTGAAGGGGCCCTGTCTCAGTTAGTCGTGGACGACGTCCCGCCGAACGAGCACAGCCGTACCTCTGTACGGCCTCCCGCTTGGCGACACCTCATCCCTCCGATACGCGACGTAATTCGGTAGCCGGAGGCTCTGCGTCGTCCTCAGCCAAGTCTCGCCCAGCAGGATGACATGTAAGTCCATATATATAATAATAAGTCTATACTGCTGAGCGAGCAGTCGAAGACTGTCGCTCTTGCCTCCTATACCACCGGGGTTCCAGTAAGCGACCCTGAGCTCGCCGCAATCCATCACTGGCTCCCCGTTGGTTGGCCCCGTGCGTGTGTGATGACGCACCCAACGCCCAGCCCTTTGGGAAGGGCATAAGGTTTCTGGTACAGTCGACTGAGGAAATTGCTTAAAAGCACAATTTTAAGCCGGGGTGCCCGTCTTACCGTATAGAAATTAGAGTCAGGTATGTCAGAAAGTGCATGAAAGCAGAATAAACGCGGTCAAGATGAAGTCATTGTGAAAAATTTAAGGGGTAAGCCTCGCCAACCTTGATCGCAATAATAAAGTGAGAGAAAGCTAGGTATAGCTTCGGTGTAAAAATGAGAGAAGGCATGCTCCGTTAGTTCATGCAGAAAGAATGGCAGGTGAAAGGTTAACAAAACAGATGTACACTGCGAATGTGGAAGGACGTAGGTGCCGAAGAAGACCACGAAAAAATATTGTTCTTTATTTTAGTGATAACGTGATTTAAATTATCATATTGTACTCGTATTTACTGAATTTCATGCAGTCGCAAGAACGTCGACTTATTCTTTATTCTCTATTGAAATTGACGTGTTTTCCAATTTCAATGGCTCCTAGGATTACATTTGAGGAAAATTGGTTTTGTTTGCGAGTGACTGTTTGGATCTGTTATAATAGGAAGGGCTATTCTTTATTTACAAAGTACAGAGTAGTGGGAAAGTATAGTAAAGTTGATTTAGCTTATCAGAAGATAATTTAAAATAATAAAAGAACTTTAAAAACCATGAACGTTACTGCGACAACACATTCAATTTATGACACAACGTCTGTCGGGACAGTTAGTTGTCAATGATTTTAGCAGCTATAATATAATAATAATAAAATTTTACTTTGACATTTCTACAAACCTTTGGGCACATTCTCAAAATTTTCGTAATTATCTATAACGTTTTATAAAATGTTATATAGCCTACGCTTATCAGCGATAACGAAGTGTTATAATGGTAAACGATGTTCCAAATCAGTCCAGTGGTTTTGAAGATGCACACACATATATATTACAGCTGTACAACTCACTAGTTGCCTCACTAGTTGTAGCTATGGTAGTAGTCAATGAAGCCGGCCCGTTAGGTTATGTTTATTTGTCCAGCATACATAAACTTTTACTCGACCAAAAACCCAAAGCAAAATGTGCTAAGTGTAACACAAACTGTCTATAAATATCCATAATATCGGCGTTAGTTGATAACAAGCCCTGATGATCTCGTGGTTCAGTACTCGGCTGTAAGTTGTACTCCTATTCGACACGGGCTATTTATTGCGTACTAATATATTATTGAACTACGAGTTATGACCTTTGCTGTAACACATTACATAATGACACGTTGCCTGGTTTTTGTATAGCATAGGTTTCTGACAACATACTTCTGACACCTAATGAGAAGCACAACACAACCTGACGATATGCTGATGTTTAGTCTTCTTTTTCCATCCGATCACTCACAAAACTCACTAAGCGGTGTCGTCACATCATTTAAGTATTTTTTTACACCATCAGAGGACAAACAGTTGTGTATTAATCTCATAACAATTATCGCTGCTCAATGGGCCGCTGAAAACTACAAAAACTCGATATCATGTGTTATTTGCGGCTGCAATACAGCAATGGCACCATGTACCGTGCATCACTTTTTCGCATAGATTATACGCGCGTTACAATAATATAAAGCTTAGTTCAAAGATTTTCAAATTTGTTCTTGAGATTTTCGAGAAATACATCCATTATTTCATGAAATCCGCAGGGAACACAGCTCCGCTGAACACAAAGAGCGAATGTGAAACATTTAACCCCTCAAACACTGTAAAAGCTCAAAACCCGTATCTTTATGAAAGTACTGAAAAATATTCATTCACAAGAGGCACGGTGATTACTTAACCATTGTTAAAAGTGCAAACTTTCAGCGCCTTTCAACGCCAATCTGAATAGCGCTACAGTTTGAATAAATGTTTGCGGTTTTTATTCAACTCCGTCGCCAAAAAAACGACCAACTTTTTTATATCTCAATACCCAGAATGTTATGTACAGAAACAGATTGGGGTCAATTTTATCTCACGTGGATTAACAATTTACCAAATTTTTATTTCATTTTAAAACTAAAAGCATAATATTTTCTACTTTTATTTAAAGTACAATGGATATTATCCAGGTATGCACTACTTTACGGTTTCATGGACTGAAGCTACTGCTCTGAACGGTGATCCCCTTTAGGAGCTCGTGTCGGAGCTCCATGCCGAAACCCACTCCTATTTCTCGGATAGGACGGATCTCGGCGAGGACACCACGAGCTTCAGGGGGTCCGCCGGATGGGGCAGGTGTAACGGCTTCCTTGCGCCCGGTCCGTGAGCGGTGGATGCGCCGAAGGACCAAACCCCTCACCTTTCGTCTGACTCAGGTACTCCGGGCATGGTTGCTTTAGTGGTTATCTGTGTCGGACGGCCCACAGGGAGTCGACGACTCGGTGTCACGATTGTTACGCAGCAGTGGACTTCGCTCATCACACCCTTGCAGTGTGCCCGAGATGGGTAGCACCGCGTCACAATCTGACGTCAGTCATCGGAGAGGACTTGGCTCTATCGAGCGTCACTACTGCGATGCTCGACAATGGCGAGTCCTGTGAGGCGATGGCTTCCTTCTGCTAGACAGCCGTCTCCCAGAACGATGCCGACGAGTGTGTGAGAGAGAAGGCTGCTGACGCTGCCTCCCCCCGCAGACAATGAACGGGTGCGTGCAGGAGGCGCTACTTAATGCGTCTTTAATAGTGCCCTCCGTGCCCGCGTCTGGGTCGGGATGGGTGCCTGGTCCGTTCAGACGCGTCGTCGATGAAACTGTTTCAGAGGCAGCGGGACAGTTCAGTAGCGATTTAGTCGGTAGGGAAACCCAAATTTCGAGCCCGGCATACGGCTAAGGTGAGCCACGGATGCCTCTAGGTATAGAGAAGCATTAAAGAAACTCCATTTAAATCTAATTCTAGTAACGTAACAGTTTTCTTCAACTTTTTCAATTCACAAATGATGTCGGTCAAAGTGAATCCCTTACAAATTTGATAAGCACGTTGCAAAACTCCGAAAATAATTTGTGTCTTAAAAGTCATACTCCTCCATGAGTGAAGTAGGTCAGGAGCTCTACAATTAATTCAATAATGGTCATAGATAATAGTGACTTCACATTAAACATGAGAAATGTATAAAAATGTTTTTAAATTTAAAAATATCCTAGGCCTGAGTGCAATTTTAACGAGAACTGTACATTTATTTCATTACGCCTGAGGGACGACCGACTTTAATTTGCGCTAACTTCATTGCTGCAATATGAAATTACTACCGTAAAGGTCCCTGACCTGTATAAAGATGATAACACAGGAGCTTTGAATAAAGAATTGCGCGAACGGAGGAATTTGAAATTTGCTACAGTTGAAAATTATGTGAAGAAGATGTGCAGATAGCACTGATTTACAAATATACCAGATACCTAATAGTTTATTTTGCGTAAGACTTTATTATTTTTATTAAATAAAATGTCACACAAACCTCGGCAAGCACAAAATCCCGTAAACTCATGTTATGTTGAAATTGTAACACTATCAAGCATAATTATTATGACGTATGATGCTTAGTTTTTAAAATATACGAAATATCCTACCTCCAATTGTGTTCAAAGTCGTATGGTTTTTTATGTTTGAGATAGAATTTCGATCTCTGAGCGAGCACTTGTTGCTATAAATATAATTGTTACGCCCTCTTAGGGTAATAGTTTTGGAATCTCACTTTAGGCTAGGGCATAAAACTATATACTCCAGTAGTGTTAGCTGTGCCTTGATCGCTCAGTGGAGACAGAGAAAGTTACTTTGGAATGTACCATATACAACTAGATTAATACACTAACAGCAAATTTCATATACTGTCCATTACTGTTCAATTTCGAAACTAAAAAACCGCAGGAAACGTAACAGCACGATATGAGACACCGTTTTCTTTTTCTTGACTCGGGGAAACGCATTTACGCGCCTTCACTGGTCAAGGGTGGGGTCCAGTGGTGTGTGGGGCTCATTAAAGGGCCGAATACCCACAGAAACAACCGCGAGTGCCACGGAACAACAAACCATCAAGGCACCTGGACGGCAAGTTGGTCCCTTAGGGGGCTGCCTAAGGGACCGATGCCACCTCTACATATGAGGTTGTTCCGCACTACAGGACAACTCCTACAACTTTGAGACAGTTCAATGGGGTGCGGTTCCCATCCTCGCCCCTTGTCTTATGCGCAAAAGCGCCGGCTCCTTTTACTCTCTTTGGTTCTCGTTGTACAGCAAGCCTAAACGTATTTTATACTACAATGTAAAGATGATTATTTTACGAACATTTTGTTCGTGTCAGTGAATCATCAGATATCCGATATCAGAAATATATAGATACTGATTTGAAACAAAATAAAAGGCAACTGCGTAAGAAATAAGGGTCGAAATAGAAATCTTTTCAAGAACCAAAAAAAAAAAATGTGTAAAAATTTTCTAAAATACAAAAATAATTCTTTACCTTTTTTAAATACCTATATTGCTTTAAACAAAAACTTAAAATAAAAATTATATCATGCGACTAGTGAATAGTGGGGATGGAATAATAATCAAAAAACATATTTTATGGAAAATGGAAAATGTTATATTATGTAACAAAAAACTGCTTACGTACTAAGTATACTGATCCTAATACCAAGGGCCCCTGTACTAGGTTGGTGACACGTATTACTGGGCGAAGCGCTCCTCCACCGTGGATATAGTATTTAACAAATAAAACAAAATGAACTTAGGTTATAATAGAAAATTGATTTCTGTATGTATTTGTGTATATGTGAGTGTGCGTATGCATGTGCGTGCGTGATGTGTACGTGTGTGTGTGTGTGTGTGTGTGTGTGTGTGTTTGTGTGTGCGTGTGTGTGTGTGTGTGTGTGTGTGTGTGTGTGTATGTGTGGTGTGTAACTAAAATCACGCAGTATACATATTCTGTTACAATAATATATAATTTAACACCTAATTTTCACACGTGGCACATACTATTCTAACTTACACAATAATGACAAGGTCTATCAAATAATAGCCATACAGATTATGTATATCAAAATGCACACTTAAGAGAATTAAGACATTTTAACATTAATAAAGATGAATTTTTAATGAAGATTTCGGTACATAAGATATGAAACATGGCTTCGGCAAGAAATCGTAAACTCATCCTTTTATATAAATTAATAGTTCGTGCATATTTTTGGGAATATATAGGTTCCCGGCGGAAGCAAAAAAACTATTTAATTATCATTTGGTGATGACAGATAGCGTCAGCCATCATTCCGTCCTCCAGGTCAAGCGAAAGAAAAGGGTGTCAATTCTTCGACACCGGGCACGCCTTTAGTGTAACAGTCAAAGATTAGAAATATACATAAATGATAAAAAATATCAAATGTTTAAGTAGGAAAAACATAATTGCTATATCCTCTCCTACAGTCCACCGACTCCTCACAAACCGCACGCAGCACGACACCGAAGCAGTCACTTTTCGCCGGTACTATGAATGAGATCGAGAGGTACCTCTCACTCGTCAATCACACTCGTCTTTTATCTTTAAAATAATAAAATCGAATACACTGTAAATTAAAATATTGTTAGCCTACTTAATACCTTATAATCTTCAAATGTACCAAATTTCGGAATACTCCATTCACGCATTTTTTTTAAATGACGGGATTTTTTTTTCTTCGCGTGTTAATGTATAGATAAGACTCTCATGCTCATACAGATACAGATAAATGAATAACCGCATTATACTGTATCGGTACTCTGATGTAGCATGTCTGATATGAAATACTAGTGGTATTTCACATCGAATGTACTAAGTACTTCGAAATGCTCACAACGTCATTGATGTCAATCACCAACGATGTATGTTTTGATCACGCGCCACTTACTCGTGCCTGTGTGCAGATGGCGAAGTGACTTCTGTAAAAAATCTACTTAACAAATTCAACAAGTAACAAGTATACGGGAATGGTTTTTTTTTTTTCAATTCATCTCTGTTGTGCACTTTAAAATGGGCACCTTTACTTTCTTATGGTGTAACGGGAAAATGATCAGTCAGAGTCTTTTGGTGACTACCGACCCCAATAAAAAGCCTCGTGGTCCCCTTTATACCGTGATACCGGAAACTCGCCAATGTCCTCAGTCCTGCGGACCCAATTCAGCCTCTAAAAATGCTATGCAACATGTCTCTACTAGAGGAAGAAGTAAAAGAAGACTACAAAGAGATTCTGTTTAAGCTAAATCGTCAGTAGTATTATTATATCAAAAAATTTTATTCTAAAACGAGGCCTTAACAATATAATAATTTAGGGTACGTCCCTATGTTTAAATATAAAATTTACTCATCATAAACTCCACCCTCAAATGACGCTGTAATTTAACGGTCAGCAATTTTGTTTGCTGTCTGTACATTAAACAGTATAAACCCAACAACAAGATGCTGTGAATGCCTCGATTAAACTTTAAGCCAACTCGCAAACTTTGCACGCCTTTCGACTCTTTATTGAGGAAATAAACTCAAAGCCGGCTTCAGTTTGCTCCCATTGCTTGGAACGATACGTCGTCACATTTATTGTATCGTTATCAAATGCTTAGCTTTGAAATAATATTTCTGAACGGTCATGTATTATGGTTTGGAAATATTGTTTTATATGTGAGTACTATCGAACGTGCTATGTTGGCTGTTTCTCTGTCTGACAGAATTCATAACGAAGCCATAAGGCATAGAACTAAAGTATCCGGTATCACGGGATGGTCTAATCACACACGCAGAAAAACAGATGACAGATAGACCAGTAAGGTTCTGGAGTGGAGGCCGCGTTTAGGAAAACGAAGAGTTAGTCAACTGTCCACTGGGTGGGAAGACGATCTCCGTGCAGTAGCAGGCTCCGAAACTACTGGATCAATTTGAAAAATTCTTTTATCATTTGAGTCCTTCGTTATGTCTTATACGTGAGCTATATAACACTTTCCTTTACAAATCATTAAGAAAACTACATTATAGTAACCAAAGGTCGGAAAATCCTTGTAAATTATTTACAAGTAGCTGTCGCGACATACATTATTATGCCATATATTGAATTGATTGTAACGGTAACGTACAATGTTTATGAGGCCAAAATTAAAATTTAAAGTACCCGTGCGAAGCCGGGGCCGAGTGCTAATTATTTATATAATTCACTATGCTCCTGGCTGAATCTGGACTACGACGGCTATCACTTTGGACAGTCGCCATCTGCGAAGCATATTGTAGTGCTCAATTGTGTGCGCAAACACAAGTACATAGTCTATTCACGTATGCCCATATTCCACCGGGACGGTAGCCTTAAGTAATACAACTGTTATTAGAAATAAAAAATGTCAGTATACAAATATACTTTTTGGTTCAACCCGGGACTTGAAGCTACTTTCTACGTTTGACCATGCCTACCACTGGACCATAACAATTGTTATTTATAGTACATGTATTAACCCGAAATATAACCATCAATTATTAAAAAAAACTCAGTAACACTTGGTTCTGAATATAAATGACATGTGATTATATAATTTCGATATTTCATTATTCGATATTGAAGATCGTTATTTTCTATTTTATAAAATCTACTCAAAGGATTAATTAGATTAACAACATTTATCAGACAAATATACAACATTCTACGTACTTTCTATTAATAGTAATTTTGAAAGGACGCCGTATTTCCTTTTAAAATGAAATTAGTCTTCTTTTATTTCCCTTCGGAATAAAAGGATTTTTTTATTAAAGTAATTGATTATAGAAAGGCTTTAAATTGTGAGACGAATCTACGTATAACAATGGAACCGTTTTCTAAAACAAAGTCTTGAGCGAAGTGGACTGTTTCAGTGGAGACCGAACAATCTGCAGGCCGATTAAGGAACTGGAATTCGGATTATGGTTTCGGTATAATTCCGTCAAAGGCGTGTATCCTTGAGATAAATGACCTATTTCATTTTTAAGTGGTTATTATGTAAAATTGTTAATAAAGGGTCGGTCGTAATCAACTATGGACTAAATTAATTAGATTATGGTTCTCCTCAATAAGTCCCGTATAAATTTGAGGCTTTTTGGATATTTCGTTTGTGTCTTCCACGAAATCAATTAATACCACACGTGCCTACTATGTACTGGAATGTGTGGATGTAGTAAATGCTCTATCATAGTTAAATAACGTGCCTAAGTAACTGAAAGAATCTGAAACAGTGAAGGTGGCTGATATTTTTTTTAGCAGGACCTATTTTAGAAAGATCTATTGACGGCGCCAATGTACTCGCTTCTACAGTTTGTCAGATTGGTGTGCCTGAAATTAAATACCAATAAAGTAGTAGGCGGCAGTGCCATACTGCATTGCAGGAGAATTGAGCCGGCATGACCGGAGAGGTATCTATCGCGCACATGATATCAGCATAAAGTGAAATCTTTGGTGTCGCGTTTCGTGTAGTTTGTGAGTAGATGGCGGCCCATCGGGGAGAGTTGGATCCACCCCCCCCCCCTCTCCTGTATACCCCCGTATCCCACGGCAACATATCGCCATATTATAGTAATTATGCGGATTATTGTGACCGTCGGTAGTCGTGAGAACGTTCCGATTTCTCGTTTGTCCTCTTAGACATACTATAAAATTGTATGTGTACTTATGTACATGCGCTAGGAGTTCTTTATCGTAACTTACATTAAACGTTTGTAGAAAAAAGACACTAACAATAGAAAAACGATATCCAACATATTTCAACAATTTTTCTAAAGAACTAGAACGTTGACTGTAGTTAACTTTAGGTTTATTTGTGACGGTGGGCGTGCGCATCTCAAAAATTTACTCTGATCATTTTTCCCCAACGCGCCAAAAGAAGTATTACACCAAAAAGCATCTTTTGGATCTTCTCGTGATCTTCTTTGATCGATTAAGACTGAGTCAGGCAATTGAAGCTTTTTTTTGGTGACGTAGTGGAATGCATTTACGCATGACACTTAGGAGCCCGGGTAGAAGACCCCCAGACCTATGTTGGACTCGGCAATTGGGTAGTAATACCAACTAAGCCCCTACGGGAGCCTTCAGCCGCTAGTGGCGGGTCCCGGATCTGCAGGCAACAGGACCCCTCCAGGTTGGCCTCGGCGAAAAGGCCTCTCCTCCTCGGGGACTGTCCAGCTACGCTATGACAGTCCCCACCACGCCGTGCCTTGATGAAGTGGACCGGGTTCCCACTCCACTTCGTCAGCCTCCTCTCTCACCTGCTCGTCGGCCACCTTCTGGGACATGACGCTCTCGGATAAGGAATCCATCGCCTGGTAGGACACTACTTGCCGCCGAGCATCGCGACGACAATGCTCGACTTTGACAAGTCTCCTCTGACAACTGATGTCAGATCGTGAGGCAGCACCGACCATCTCGGGCACACATCGAGGGTATGCTGGGCCGAGTCCACCGTCGCGTCACAATCACAACGAGTCGTCGGCTCCCTGTGGATCGTCCTACACAGATACTCACCGAAGCAACCATGCCCGGCGAACACCTGCGTCAGACGGAAGGTCAGGGGTTTGCGCCTACGGCGCATCCAACGCTCGAGGACAGGGCGCAAAGCAGCCGTTATCTCTCTACCGTTCGGCTACCGCGCCAGGTCCTCACCCACCTCCGCATTGACTCCACATGCCCGAACCGGTGGATCTCGTCATGCGTGTTGTTCAGGCCGAGAGCCCTCCTATCCGCCACGAGTTCCCACGTGGGATCACCGGCTAGGGCTGTCGCTGCAGCCCACGATACCCTACGGTACCCCAGAATCGATCTCACTGCGACAACACTCTGTACTATCGACGGGCAGCTAGAAACCGCGGGGGAGGTGGAAGCTGCGGCTTGTAGTCTCACGGACAAAATCCGGGAGGCACAGGCCGCGGCGACCATCATCACACCGGACAAAGCGCGCTGTCGGAGTGACCTCCCTCCCGACCTCCTGTCTGATCTGATGAAGAAAAAGCATTTGAGGAGGCTCAGGGCCCGGACCCGCTGCCAGCTTATCGAGGCCGGTCTCGATCGACTTGCTGAGGATGTCCCTGCAAGGACGAAGGGCTGTGACACATCCCTCCATGCCCTGAACAATCGACTCACCAGGTCGAAGACCACGATCAACCCACTCACCGACTCAAACAGCAACGCCTTTACAACGCCCAGACACGAGCAGAAATGCACACCAACCACCTATAAACATAATTCACACCACACCCAGCAGCACTAGTCGCCGCCGAGCACCACGAGTATGTAGAAGGTCGCGTCCGAGAGTTCCCTTCGAGCTCGCCTCCGCCGCTGGGTGGGGGGCCTTTTACTCCCCTGCCGAGCTGCGGAAGGTCGCCCTTCGCCTTTTGAGGCGCGAAGCATCAGGCTCCCACAGCACTGGTTATGATGCCGTGGCGCACAGCCGTGGCTCTCTCCAGGATAGCTAACGGCGTCCTCCGCACGTCCCATTTTCCGGATATCTGGAAGGAAGAGAGAATCGTCGTCCTCCCATAGCCGGGCAAGTCCCGGAACCCACCCGGAAGCTATCGGCTGATCACGCTGCTGTCGCATGTGGCAAAGTTGTTCAAGCAGCTATTGCTCCGGAGACTAAAGCTGTACGTCCCAATAAGGGACGAGCAGTTCGGTTTCCGGGGCGGCCATTCGACAACACTGCAGCTGGCGCAGGTGCTCCACCACTTGGTCACGGAGATGCACAAGGGGAGACACTCGGTCGGAGTCTTTCTCGACATGGAAAATTCCTTCGACCGGGTGTGGCACCCGGGACTCCTGGACAAGTTAGTGGACGACGGCGTCCCGCTGGACCTCGTGCAACCAGTGGCGTCGTTCTTGGAAGGAAGAACCTTCCAGGTAGCGGTGGAGGCGCGACATTCCTGCGGGCTACACGTGCTGGAGTACAGCAGGGCAGTTGCCTATCCCCTTGCCTCTCTGCGGCCTACACCAACGACATCCCGACGCTCGACAACCCAATGGTGACAATTCGCCCGAACGGGAAAACCGTACGTCTATGGTGGCGTCGTAAGTGTCTCCGACAGGCACTGGAGTACAACTGCCAACGGGCGGCGCTGGGTCTTCCTAGGTACGGGAGGAGTCTGCCCAGCGCTCTCGCCGCCTGCATAACCTTCGGTCCCACCATAGCGAAGTGTGGACCGAAGGTCTACCCTCCGTTAAGGATGAGCCCAGAAATTTGATGTGGGGGCTCAACTTGACACTTTCCTCTCCGATCTGCGGCCCCCGGTGGGAGCCCCATGCGACTGGTCCCATGGAAGAGCCAGTCACATGGAAGGCCTTGGTCTTGTCTAGTCTGACCCGAAGACATAGGTATGTCTTTAGAGGTCTCTATGCGGCTGATCACGAGGTCAACGCCCAACTCGGCCAGCCACGCCACCTCCTTGTAGTCCTAGGCAATGCAAGCTCTCCAACCTGGTGATAATCAATTTCTAGCAATTGAAACAACAGTAATTAAATTCCAACTTCAACACAACAAATAAATGCGGCTGGGCAGAATGTAAACCTAATCAACCATCAGTCATTCACGCGCCCCACTAACTCTATTAAAGTAAATTCAACAAAGCCCAAATTTAATTTGATAATGCTACTAATGCAAATTTTGCCAATCAATTATATGATCGATATTTTAGCGGTCGTATTTGCTTGAGCTTTCCTATTAGGATTGAATCAAATATCACTCTATTCGACCGGAATATGTTATTAAATTAGTAACGACATGTCAAATATTTAAAATACGTATAGTTTAGGGAGAGGCTGGCACAAGCATTATTGAATCGGACTTGTACTTCTAGTTTGGTTCCTCTCACTCATATGATATAGCCGCCAAGTAAGAACTATGATATCAGTGGTATTTGATTGTACGGGAGCCCGCTTAAATAATTGCGTTATTTTAGCTGTCACGCTTCATGAGATACATCATAGTGACAGGTGGACAGCGTAGTCTTATTAATAGGGTTGCGTTTTTATCCTTTAAAAAATAAAGATTTAGTGATTGGTATGTAGCGCACATCCGCTTCGCATGTTCATCTTGACGGGTACACTATCGTTCCTCCAGATGACAGAACTGTGACACATCTGATTAAAGATTAATTTTTAGAACAAAGTTTTCTGTTTTTTTTATGTAGTCTTATTTTTGATTTCGAATTCTGTTCATTTGTAATTCGTAACTGTTGCTCTGTCTGTCTGTATGTATATGTGTATATATACATATATATATACATA
>JAFELO010000756.1:514601-530895 GCA_017140195.1 Eumaeus atala
CCCCCTCAAGGGGCCAAAAAGGCATTTTTAAGTTCCTCAGTGAAAAATAAAGAACATGGGCACATCATACTAGAACATTGCCCGCTGAATAGAAGGCTTCTATTCATATTTGCTCAGCGATAACCGCCCGCCCAGGAGCAGGGTACAGGCCGTTACATTTGCAGAACACTTCACTCAGTGTGAATAGCCATTCTGGGTGTTTAGCGATATGTTAAAACGGTCGAAGAACCTATTAATCCCTAAGTACCCACTCCGACCTTATCTCTATACAAAGGCATACAAATTTTATAAAGCTGAAAAGTTTGTCTGTTTGCTAAATTAAACGCGCTAACTTCAGAAATAAAAAATATTTTTGTTTTGTATATTCCATTTAACGAAGAAGGCTCTGGGCTATATACCATGATGCAAGGACTAATAGGACGGAAATACGAGGGTGGAGCCGCGGGATACTGCCAGTGACGCAACAAAACCTTTCTCGAGAATAGCTCTATCCATATGTGGAATATGCCTTAACCATGTTTTGTTTAGTCGATTTTGAAAAAAACTATCACATACAGACAGACAATCTTTGGGGACTTCATAGGTATACATCAGAGTTAGTATCAACAGATACGTATTCGTATATATTCACCATATTCTTATCTTATCATACAAATATCGCTCGAGCAGTAAAACTGAATCCGTATCTTTACTTTGTTTTGTTACTAGTATACAAAATCGAAAGATTTGACGGATGTAAGGATGTTTGTTACGTGATCAAGCCAAAACTACACAATGGATTTTGATTAAAATTGACAATGTATTGTAACTTAAGTATTCGAATAATATATTTAAGCTTTGGAAATACTATGTGCAGTCCACGGATGAAGTGCAGGCATTAACTAGTAATGTTATGAATGCAAAATTTTGTTCGTTTCTTACTAATTAACTCAAAAACTACTAAATGTATTTTAGATTAAATTTGACTAAGATATCAATGTCTATACTGATATTATACAGAGAAAACATTTAGTTGTCTGTTTGTCTAATGGTAGCATAACAAATTTCAAAATATTATGATCATTATGAAAAATGTTATCGTGAGAATAATATCAAATTAAATCCTAATATTTCTGCCTCTAGGCAGAAATTATTGGCAACTGGCTGTACCAACAGACTTTGTTGCGTCACAAATTTTATTTGTTGTCAGGTATCCTGTAATATAATATTAGGCCCTTACATACGAAATTGGCGATTTTCGTACTGGCAGCTTTAATCACGAATTTCTGCTCTTTGGTAAAGAATTCCAAATTCAAATTTTTACAGCTATTTAATCACGTATTTGTGCTTCGATGACCGTCATTTATTTGTTTTTCTTCTTCTGTTCTTTTCTGCTTGCGTCACTCATTTTACAAAATGGAACATTCAAAATATCTCATTTTTTACGAGTACGAGTTCAGCCGTGGCGCTAGCGCTGTGGAGACGACTCCATGGGTGAATGATGTGTGTGGCAGTTCCTTTTTGTTCCAACGTTCTCGTTCTGTAAATTTCGATATGCAGAACCAGTCCCGTGGACGGCCTGAGACCCAAGTTGACAATGAAGAGTTGAAGGACATTGTGGAAGCGGATCCATCCTAAACCAGGCCCGAGTTAGCTGCTGGCTGTGGATGTTGTTGATAAGACTGTTTTGATTCACTTTAAGCAAATTGGGAAGATTAAAAAGCTTGAAAGGACGTACCCGACGTCACAAATTCACTGAAGCAAACCGGCAAACTTGCATCTACTGCGTTACATTACTAAACAGGCACAATAATGATACCTGTGATGAAAAGTGGATTATTTCCAATAACCGGAAGTGCTCAGCACAATGGTTGGATCCTGGCCAGCCAGCCAAATCCTACTCGAAAATGAACCCCAAAAAAGTTACTTGTAGGCGTTTGTTGGACTAGTGCCGGTATTGTTCATTACAGCTTCTCAAATCTGCCCAAAGTGTTACGGCTGATGTCTACTGACAGCAATTGAAAAACATGATGGAAAAGCTAGCACCTAAACAACCTAGGCTGGTCAATCGCTCCACGCCACTGCTGCTTCCCGTCAGCACTAGACCACACACTGCGCAACAGACGGCTACCAAATTAGAAGAGCCTCAAGGAAAAAAAATCAACTCCGATGGATGGAGCGATGGTTCCCTTAGGATAGATTTTCAGCAGTTGAAATTACATAGAGTTTTTATATTTGTAACAAATTACGATCATAATTACTCATTTTATTTATTTGTGGTAGTTTCAAACTATACAACGTAGCTTTATATTTCCTTCTCCTCTCCAATCACCAGTGAGATGTCTCGCATCTTATGATCTCCCGTTTCTATAGCCTTCTAATGTAATTTTCTCTTATAAAGGATTGTATATATAAATTTTTGTTTTATTGATACATTAGTAAATATAAAACTTAAAAATATTTTAAAATGTTAGAATTTACCTGTCCCCTACCCAATTTGTGCCAAAAAACTTTTATTTCTCTAAAAATTGTATATGTATGAGAGTTGCTTAGTATTTTTTACACATTTGCAATAAGAAGTAAATCTAAATTAAAACCTAAAGTTTTGACAGACCAGAAAATTCCATTTTGTTGCCGTCCTTTTTTGCTAAAATCCTTCTAATTGTTGGACTATTCGGCACGAAAAGACAACGCAACAAAACTTACAATATCTATGGACGTTATTTTGTATTGCTAAATCAATTAGTGACCAGTGTTGACTATCATATATTATAACATTTTTAAACAATTTAAAACAACGAGAAGGTAGCATTGTGCGACCTCCGTTCTGTGGCCTATTCTTCGGTCAGAAAGTCTCAAAATTCTCATGGAATATTATTTATAATTCCAAATTTATAAGTTTCAGTTTGCTAACAACGATTAAAGCCTATCTAGGGTTGTCTTAAGTTTAACCTGCAAAGACAAACAAGTATCTTCCAAAGCTATAATAAGACTGTGAACCAGTGAATGTATAGTGATAATTATGTAAGATATAGTTAAATTAAGGAACTCAATTTTTTTTTATTTCCCAGCCACTTAAAAAATAATAAATGTAAATTCGCATATCGTGACAAGTGTAATAAGATTATATCGTGAGAATACAGCCTTAAGATTTCACCAGATCCATTTTGTCACAGTCCTACAAAATTGATGAAGCTTAATTTATAAAATATTAAATCTAAGTAGTAGTAACCGAAGAAAAAACAATCATTTTGTGTTGTTTGTTGAAATTAAGACTGTTACATTATTATTCTATAGCGGGACCACCAAAGTGGTAAAGATACCATGAGCTTCAGTTAGACTTTTAGATACATTAACTTCAATATGATCTCTCCACATTCACAATCCAGGACAGACTTAAAATAGTATCAGAAGCAGACAATAGAATTAATTCAGTTTTCAATTAGGGTTAGTAAAAGGTGAGGGTATGAAGTCTTATCTGGGTAGTTGGCCATGGCTCCCAGCTGCAACTTGGACGGTCCTTTCTTTATGTAATTATTGTTCCATAAACTAAACATAATTTTTTACGGATTGTCCTACATTCCTTATATTCAACATTTGAAGAATATAGAGCTATTAGATCTTCATATTCAATCTCAATTTAACAAATAAAACAAAAAGAGTAGAGATCTGAAAAAGAATGTACAACCAATAAGATTCCCATTCTCTTGTCTTCATGAGCATCTAAAATCAGGAAATATATATACTGTGTTATAATTAAATAGAATTTAACAACCAATTTTCACATGTGGCATATACTATTCAAACTAAAACATTATTGATACCAGCTACCAAATTAATAGCCATACAGATCATGTAATGACTACTATCAAAATGTACACATAAGAGAAATAAGACATTTTAACATTAATAAGGACGTAATAAGAAATGAAACATTGCGTTGGTAAGAAATCATGAACTTACCCTTTTATATTGAATAATTTGATAGTTCGTGCATCGTGACACAAGTGTGTATAATAGTTTTCATTTTTCTATTTCTAAACTATTTCATATCATTTGGTGATGGCGGACAGCATAAACTATCTCAAATTTATCAGACCTCAACATCGCCAAAAGGAAAAAGAGTGACATTTTTTCAACACAGAGCACACAGAGAACAAAAAATATATACTTTTTATAAAATATCCAAGTTGCAAAACATAATTGCTACAAGACCATGTTCTTTAATTAAACAATATTTTTATCATTAGTTGAAACAAATTGAGTAAAGACCTATTAATGATATACTTTCCTTAAATTTTGCATTTGAATCAAGTAGTTCAACGCAATGATTTTCGAAATAAAGTCAGGTTTGTATCGATATAATCCGGAAAATGCCTTCCATTCCATGTATTATTCTATTTAAGAATAAACTATATTTACTAATATGTATTGTCCAGTTTGTTAAAAAATAACATAAAAATAAAATGAAATTTTATAATACTAGGGTACACATCATTTTGCATTTTGCCCAAATACTTAACTTCAACATTTCAGTAAACCGACTTAAGTCGTAAACTATAAGATGGTTCAGTTTTCTCCCGCCTTGATAGCTCGCTGAGGCAATCCTCTTCAACCCCCCGATAATGCTAGGCCAACTTTCGCTGCCGCGCGAGCTGCCCGTTTCGTAAGAGAGGGGCTGGGATGGGGATCCCGGCTAAGATAATAATACCTTAGGTAAGCTAGGAAGGAACTTATTTAAGTAGCCTGTATACACTACCAAGATTACATGGTGTACATAATTAAAACATATCAGCCCCTGTTGAGAGATGATTGTCAAAAAATATTGCCGACTCATAAAATGACTCCGTAGCTATGCGTTTTGTATAGAGATTATTATAGGGTTTCAAAATAGGCTACGGTGTCGTCGTACTTTAAGCTGTTTCAAAGGGAACGCTTTTATTCTACGACGCCGATAGCGCGATGTCAGCGTTATTCATGAACAGCTTTTAAATGGGGCCATTAAACAGAAAGGAGTAATTAATTACTTACAGTTTTTTATCGCTTGTATTTGTATAGTAAGTAATGAGCAGTCGGAGTCTTTTGCCTCCTGATGCTCATAAAGATGAGGCCAGATTCGGGACATCTAAAACTCACAAACCGCACAAAAATTGACAACAAATCTATCATTTTACGGGGTTATCATATGAGAGGCACCTAACACCCCGCTCGTGCCGGTCTAATTCTACTGCAATCCAGCATGGTGTCCAATTTTAAAGTATAGGAGGGCACAAGAGAAATAAAAGCCACTTGACAACTACCGAAGTTTGAGACATTCGCATTATTGTTATCATGCAAACGAGTTACCAACTTTTCCTCAAATGTGCATTTAAATATTCACGTCCATCAAATAGATTTAAAATATTTAGGTAGGTATATGCTCACTCTGCCACCATAGAAGCATCTGCATAATGTGCGATAGTCCACGGGAATCATGCGCCAACTACTCGCTTACAGGGCGTGAACAGACTCCTACATACGTAAGATGTATATATAAAGAAATATAAATAAAACACATATATTATATATAAATAGTACAAACGAGCAACCGGAGCCATTTAGTGTCTACCGAGAGCAATCAACATCCGCATATACATATACAGATTCGTTGCCTTCCTTCGCACCTTCAATGGGCCATCGGCTACTGAACTACAAAACGCGTGAAACACGAGTACGAGCATAGCCATCAGTGCGTCGTTTTCTTACTAAAACTTTCTATTTTTTCTTATATACAGTGCAATATTTATTAACCCCATTAATAAATTAATTCTTTTATTAAAGCGTGTATTCTGCGCCCGCTTTACTCGGTACAACTGCACGAATAAAAAATGCAAATATTCTACACGAAGTCACCAAGTTAAAAGTAACGATCCAAGTTGGTCGTGTGCCAAAAGATTTTTAAATATACCCAGACATTACAGATAGTTATATATTATAGTTTTATGGGTAGAGATATAAGTAAAACTCAGCAGTTGAGTTTTATATTCGATGCATTCAGAGTAGCATTATCATTTTTAGATACAAGCAATGCTTTATTTAATTCACTGGAAACAATTTTATTATTAAATATAAAATTGAAAAATAAATTAGTATAGCTTTCTTCATATATTTACTTTAAGAACAAAGAAAAGTGTATTGGCTATAGATGTGTTTATAACTTGTAATAAAAGCAAAATTTAACATAAGCCTTGTCGTGGCGGTGGGGCTTAGTAGCCTAGGGTTAACCAAAGCAGGCAAAGCCAATTGGACCGAACTCTTATAATAAGAGGGGGCTAAAGATCAGGAGGAGGAATCGCTCTCGGTACCCCTCTTATAAGAAGAGGGGACCAAGGAGTTACAAAAGGAGGCGTTTTGCACACGGGACAAGGGGCGAGGATGGGAACCTCACCACATTGCATTGTCCCAAAGGCGGTGGGGTTGTGCTTTAGTGCAGGGCAACCCTATCTGTGGAGGCGGAGTTGGTCCCTTAGGGGGCTGACTAGACGTCGAGGTGCCCTGATGATGTGTTTGGGGCATCTCACCAGCGGTGGCACTGATGATACTCGCAGTGGTTATTGTGGGTATTCGGCTCTAATATGTGCCGCGAGCCCCACACACCACTGGACCCCACCCAGGGTCAGTGAAGGCGCATAAATGCGTTTCCCCGCGTCCACAAAAAAAGTGTTAATGAATGCATTTGCTTAATTATATTATTAAATTTCTTTAACTTTCCTAGGCATCTCAAGCAACGTAAAAATCTATAAATTTCGCCAACAGACGTTACGTACACGTGGGAATAATTAAGATGTGTAGCTAGTTATAAATAATAGCACAACAATGTCAATAAAAATATATAATTCATGATTATCAGTGCTTTTTATTTTTCCTATACCAAATATTTAAAAAAATCCTTCGCTACCTTTTCCCACCGCTGCTAATCTTGTATCTCTAAATTCGACAGCGGCCTTCATTTGTGATCCTTTGATAATTATATCAATGATGGCAGAGAAACCGAGCAAAAACTAGGAGCGTACATAGGCGGAATAGGTAATGTTTCCAATTTCCCTCTGTGATTGACAAGGGTATAATGATAATAGATTTAATACTTTAATTATAAAATGAACACGAGATACTTATCTAGAAGTTCGGGTTAATCCCAAATGTTTTTCCTTACCGCCTATTTAATGGCCGACCAACGGCTATAGTGGTGCACGGTCAGCGTTTCTAAAAGATGTCCCGATTAATGAGCTATTGAATATTTGAATACATCTTAAAACTCTTATTAAGGTAATAACCTGTTCCAACTAGGTACTTTGTACTTTGAAAATAAATTTCTTTATTAATATAGTTAGATCGTATGTGTCTTGGCCTTTTTTTGTTGGCAAGTCCAGGATACGGCAAACCCATTTACCGTTTACTTGTTTTACCACCCATTTACTTGTTGACAAGTCCAAGACACGGCACAGTCATATAAAATCTAACTATATTTATAAATAATTCGCTTTCTATAGTATATCGTTTGCCCAAAACGAGTAATTTCCCCCTCCAATTGACACCAAGGATGTCGCTTTGCGGTGCGGCGGTATCATGTGATCGAGACACCTCCCCCGTCGTACCGGCCCAATTCTGCTGCAGTCCAGCACGCGCTACTTCTTACTAAAACCTTCGACGGATACGACATGGATTTGCTAAAAGATATTATTTTTTTACAGAGGAGTAACCAGCTCCATTGAGTCTACCTAGTTTTTTACAGGATTTTTTGTTGAGATTTCACTTCTTGACTTGCAGAAAGCCGTTGTTTTGCTTGATTACTTTCTAAGAAGGGAAACATTAAAAGAAGGGGTGCAACACGTTGAATAACTTTTGATCAAGCCCATTTTCATGTCGCCTTGGTTCAGTTGAGCTCTTAGGGCTCTTCAAACATACACCAGACATATTTTTAATTTCAAAAGCAAGGTCAAGGTCACGATTAACAAAATTTTGTAAACATAGAATGTCGATGACTTACTTTGTTGCTTGTTGGGTTGATACTATTAAAAAAGATATTTGAGTTACGAATTTCAATTTACGGTTTGGGTTATAGGTCATTAATTAATATGAATAATGTATGCGTGAGTGAACTTAATTATCAAATAGTAATTTAACACTTCAATTAGCCAATGAAATACATAAACTCGTATACAGTACAAATAACAATTACAGATGTTACATCGTTACGATCAATCTATAATTATCGATTAATCGGAACGATGATGGCAGTTAAAGCTCAAATACTACGTCTAACCAGTACCAATTGTGTTTGTTGTACCAGTGAACTTTATTGTTCTGACTATCTAACATTCAATATATAATCGTCAATTGGATTGACTCATTAAGGTAGTGCCACGCTGCATTGCATCGAACTGGAGAGACATCTCTCGCTCATATAATAGCGCCGCAATGTGGCATTTTCAGTGTCGCGTTATGTGCGGTTTGTGAGTAAGCGGTCCATTGGAGAGGAGTAGGAAAGTAGGTCAATGCAATGGCACAGTAATTATGCGGATGTTCATGTAACTGCACCCTGCTTTCAATCTCTCCTCCAATGGGCCACGAGCTTCTCGTAAATCGCATGAAATGTAACCGCATTACTGTGACTTTACGCCGGTATCATGCGAGTAAGAAGTACGTCCCCGGTCGTGCCGGACAAATTCCGCTGCAACGCAGCAAGGCACAATCTTACAATCACCTAAATAATGTTTAACACTTGGGTATAGTATTAATAAAATTGAAGCATAACATATATCAAAATCTTTAATAAAAGTAGTAAGTCTTGCTAACGTAGTACCACTTTAAAAGTGTTGGCTCTGGAGTCGCAATTTGTGTATTTTGTGTGTAGCTACTAGCCAGTGGGCAATGAGAGGGGATGAAGGAAGGCAACGCATATACATATGCGGTTGTTAATGGGCGTTAGTCGCAGAATGATCCCAATTGTCATTGTTATAAAGAAGGCACACCGTACTAAATTCCTATAAACGTTAGTACTGTTTGATATCTTGTGATAAAATCACAAATTGGGTTATATAAAATATAAAAACTAATTTCGTCTCTTTCGCATTTCTGAAGAGATTGTGTAATATTTCTCAAATCATTTTCAGGCTTCCGCAAGGTATTATGATAATTTTATCGGCGAATTTTCGCAACTTTACGGACATATCGATAAGGGAATGTAAATTTGATAATGGCTTACCCCATTATCAAGATGGAACATAATAGACAGTGTCCCTTGTTAATTCGATTATCAACATTCATATAATGTTTTGAAGTTTATATTTTCCAACGTAGAATGTAAATAAATATGTATCGTGTGTCATAATAGAGTAGTGCGTGTCACACAGGACACACTCTCATTTGTTTGCATCTTCTGTTGCTATAAGAGCAGAGAAACACCGATCAGGCTGAAGCAATAAGCACAATAATCTATATAAATTACACACCTATATAGGCATAAATGCAATAGTATTATACATACGTACTTCCTTTTAACGCAGTTGGGTAAATAACAACGAGACTAAGTCCAAGCCACAACTAGTTTTAACAGTTACCTTAAATGTTAAAACTTTTTGGCGTGGATTCATTATATGCAAATTTCTAATGCTAAGATAAAAGCTGCTCAAAAAGAATCTTATAGGTACTTGTCATCCACCAGTTTTATGAAATAATGTAAGAGCCCGATTGTGTTATACATTCCCAATTTAGTTACGGTAGTTTTATTGTATTCAGGCACATATAGTACTACCCAATAATGTTAAGTAGATATAAATAAACATCTGGATACAATTCCCGCATCCACGTTACTAGGCCGTCTTCGTACTTGTCTGTCAGTGTCACATTAACGAGGAATGCGTCAGCATCATTAGTTCATTACGTTCACGGTTACGCCCTACAACACTAGCGGAGTGAGACCACGCTGAAAAGCGGAGCGTTTAATATTTCTGCAGATGTTATATTATTTGTTTGTATCATTTTGGTTTGGTTATATTAAGAAGTAACAATATATAGAATAGTAAAGGTATGCTAATGTTAGTTGTTATTTTACTGATGTGTGAAACAAGTTTGGGATTGATTTTTTATCCTAAGAGAAAATAAGAGATAACCTGCAAGTGGTAACCCATATCCTCTTACTAACATAATATACAATTATATTATAAGCTAACTTGAAGAATGTAACACTAACTTCTATCAGTAGATTCCACGTCAAATTAATCCCGAGTGCGTGGGACCGACGAACTATAATTGTTTTTAATAGAAACTATTTAGCTTATTTCTACTAAAATAATCCTTACTTTATTTATCTAAAATGAGCCGTTTTCGAGTAAGATTAATCTTTAGGTATTCTATATCATAGTCCCAAAGGGGATGTGGGAGTATAGTTCTGCGCGCAGTGATTTACGCTGTTAAGGAGTGTCACTTAATCAGCGTGTTACCTATAGCAAAATTAACTACGTGAATTTAGATCTTTTCGAAACACGTAAAAACAGTACCAGTAAACCCCAGCTAAAACTGTACCATTGTCAAGTTATCAATCACATCTTGTGTAGCACTACGTATGCTACGAATCACGTGCTACGTATGAACCGTACCATGGAAACAACACACGAATTCATTACATACACATTTACAGCAGCACATTCAATATAATGTTATATTAATAATGCTTACCCTAGTTATACCCTCGTATTTATAGTGTTACTAGCAGCACCACACGGTTCCACCCTCGAAAACTCACGGTGTAGTTTGATAAAATTTGTTCTTAGTGGATGTCTACACCAAAAAAAAGAGTCTACTGCCACAAAATATATGAACAATTTCCTGTATTTGCTTGTATTGTTGTGAAGTAACCGCGGACATTACCGTTCGCATAAAATTCAGTTCCGTCTGTGCCCATGAGCGCACCTTCTAAGGTTAATGGTGTCTGTTCGCTTGAGATACGCTGTAGTGGCTCGAGCAGCAGTAAAACACCTACTCACTCTGACAAAGCCTCTATTTTGTGCTACCACTATTAGCGGCTGAATTATTTATCCGCTCTAAGATCTATGAGCCGTGGGACTAAGTGGCTAACGGAAAATTTTCATCATTATCTACCTGAATTCAGTCTATTCTAGAGTTTTTATCAAATCTAGGTTCTATCAAATCTACGTCTAGACCATGAACGTTTCAATATAGTACTCGTATATATTGTCTCGTTAGCGAGGGGGACCAGATGACGCGGTCCCCGCTGCCAGGATATTAGCAGTTACTTTACCTAACTTTAAATAACTATCCACATGCGGCCTGCCCTTCTGTAGGAAAGGAGGGGTTCTGTCTCCCCTAGCGACCACAATCTCAACAAAACCGTCGTCCGACGTGTTTTTTAGTCACCGATGTTGCCGCACTTCTTTCAGCATAGAGAAGTCAAAATAAATTTTCTTTTTCCTGTAGATGGCTACGTTTTTTAGATAACAAATCAGTAAATTAGAATTTCTAATCTTTTCTAATTCTAATCATCGCTAGCTCAATGAAACATACTAGGGTTGCGTGTATACGACATATTTATGTGTATGTAACACAAACATTGCTACATTACACAATAAGACCAGAGAGGTGACTATTGCTCATGAGATACCGTCTTAAGGGAAGGTCTTTATTGTCGCATGGCTTATAGTAAATGAACTTATATATAGTAAAAATATAGTAAAACTTCACAAAATTTTGGCTCATTATTTTCATAAAACATGACCACCGCACTATACATATAGTATCGCGCGGTCTAATTTCAAATACATGAGGCGTGACAGATGTGCGAGGGCAAATCGCAGCCACCCGATCTTAATGCTGATTTAAATCAATCTACAGGAGTCGGCTCTTGTTAATCACTCTAAATCTAAAGCGGATTTTAAAAATATTACTCTATGCCTGCATAACATGTCTACGTCGCACCTACTACGCACGTCACCTACGCGCGTAGCGGGTCTACGACGCATGAACGTAGCGCACAACTGAAGAAGTTAATATCTACACAATTTTCCAT
This sequence comes from Eumaeus atala, assembly GCA_017140195.1. Taxonomy (NCBI): domain Eukaryota; kingdom Metazoa; phylum Arthropoda; class Insecta; order Lepidoptera; family Lycaenidae; genus Eumaeus; species Eumaeus atala. The sequence continues at coordinate 526,645 of JAFELO010000756.1, forward strand.
ATACTACGATTACTACGATTTGTGTATATAGAGTATAGAAAATGTAATTACTATAAATGAACATGTTTCGAATTGATGAAATGAGAGTAACAAGAACGCGTCAACTAAACAAAATAAGAAACCACTAAAAATATCTCTAATAATGTCATTATTATTCAAAATGGCAATTTGAATCACAAGTAATATTGTCATTATTCATGGCGATGTGAAAATACCGTGTAGGCCTTATGGTATATCATTAGGCGGGGCAAAGGACCAATCGGAGCCTTCTGATGACTAGCGTCGCCAATGGACATTCGCATGACTGTTGCGGAGGTTAGTTGCCCTCCAATCACCCCCCCCCCCCCCATGGTCCACCAAATATTCACAACCCGCACGAATCGCGACAGGGACGCTATAAGTAATGTAAGACTTGGCATCGCAATGGCTTAATTATCATTTGTATTTGCAACATAAAACACACGCTTCATCTTATCTATAGGGCGAAACATGAGAATATTTCATTTGTCATTTACTTCATTGACTTTTACCAGTGAATTTACATTTAATGTCAACGCATCTCCGTTGTTCCAGCGCTATACAATACACTGGTAAATGACCTATAAACCTCAGCGATTTGCGAAGCTAATGTGTTTTTAATGGCGTAACACTCTCATTGGATCGTCATTTATTATAGCTAACGAAATTTATGACCGCGGCCCAGCAATATTAGGAAGAGTTAGTTCAGTTAACATACAATTTTCCAAGGAAATACTTTTCATTTTTTTCTGCATTTCTATCATTATGATCTACGTCATATTCAAAGCAATTGAAAATCTAAGTAGTGCAACTACAAACTGGATTTTCAACTCGATTTTCATGTGAGTTTGTATTCTCTATTTCTCTCTTTGTCACGCACATACAGACACACTGACGCTGCGTTCAAAATTGTTTTGCGAGTCAACAAGAAGTTACCAAAACGCGGACAAATATCGCAGGAAGACACATCATGAACATCGCTGTACACATAAGATACTTAATGGCGCAAGCAACATTAATGGCAGCGAGCGAGTAAAAACATGTTTATTTGCCAAACTCATTTGCTCAGAAAAGATTTTTGTTTGCCCTTTGTGGCATTCGAAACACTACACTTAATAGCATTTATAGTATAGCATATAAGCTTCATGCTCGCAAAGGATAATACTAAGCACCTCGTCCACCAATTCTTTAGCCCCTTTTTTCAGTTACAAGATAAAGGCCAATCTCCTCGGTGAACTCCATCACCACAACAAGGCTTAAACTACGGCGGGGATGCCGTATAATCCCAGACCACTCTTTTTCCGTTAATCGAAACAAAAAAATTATAGCGTCTCGTCCAGATATCTAATATCGGATAGTTATTGAAGGGAGAGGAATTGAGCGGTATAATATACTAGCCAACCGCTGGCTTCACTGATAGTATACCTATGCTAAAGGTATGTCTATAACTTTATGTGGTTGTTATATTATCCATATCACTGATACTCCCTGTATGACCGCTTCTTATATATATATTTGTAATATACACAAATTTTGGCGTTAGGTTAGAAGTTTTCCACATTTTCATCAAGAAAAAGGGAGACGAAGCAGAAAGGGGGCAAGATATCTGCATATTATCTGCCCTGTAAGCGTCGACTAGCGTTTAGGTGGTATGCCTTCGTTTGTCTCCGTTCTTCTTATTTTTCTGTTCCTTCCTAGAAACAAAAAGATAATATAAGTGTATATCTCAATATGAAATCGTGTTATTACATTCAATACGTGTACGATAATATTCTGAGCTAAAATTTCCATTTTTCTCTATAGGACAATCGAGAAGATTTACAACCACGGTATAATTCCGCCGCACGTTCTCGTGACGTCTTGTTAACGCAAGTTTTCCGGGACATAAATTATGTGTATGCGTAAATTTACATTTTGTGTCCGTTGCGGATGTGCGCTGACCCTTAATGGTAATTTACACACATTCAGTATAACTGTTAAATAATGGGAAATTTACTCCGATGGTTGGTAAAAATAATTAATTTAGTATTAAATAAAAATAACAGGAACACAAAGGCCAAGTGAGAGTAAATCTAATGCTTTATAACATTTCCCAAGCATGTAAAATAGTAATGAAATTTAGTCCTAGCCGAACTTCGGCCACGGTGGCCATCTCTACAGAGAATGGCCAACTTCCCTATATCCGGACTGTTGTCAGAAATTTAAAAATCTCAGTAACACTTTGGTTCGACTCGGGACTCGAACCCATGACATCACGACTGTGGATGGACATGCATACCACTAGACCACGAGGGAGTCGAAATACATATTAAGTAGTTTGTACCAAATTAGAATAAATATTTGTATTTATTCCAAATAATAGAACGTAAATATATTAAAATAAATATCTGTATTCATCCTTATTTAGATTATTCTATGACATAAAACATTTAAACAATTTCCTGATAAGGCAAAGAATCTCAGAAATACAAAATCAAACATCCCCAAGCGATATTAGCGAAGTGAAAGTTCCTACGGTGAAATTTCTCTTACCAAGGTTGTAGTCGTTCATTTAGACATTACGACAAATTGCCATTGTTTATAAACTGCCATAAAAGTACGTTGCCAGTCAGGGCCTTCGTTGTTTTTTGTGTTAATTTCCCAGAAAGGGAACAAACCTATTACTTAGCGAACGTTGGTATGTTGGGCCACATTCTTACTTATACATTGGATTGCGATATTCGTACCTTATGGACATATACAGAACAAAACGTTTAGTATATATATATATATATATATATATATATATATATATATATATATATATAACCCACTGATAAACCTACGGGCATAATTTTAAGTCGTTTCTACAAAGCAGTTTCCATTTGAAAGAAGTAAATGAATGATTCGTACATCTTTTTAAGCTCATCCTCAACGCTCATACAACTTAGAGACAAGCACCTAATTTTACATTGTGCACGTCTTTTATGCGTACGGTTTTCACACGCTAATTGTGTTTCTTGGTATTTCTGTAAGTCAATGGTGCCATGTTGTTTCTCTTTCATTTGATTAAATATTTGATTTTTCATCATGTGTGTACGCAACGGAATTGGTTAGATATAAAGTAATCTTCCCCTTTTTGAGCCTACTAATATCACACTATTACCCATGTATAACAAGATAGAATTAATTTAAAAGAGCTAGCGAGATCACGTGATTGTTTTATATTATAGCACTATTAGGCACCCTTACAGTGAACAAACCAACTGGAGTCCTGTGGTGTGTGGGGCTCGTGGCACTTCATAGTGCCGAATATTCACAAAAACCACCGCGAGTGCCATCAGGGCCGCCTTTTTAGAGGTGCCCCGGAACAAGAAATCATCAGGACACCTCGACGGCTAGTCAGCCCCCACCAACTTTGGGATAGTGCAATGGGGTGAGGTTGTCATCCTCGCTCCTTGCGCAAAAGCGCTGCCTGCTTTTTCTCTTCTGTCCCCTCTTCTTATAAGAGGAGTACAAAGAGCGCACGCCTCCTCAGTTTATTTGGCTTCGCCCAGGTTTAGCCCCACCGCCGTGACAAGGCTCGAACCGTGGCGGGGAGCGATAGGTACCTCCCCGTTCGTGCCCGATGTAACTGCAACTTTGAAAGGAACGAACTTTTTTTCTTGAACGAATAATAACAGAGAAAATATAAATCAACATAGAAGAATATGTAACATAAAACCTCTTATGGCATAGACCATAAACCGTTATACCCGTTTTACCGGCACGGAGTAGGAATTAATTAGAAGAGGTTGGCAAACTTGGCCAGCGCGTCGCTTATTGAGCTCTAAGCGAAAATATATGACAAGCGGGACGCCGCGGGGTATCTGCGATATCTTAAGCGCAGCACTATCTTTAGAGCAGCTAGTCTGAATACACATTATGAGCAAAACATATACTCAGTTGCCGGTCCTTGGTAGGAATATAAATATTTGCAAGATATTTTCAGATGCTTATCAAACCGGCAACAGGTTTCATCTCGTTTATGAAAATGAAAATGAAAATTGGTTTATTTGTACGAATGATACTACCAACAAAATAAAAAAAAATAACAAAGTACACAATGGAAATTAAAAAGAAAGCACGACAATAATTAAAATAAAATCAACAAAATGTTATAGGAGGCAACATGTCCCACAAAATGGCGTCACCTCATTTTAAATCAGGAGTATACCTAACACTGATTTTCAGGCCAACTGTAAAATTTATTCC
>JAFELO010000756.1:531019-553728 GCA_017140195.1 Eumaeus atala
TACAAATTTTGTTTTAATACACAAATAGATAAAATTCAAAAATACATAGACGTACACGCGTACAGCTCACTTATATATAAAAACAATTTATAATTTATCTAAAGGGGGGGGACATGTTCCAGCCTTTGGTTGCTGCGTATTTAAAGCAGTCCCTAAATGCTGCCGTGCGATGTTTGGTCAGGCAATATGCTTTTAAGTTATTATAATGCATATCATTAATTATTTTTCATATGCTTGATAATCACGCTCAGAACAAGAACTTTAGATCTTAATCAGAGTATGTTATGGATCACGCAAAACCACCACACGGATAATTTCTACTTATTTACCTGGGCTTGATCTTAGTTTATGATTCTGTTTCAGTCTTTTTATCACGTTAGATTAATACTGCTTTAACTCAATCTAATAGCTAAGTCACTATTGGTATCATCTATTCATTGTTCAATGGGCTCCTGAGCTATACTGTCAAGAAATTTCAAGGTTCATCATTGCAACTATTAAGGTATGTAGTACATCCAAAATCCCTTTATTATTAATCATTAATGGCAAACGAATTAAACATTATCACTCATCTTAACCGGTAATCACCGTTCACAAATGTTTCCCTGAGTTCAGGTATTGATCAACCATTGGTGTAAACAATGGCTCCATCTTAACTTCCTTATCATACCATGTAGCTCGTTCCACTTTGAGTTAGGGCACTTAAAGCGACGTTAAGACTATCGTCAATTAGTGAAGGCCAAATTTACGAAGTATAACATTTACAAGGCCTGTAAGATTAAGAAAGATATGTGTTCGATAAATTATCTACATAGTTCCGTGCACTCATTCCCTCTCCGTCTCCGCAATAAATTTTTCTGTAAACCTCAATAACCGTTTGCTCTGGCGCTAGTTCTAATTAATTTCTACCCTCGACCGGTTCAACGCGAAATATGACCCGCTTTTAGTGCAAACGCCGCGTTATATTGCAAGGAACAAGTAAATATGCTATTTAATAGCGTTCCTGTAAGTAATAGTTTCATGAATAGATTAGGTAATAATTCCCACGTTCGTGTCGCATAAGCGTTGCAATATGGCGGCGAATGGAATGATGAATCTTTATATTCATATTATTATTTTAGTTAACATAACACATTAATAATGGAATGTTGTTTTGTGTACATTTGTAGTTCTAGTAAATTATATGTTCAACTACAAATCATGCCCGAAATTCGTTGTTTTGGAAAGGATGAAAACAATTTCATTTTTATTATTGTTAAATTAAAATCTGCTTGATTCTAAGCAGTTAGTATCGTCCTAAATACTTTGTAGTTCAAATTTTTAAATAAATATTTAATTCAAAATAGGATTTTACTAACCTCTTTTTGGACGACGACACTTTACTCCTACTGGTTCTACTTTAAGCCTAACCTGAGATGAATTATAAAATTGTTCGAACCAAGTTTCATTTAAAGCTTTTTTTGCAATTTTCCCCCAGTTTTTTCTAAAATTGGGTGGGGGGCAAACGGGTTACTGCTTTAGAAACTAATATCTCTTCTTTCGGTCCCTCAGCTTCCACCTCGGCAGGACTTTTGTGGAGATGGTTATGGCGGACTTGAGTCGACTAAAACCACACCGTGTTCCTTCACAGAAGTCAGTGCCAGGGCTCCCGGGTATACCCTAGGAAAGGATGAGCCTTGGAGACCTCGGCTGACTTTGAATACCCGTTGACCGGTTGGTAGTCCCGGCATGAGTAACGGAGGGCCTGGCCTCTCTCCAGCTAGAGAGACGAGTGCGGAACACTTCGCAACACCACCTGCATTGCTGCACGCACGCAGAGCACTCTGCTCTGGTCAGGGGACAACGCCTGCTTTGGCGGTACATGGACGTAGGCTCTCGGCGTATGCGACAGATATACTTTCGAAAAATCCTTCGCCCCGTAAGTATCTGTGTCAACCGGAAGGAACGGCAACCATGTTGTCTCTTCAGCCAATCTTTCAGATACGGTCTTTAATAATACGATATATAATAACGATATGCCGTAATCGTAGTGTGCTCTGCGCTTAGCTCGCGGTACCTACTCTGCCATGAGCACTGGGTCAGTCAGAGACCTCTGCTATTATAGCGGAGTTATTTTATTTTTCAAAATCGTATTATATCATTTTGTAGCGGTTCATTCAATATGCCATTCAAATCTCATACATACAGTATCCAAAATCTCCGAGTAAAAAGTCTGTAACATGTGGGCGATCATGATGGAATTATATGTTTTTTTTTTTGCTATTTGGCAACGGAACTCAGGAAACGGATAGCACATTTACATAGTTGTTAAACACAAGTCAACAATTGACTTGTACACATATAACATTTGAATGTAAATTAATGCACAATTTATTAATAAACAGTAATGGCGTCGAGTCACCTGCTAATAATATGAAAAGCGGCTCGCGTAATTACAAGCTATAATGTAATTGCCATCGAGGTATGATTCAATTTATAAGCGCAAGCAGTCCAACTCTTAAGTATAGCAAAATTTTTTTATTAAGACATGTTTACACACGCTTGAATTGGAGACTGAGTCAGTGAGTGTGAAAAGTGTTATAAAAGAGGGAGTTACGTCTTGTTTATTATTGTAGGTGCAAGAGAGAGAGGAGCGAGCGCCCTTTTCTTTCTCTTTCTCTCATAGCGCGTCTAGTATAAGTAAATAGGTTTTATTATGGTCTTGTGTATACTCGGATACTGTTTTATACCACAGAGAGACAAACGGAAAATAGAAGCCATTTGGTGATTACTGACACAGAAAAAATATCTCGTATATGTGGGAACCTCTTCAAGTACCATTTCGGCAATATATCTATAAAGCTATAGCGGAGATTGTTATGCCGGTCTCGAATTGACTAAAACCACACGGTAGTCAGAGAGATCCCTTGGAAAAATGAACCTTAAAGCCTCGACAGACTCTGATCGATAGGTGGTCTCGCAGAGGGTGACTATTCTTAGCCCCCCTTCAGCTAGAAAGTTCCGCGCGGATCACACCACGCCACCTCTTCAACGTGCCGAGCAGCTCATCCCAGCGCCGCTGGATCGGAAGAAGTAGAAGCCTCGTGGGTTCTTATCGAACAATTTGCATTGATAGCTCATTACACTTCCTGCAGATGGATTCAGACATTGAGCGCCATTAAACGTTAAACACTAAACGACACAAAAACTTCGTAAACAAAGTGAAGTGATTTTTGGTTGGAAACATTAATTGATTGGCGTTACAATCAGCGCCAATCCGACAACTGAAATGAACTTCCCCATTCGCCAAAATGACAATGAAAGGATAGATAACCACTTGAAAAAATTATTTCTGTACAGAAATTCTGGATAAGGATAAAAGAAAATTATATTTTACATAGCGTTCTTCAAATTAGTTGGTTTATATAAAGTACAGCTTAATGAAAAGTCAACTGGAAAGTGATGAGGTTAAAATTATATTTTCCATAACATAATATTTAATGTGTACAAGTCTTCATTACTATTCGCACTTTTGTGTTGACTAAACATTGTGTCGGATGATCTAGGAGTAAAAGTTAGGTAACTTATACCAAAAAATATTTAGTCATGGAGTAGGGTTGTTAAAAGCCTTGTAACAATAGGGTTTTAGTATATATAGTATTCTGTCCGATGAATCATTTTCATCACTGCAGAAGTGTCTGCTCTGCATACCACAAATATACTACGGCGACCATGATATGCGTTTTTTTCAACTACAATACTACAATGTTTTACTTCTACGAGTGATGAAAATTTCTCACCAGTTTGGCTGTATAATATTAAATGACATATTCACACAGTAAATTTTGTATCTTTTTTGTAAAAATTAATTCCTTAATATCGCCCGCTGTTGCCACTTTCAGCGTAAATAGGCTACGTGAAATGTCAATTTTAATTTTAACAAGAAAACAATGTTATCCTATAGATTCTCTTAGCATTTTTGCTGTCGTAAAGGAATTTCCCATAATTAATACCGAACATGTTTGCCTTAAAACACGTAAAATGAACTATTATATATAAGAGAACACCAAAGAAAATAGTGAAATTTTAATACTCTTAGAAAATCAAAAAATATCACAATAATATTTTTAGAAAAAAAATAAGTATATAAAAATAATTACCTTTTAAAGCCATCGTTCACGATATAGCGGGATGACGTAGACTGATCATTAGATCAGTCTACATATCGTGACCGATCAATTTTGTATATGACATAGACGATTAGTCTCAGCCATACGATACACGACAACGTAGCTGTCACATTACAGCGGTATCATGTGAGCATAAACATAATTCTAGAGTTTAGTTCAGAAAAAGAAAGTTATTTCGACGAACCACTCGAAACGCGACAATCTAGGTATCACTTCATATAGCAATAATAATAATAATAATAGTAATAATAATAATAATAATAATAATAATAATAATAATAATAATAATAATAATAATACCCCCTCGTGGGACCACCTTGCCGTGGTGAGGGGGCTTAGGGGAGGCAACAAAATCGCGTCATGAACACCTAGACCTCTAATCACATGATTTGTATAGCCTATAACATCTTGTTATAAACATACTCTCCCAACTAACGGTCCCAAACCCAAAACCAAAAAGACATGTGATATGCGGCCTGAGAAATAGAAAAATACCCCAGGCGGGTACCGGAGCTATATGCGATGGAGAATCCCGCCCCGAGTCTGACGACTCAGGCAGTCTCTCGTATTCTGGGGGGACATCATTGCGCATACATCTGTTCAGTGTAATTCTGCTCCAGATTTAAATCACGCGTTGCAAACGCAAACAGGCAAAGCAATTCGGCCCACGAGATATAATCTCCGAGCGAATGCAAGGGGCGATGGCGAACTATCATTATTGTCATCTTTACTCTCATCTCATCCATCATACATGACGCGGCGAACGTCTTCTTCATCATCTGTTATCACCCGAGACGATGCTGTGCAAGATGTCAACCTTGACATAGATCTTGCACCCACGTTGAGGGCTCCCCAAAAGCGTAGACGATGGACTGCTGAAATGATTATGTTCATACTACGCACATACCTACTGCTAACATCACCAGATACTGACACCAAAGCATACATAGAACCGCTTCATTTGAAATTCATCGAACAATTCCCAAATATGCACGTAAGCCGCCAAAGAGTAGGCGATCAAAGGCGAGGTATAATTCGAAATAAATTATTACCACAAAATGTAATAGATCATATCTATAATGAATTGGAAGACGAACTAAACAATCTACCTAATAACCCTTCTTCTGCAACCGTTATCACAATACACATACCACAACATCCGCATGCACGTACACGATTGAAATGGACAAACGAACACAACGAATTTATTATAGAAGCTTACTACAGAATTACTCAATTAGAAAGTAATAGAACCTCTTACCGAAGACCTTTGCACGAAGCTTTTATAAACAGATTCCCTAACCTTGCATATCCTATCGAACAACGCATTACGGACCAACGAAGAACAATCACCAATAATCAATATATAAATGACAGTAAATTAAATCAAATTAAACAAGGAATAGCCGGCGAAGTATCCTTGAACATCTCAAACGAGAATCTAGACACTGAACAAGATGCCCAACATGAAGAAACACAACATCATCAACATTTGAGTCTTTATTTGGAAACACCTTTCTCACAACGTCTGAATATCTCAGAAATGTGTGAACTCAATATTCAGCAGCCAATAAGAGATATCTCTATAGACAACATATTATTACAAACACTACAACACTTCAAAGATACCGACCCAACCCGACGAATGTACATTCCGAAACAAAAATCATCTAAAAAGTTAGCAAATATAGTACAATATATTAATAATGTGATCCTCACTGATTACATTACTATCGATACTGAATACACCCATTTTCAAACAATATTGTATTGTGCAGCATGGATGGCTGCCAAAATTAACGAAGCGAGAATACCACTGGAACCAAGACAGCAAACTCAAGTTACTTATAAAAACCGGATACCCCAGTGGCAAAAACGTCTCGAAAAAAAGAATAACTGACATACGAATGAAAATAGGCAGGGTCTCACAGTTTATAAATGGGGCTAGGAGTAAAATACTTGAAAACCACGTGAAGAATATAATGCAACAATTTAGTACTCACTCTCTACATGAAGAAATAAACACACAAATAACAAGTGTATTAGACACACTCAAACAAAAACTTGCACACATATCAGGACGGCTCAACAGATACAAGACATGTACGATTAGAAAACAACAAAATATCCAATTTAACAACAATGAAAAACAATTTTACAGAAACTTAAAACATTATTCAAGAAACATGGAAATTAACAGTAACAATATACAAACTGTAAATGAATCTCCAGAACCTGTTGATTTCCGTAACTTTTGGACAGGAATATGGGAAAAACCGGTGAAACATAACACTGAAGCTGATTGGATCAAAGCAGAAATGACTAGAAATATAACTAAATTGGAAATGTTTTTTGAACACATTCCCATAGATATATTTAGAAATGTAATAAATAATTTACACAATTGGAAGGCACCAGGATCAGACTGTATACATAACTATTGGTACAAGAAATTTACACATGGATACCTCCATACATTTTTGAACAAGCTTATTAATAATCCTAGCAGAATACCCCACTATATTACATCCGGAACTACATATATGATACCAAAAGATTACAATGACCTTACCAACCCAGCAAAGTACAGACCCATAACTTGTTTACAAACAGTCTACAAAATTATGACATCCGGTATTTCTGATTTAATATATAAGCACGTCGAAGAGAATAGCATATTGGTTGAACAACAAAAGGGGAGCCGTAAGTTCAGTCAAGGCTGTAAAGAACAATTAATCATAAATTCGGTAATTTTAAAACGTGTCCAAAAAACCAAGACTGATTTATACTCCATGTATATTGATTATAAAAAAGCATATTACTCCGTTCCCCACTCATGGCTAATACAGATCTTAGAAATATACAAAATACACCCAAAATTAATAAATTTATTGGAAAACACCATGAAAGCTTGGACAACGCGACTTAAACATACCACTCCTACCTCATTTATAGAAACAGAATCAATTAAAATACAAAGAGGTATATTTCGGGGCGATACTTTAAGCCCTCTATGATTTTGCCTGGCATTAAATCCACTCTCGAACCTATTAAACTCAGCTTCGAGAGGATACCACTTATTTTTCAGGGACAATAATTTAGAGACAAAATATACTTTAAGCCACTTACTTTACATGGATGACATAAAACTCTATGCTGATAAATGCTGAACAATTTACAAATGATATAAAAATGGAATTTGGAATTGACAAATGTAAGGTGAATTCAATTAAAAAAGGATGCACGTATCAGCATAGTTACTTCTTAGAATCGGGCCTTCTTATTAAACCACTTGACGAAAATGAAACTTATAAATATTTAGGATACAGTAAGTCACATCAAATTATTCACAAGGAGACTAAACAAAAACTGAAACTTGAATTCCAACATCGCCTCAACACAATACTGAAATCACAGCTCTACGCCCGTAACACAGTTAAGGCCATATACACTTTTGCAATACCTATCCCCACGTATTCTTTTGGCATAATAAACTGGAGTAAAACCGACCTCAAAACTCTACAACGTAAAATAAACACTTCATTGAATAAACATCGCAAACACCACCCGAGATCCTGTATACAAAGACTAACGCTACCGAGGAAAGAAGGAGGGCGAGGTATAATCGACATAACAAATTTACACAACAAACAAGTAACGACCTTGAGACATTATTTTTTCAAAAAATCTCAATTCTCTCCACTTCATAAAACAATAAGCCTAAACGACAATAAATTCACACCGCTAAACTTAAAAGATAACTCAAGACAGAACAATGAGATCTTGGTAGAAAACCAAACTAAAATCACCGAATGGACTAGAAAAGCCCTCCATGGGAGACATCGCTTGGACTTATGCGACCCTAATGTCGATAGAAAAGCGTCGAACGCATGATTAAGCCGTGGAGAACTCTTTCCCGAGACTGAAGGCTTTATGATAGCGATACAAGATCAAGTAATAGGGACCAGAAACTACCAATTGCATATAACTAAAACATTGAATAACGATACCTGTAGAAAATGCAATAACTCGCCAGAAACTATTCAACACGTTACAAGTGCATGCAAAGCAATAGTTCAAACTGACTACAAACATAGACATGACCAAGTTGCTAATATAATTCATCAGAAACTTGCTCAACAATATCATTTCATTACCGACTTGGAACCCTACTATAAATACAAGCCCCAATATGTTGGAAAACATTACGACCAAACTCTACTTCGACAGAACAATCCTCACCGATCCAACTATTCACAATAACAGACCTGATATTACTCTAATAAATAAATCAAGTAATACAGGATACATAATTGACATAGCAGTCCCTAATACTCATAACCTCCAAAGTACCATATCTGAAAAACTTACAAAATACATAGAATTAAAAGATGAAATAACTCGTCTCTGGCATCTGCAAAAAGTAATAATAGTATCAATAGTAATATCCTGTACAGGTGTTATACCGATACAATTGCACTAATCATTAAAGACTCTACAGCTACCACCAAACACGTATCACATTCTCCAGAAAGCAGTTATTCTAAACACTTGCCTAGTGTACTCTAATAGTGAGAAATTTTTTACAAATAAACCAGGAATAAATTGTCTCATCGGTACCAACCACTCATTCCACATAACATTAAAAATTGTATCCATCTGATATGCTACTTGGCTTAGGCTCGTGCACATCAGTACTCCGGAAAAAGCCGAGGAAAAAAAATAATAATAATAATAATAATAATAATAAATAATAATAATAATAATAATAAATGTGTCCTAGCTGAATTTCAGCCACGGCGGCCATCTCTGTAGAGACTAGCCAACTGCCCAGGTCATATTCCCGTATACAAATGTACTCCCTGTTCCCTTATTTTGCTATTCCGAAGGGACTGTAATACGACACGACTGGAAAAAAAATCAGCCGCAGGAAGGATGATTTAATGTAGGCACGGGGGCGTCTCACCGCCAACTTCCAAATTGTTATTACAAATTTAAAAATCCCAATAATACTTTGGTCCTACCCGGGACTAGAACCCGGGCCCTCACGGTTGTGGTGGAACACGCTTACCACTTAAACATGTGAGACATTTATATGAGCAAGTCGCTATTATATGAGCGAGAGGTACCACCAATACTAACAAGAAATCGTAAATAACGTGAATATACATGGATGTGTCTGTACATCTGATTAAGGCGTGTTAGACGCACTGCGGTTTCTGCTTGAGATGTGGTCACTAGCAATGTTGTGTAATTTGGATCTTAATAGCCATGGTGTATGTCCACAAATAATAGAAACTGATATATATACAAAAATAAACATTATATTTCTGACTTTCTGTGCAATTTTTAAAGCTTTTATTCAACCTGCAATTTCGAACTCAACTTTGAAGCAGATACCTTCAATCGATTGAGCTGAAATTATGTGTATACGTTTTTATCAGCTATTTTTATCGTACATAATTAACCAAACAGTTAATTATGTACGATAAAAATAGCTGTTTGTTAAAAAAAATTGGTTTTAATTTTTTTTATGATATTTTAAATGGTACGTATAATCAAACACTCATATTTGTTGAAACTTGATGATCCGACAGTCATGTAAACACGTAATGTTACCTTATTTCTTAATTTTTTTTCTATTATTTTCTATTATTAATAGCTTGGTGTATCGCAATGCAGGACAAAGGCCGCTCTACTCTCTTTCCACACCTCTCTTTTTTGAGGTGGATTGTGGTTAATAGTTCCTTATTTTCTATTATTATTTTTAAAGTATATACTTGAATACAAACCTTGGTCATATGTTTTTGTGGATAAAGTTATTTTTATTCAGTATACTCGTATATTTTTTCCATTCGAGAGCTTAAAATAAGTCCTGTCGTTACGTCTTATGGTGCTCGGATCGCTGAGAATATTTCTTGCGATTCTATCGAATGGAAAAATATCTACGTTGTGGGATAAATCGTTCTAGGTAGATACATTAATCCTTGGAAAACTCCAGAAGAAACGTTCTAAATGTTAGATCTGAGCTGATTCAAATAAACACTATTCTACGAAAAAGTGTTTTACCGAAATATTATTCAATTACCACTTGATGAATAAATATTATTTTATACAGTTTACACTATTTATTAAATATATTTTTCACATTTACGACCTGTTCCGATTTCTCATCATCAGGTCATGTAAAATGTATAAAAATAGTATTTTACTCATCAAGTGATATTATGAATTTCCATCCATAAGTAACAAGACACCTCGGCAACTAGATTGAAGTAGATTAAATTCAGATAGATCTTGATAGTTTAGATGCAATAAATATTTCTGTATCTTCATTTTATTTTATTTTCATTTATTCGGAAAACTTACAGCTAGCGCTTACAATATGAAATAAAGATAGACCAAGAAGGCCAATTATAAATTTTCACAATTGGGATCAGCATCATCCTCATCGTCATTTACTTAAGTGACATTTAAAGTTACAGCTCGATATGTGTGTGTTAAATTTACAACATTTTAGTTTTGATATACAAAAGATTTTTATTACTATTATTAGTTATAATTTAAAGAAGGTGTAAAATATCTGTCGTCAGGCTCAACAGGCGGTTAATACATTTAGTAGTTATATTAAACGAATATATGTTGATGACGCTCTCTATAAGCTCTCGAAGACACTCTGTTGAAGTACTTACATGTTCTAACAACAAATGCGATAGGTGAGAACAAACTACAGACTGGTTTGTTCTCCCCGATGGCTCATGCAAGGGGCAGGGTATACGAAATGATGCAGTGTTTCTGCGTAAGCCTATCATTTCTAAGAGTTCGCAGCCGTCAACATTTCCATTCGCCACATTCATTAGATAGCGTAAGTCTGCGTTATTCCTAGGTTCTAAAAGCGGCAAGAAGTGAAATTTTCTACATCTCTCATTGTAACTCATAAGACGGACCTACGCTCTAAAACTATGGAGGCCTCAGAAAAAGTGCCTGAATGCTCTAAAAATTCTCGAAATATAGCTGATATAAAGCGGATTGTATACTTATGAGGCATACTCCAAGTGACTCCTAACAAACGCATAATAAATTATTTATTAAGTTTTAATGTTTATGAATTCGGAAAATCTTAAAGCAAAGTCTTAGAGGCCTTTTTGATAATGTAAACTGCTTGTAGATCAAATGCAATCTTAGTATCGAAAACTATGCCGGGCCTCTAGGTAAAGGTGTATTGTTAATGATAAATTCGAAGTTGGTTTTGTTTATTTTAGGTGTGTGGGAAAAATAGAAAAAATAGCATTAAGATACGTTTAGGTTTAATTTGTTATTGATACAATAAATTTGAAACCTGTCCAAATCATTTTGTAAATATTGACCATCTTCCATGTTTCGGATGACGTGGTGAATCTTCACATCATCCGCGTAAAGAAGTGTTTTAGAATGTTTGAAGGAGGAGCGGACATCATTTATAAATATGAGAAATGAAAAACCCAATAAATGTCCCTTAGGTAATCCTAATGGAATAGTCATAGGAGAGGAAATATAGCCATTTAATACTACAGTTTGACATCTATTATGGACATACGAAGAAAACCGACGACATAAATTGCCTGTAATTCCAGTGAATATTAGTTTATTCAGCAGCATCGTGTGATCTATTCTATCGAAATACTTGGTACAGTCGTTATATGTTACATCTTTATAGTAGGAATATGACATATGTTGGGAAGTGAACTCATAGTAGAGCAGCACGTTAGAGGTGGTGGACTGACCTCTAATAAAACTATGTTTAAAGGCATTTAGGTCTTACTTAACTGCAGAAAAAACTGAGGGTAAGTAATTTTCTCTCAAGAATTTCGGAAAAAGGCAAAGGTTACAGATAGGTCTGTAGTTTTAAATTTTATTTTTGGGTCCTTTCTTGTTAATTAGAGTGATGTGCACGTGCTGCCAAACATCTGGCATTACACCTTCCATAATAGATCGACGATATAGTACAGTTAGAGGAAGGGTCAAACTTCTAGCACACTTTACAGCGAAAATATGCGGAATCCAGCTGGTACAGCTGACTTGTTAAGATTGAGAGTTTTAAGTAGGTAGAAAACTTCATCACTTGAGACGTACACAGAATTTGTGTCTGCAACAGATAGCCCAAGCGTATCATAAGTCGCGTGTCCATGGGCAACGGAACCACTAAAAAAGGAAGAGTGAGAGTATTCCCCAAACATATTTAAGATCTCGTCACCATCGTCTGAGGACACATTCTCGTAGTGGAAAACTGTAGAATAAGAATTATATTGTTTTTTATTCTTAGCATAGGACCAGAAAGCACGTGGGTTAGTTTCAATATAATTTTCAATATTTTCGACATATGATTTATAGCATTTTTGTTCTGATAGATTTGAAATGTATGGTGATATTTGTGTTTTTTCTTCAAACATCTTGATTAGAGACTTACTATACCATAGAGGGTATTAAGAGGAAGGTGTAACCGTCTTTAATGGAATGTGTAAGTTACGTCATTTGTAATTACTACTCCATACGAAGGAGAGAGCGTCTTCAAAATTTTCTTTTTATTTCATAAGGGGACAAACGAGCAATCAGCGTCTTTTGACGCCCATGGACAATGCTGTCCTATCCCCCCCCTCAATGGGCTACTCACGAACCGGACGAAACGCGACAGTGACGCTGTCACTTTATATAATTCAATTTCCCAATCAATAGCATCTAGACTAGTACAGATTGATCAGTAATTACCAGCTTAATAAGTAAATTTTTATACGGCACTGGTTTTAAAGCATGTAAACTTGCAAAATTTGCCTCACAAGTAGTTGACTTTTGTTGGGGATCTTCTACTACTAATGGAAAATCACTGCTTACGATAGGACGTCGTGATTCGAAAATATTAAGTCGTTATCATTAAGAAAACAGTTATATTGTAACAGGTTGCAAGTATTTAATTCATCAAATACCTGACACTGGTGCAAAAGTAGTGTGTTACGCGGAGAAAAGGACAGACCAAGGGCTATTTGGAGACCATACAATATTTGGCATATTCAAACAACCCAATATTATAAATTTATCACGTGACTTTTGTAAAGTTATATTATTATAATAAAACTACTTTTACGGATTTTATCGCGGCTTAATTATTTATTTAACTAGCCCGACGTTTCAGGAGCTTTACAGCAACCATGGACATGGGTGGATTGAAAACTAAACTGGACCGTAAACTAATACTGCTTAAAAACTGCGTAAACTTAATATACCAATAAAGTTATATCAGCTAGACTCATGGCAAAATTTACACGTTGGACGGTAACTGAGTCACACAAGTTTTGGTTACATATGTAAACTATACAAATGTGAACCTTATAAATGATATTGCCAACTTCTTTCCAATTGCGCAACGCAATAGTATCCCAAGAGTCTTGTGCTGCTGATGACCACTCAATCGGGCACTCCGCCGAGAGTACACGACAAAGCCACCCTCTTATTTTGTTTCCTAACCAAAGGGTTTCTGTCAGATCTCCATAGTGAGTATCGACTGTCAAACAAGTCACTGTCCACTGTGGAGTCGTTTAACCATGTCTCCGTATTCTTCTATAAAAAAAACTGGTAGTATTAGCCGCGAACGTTTTGGTAATAAATTTGAATGAATAGCGGCGAACAGCAAGCCAACTGGCCAGTGTAGGTCGCTGTACGAATTGCATAAACAAGACAAAACGGCGAGTGCACAGGGCAGAGATTGCAAACAATTTAGAGCGACCGCAACATAAGAAATAAATTTATGAATTATAATATTTAGGTAGTACTGAAGTAGCATTCAAAGAAGTTTATAATTTTTTTAGGTCAGACTCCGAACGAACAACGATAATAGGAGAAGCTGTATTTTTTCGGAGACGTATTTTGCAGCTCGTTAACCATATGAACTTAAACACCCGTTCCTTCGCCAACACCAATCTCCACTGACAAGTTCACGAACGTTTTGGCATCTTCTTCTAGTCCCAGGTCTCCAGCCGTCTTGCATGTCTTTGCTGCGGCGATAAATTCGTCCTTAATATATGTGCTATGAATGGCTATAGTTATCGAGTTGTTCTTTATGTCATTCCTCATCTGTATTCTGGCAATATAATTTTATTGTTCCTTTTGGATTGTATATTTAATATGTGAATCAGTCTTGGTTTTTATGCATATTTGTTTTTATACTATTTGTATAATAAATAAATCTGTATTATATAGTTTTTTTTTTTTCAAATGAGCCGTTACACCCTGCCTGTTTTGTTATGTGTTTGTTCTCTAAATGTAACTTGCATAAGGCAGCCTGGAAGAAACTGCTTTTAAGCAATAAGTGTAATAATGATATATATATATATATATATATATATACAATGATAGAAATCAAGCGCCCCGGGTCTGTCAGCATCAGGGTACATAGGTGGCTAGGAATAGATAGATCGGACGCTTAGCTTACTTAGCCGACACCAAAATTTTTTCATTGGCAGGCGCATGGTGTTTGTTGTTGCAATGTTAATCTGAACAATATCAAAACAATATCTGATTTAATATTATCAATATACACATATATCATAACGGAAGAGCCTGCATCACTTGCAAAGTAGACAGAGAACACTAGAAACGAAGAAAGCCAGTATTAACAGATAACCATAACTACATACCCAACGAGCAAAATATCAATAAGTTATTCTAACAAGACGTCTTGCAAACGATTTGACGGTGCCTTGTATGCATTTCCGAAACTCTGAGCTCATGAAATATGCATCTCAAACTACATTTCTCCGCCAACAAGCTTCACGCTTTGCTAAATTGGAAATTATGGATGTCCTTACCTTCAGATATTTGATTTATTTGTAAACAGCTTAACCGACACATTTTTCTTTTATATTTTAAACTTACTATTATATTGCTTAATCAATATTAAGTTGGCATTAAAATTGTAGATGACAAAGTATTGTCAAAAAATTTGTTACAAAAACACCATGCGCCCGCCATTGAAAAAATTTTGGTGTCGGCTAAGTAAGCTAAGCGTCCGATCTATTCTGAGCCACCTAGGTATCCTGCTGCTGACAGAACCGGGCGCTTGATTTCTATCATTGCTGTTATTTCATTATTGGGGGCGATGGTACCAGATCACTCCCAGGGTCGGTGGCAGGGGACTTACCCGCAAAATAAAAAAAGAAAGCTTTGTCGCCCAAAGGAGCGCGCGCACTGGACAATTCCCCATGGAGGCCGTACAACACTCCGTGTTCCGATTCGCGGCCGCCACTCGGGAAACTTTTATTCGCAACGTCTATGGGTTCTGCGAGCAGTGTGGCCTGCCTATTGCCACTTCAGCTTGCTGATTCTCTGAGCTATGTCGCTGGTTCTCATACTGGTTTCCTGATTTCGGACTATATCTGGCAGAGAAATAAATTGTATTTTCCTTTGCAAGGCACGCTGTGTGAACTTTTTCAAGAGGCCTATATTTAGCGGCCAAGTCATGGTTCCACTTTGTAATGGTCGAACATTTTTGACTACCACTGTGGTATTTTTGACGAGAATATCTTCTTAAACTTCCTGAAGGCTGCCCATCCGAGTTGGATTCGGCTATTGTTGTTACTATATAGTCGTATATTTTCGATACAGGGGTCTTATTTAAAAGATATGAAAATTATTTTATAGGGTTGTAGCAATTATGTTTCGGCTACTTATACATTTTATAAAAAGTACATCTCCGTACAATGTCAGACTAAAGTCAGTACTCTGTGACGAAGAGATGTCACGCTTTTTCCTTTTTGCGATGTGGAGGACGGATGGATTTGGGATTGCTGTCGCTATTTGCCATTACCAAATAATTATTGAATATTTTTTATTTATATTTTCCTGCCAGGATGCCACGAATAATTCAAAATTTTAACATAAAATTAGCTCTACTCCTTTTTTAAGTTTGGATTTAATATGAGGAAATGATGTCACTATAATCTTCAACTATTGAATTTGAGGATTGAAAAATATTCACTCTGCTGCTTAGTGGATTTGATTATAATTATGTTTATAAAGGACATTCCTAGAGGTTGCAGCAGGGAGTCTCGGACAACTGTAAAGATAAGACCACGATCGCTCATACTTTTACTAACCATTATCAAAAGCTGGATTGATTCAATTTGTGTGTCCCTTTATTATTTTAAAATTGTTCTTAATTGTGAATATGGAGAGACCATAATTAAGTAAATGTATTTAAAAGTCTCACTAAACTTGTAGCAGACCTTTTACCCCCAGAAGTGGTGAATTCCTTTTATAGAATTAAATTGTAATACTTTGGTGCCCAACGGGTAATATTTGGCGTGTAATATTTTATCGCCCAACATATTAAAACCCTCCCTGAGGCACAAAATATTCTACAATATAATAAAAATTGTATAGTACACCTTAAATAATTGTTCTCGGTTTCAACCAATATTTAGTTGTTATCATGTTAAACGCCTCTTGTTTTGACCTTAATACAAAAATTTATATCCTCCCCACATTCACAATCAATATTTTGTTGAAATTATTATAGTAGAAATAAGAGTTTAAAGATATATTATTTTGGACAGAGAATTGAAGGTAGGCAGAATATAACTTAGATACTTATAACACTATGTGTTTAGATACCAATACTATAATTTAAAGTTACATTCTTATCAAACCAAGTGGAGGTTGAGATTATAAATTGTTTTAAAAGGTTAACGTGTCATAAAATTAATATTTTTGTATAATTAGAATATCACTTTGAACTTATTTGAAAAATTACTTCATGAATAGTATTTCGAGGTATTAAATTGTTAATTCTTCAATATTTAATTGGAAATTTTATTTTGGTTTGCTTGGAGTGTTGTAATAGTAATTCTTAAACAGTATTTAAGTTTTTTTTTAAAACAAATTTAGTTAAGCGTAGATTTCGGCGACCACGCTTGCGTCTGTGCTTGCCTTTAAAGATCCAGAGTGGTATTGCCGAAAGTGACCGAGTCTTTGAGCACATCGAAAAGGCTACGGATTCCCTTCTGAAACAGATCCCAACCGCCGAGATCATGGTCCTTAGCAATTTCAACGCCCATCATGCTGAATAGCTTAACTCATGCATTACCGATCACGTGGGTAGATCTGCTCACGCTTTTGCCCTAGCAAGTTCTGTTGAGCCATATGGCTCAACACAACTTGTATCATCGCCCACGCAAATCCAGGATGTGGAAGACACACCTTCCCTGCTGGACCTCCTGCGGAAACTCCAAACCGGAAAGTCGATGCTCCACTGAGCTCGTCAGAGCACTGTCACATTCGCAGTTCGATGCCAGTAAGGAGCAGATCGCGGCCACGTTTTCTTGGCTGCCGGTGTGTCTGACACTTTAGATCAGCTTATTGGGGTGGGATGCGTCTCTTCTTTGCATTTTACCCATTGGGATGGATTTGCTTCTCGCTGGATGATCTCAACGCTGTTTTTGACGCTGTTGCTGATGTGGTGCAGTAATGAATGGAGCTCTTCATTCCGCACTCATCAGTTCCTATTGCTGGTGCCGTGGTTCAATTGCTCCTGCAGAATGGGGCTACGCCGTATGCAAGAGTGCTAGCGGTTCTGGACTTTTGCGACAGCTTCCCGGGATGAACGAACCAGCTCATTCAGAAAGGAGTATAATCACGCTTCCAGGTCCTACCAAAGAGTTAATGCTGGGGCAAAGTCCGATTGCATTGGCTGAATTGGTGAGAGGTTAGTTCGCCTTTCTTGTGGAACTCGTGCTTTCTGGTTCCTCGCCAAGGGTGTCTTAGGTAATTTTCCTCAGCCATCCTTACCATCTCTGCACCGGAACGATGACTCGTTGGCCCATGCAGCAGAAGAGAAAGCCGATCTCCTGGGCTCTCTAGTTGCGTCCAACTCTATTTTTAATGACCGTGGAACTCCACCTCCCACTATCCAGCGGTTTGAACACTCAATGCCGGATATTAAGTTTCGGCAGAGTTATGTGTGCAATACGCTACTCTCCTTGGACATCCACAACGAGTGGGCCCGATGGCTTCGCGCCGATTGTGCTGTAGATATCTGCTCCGGATTTGACATCGGTGTTGACGCGTCTTTTCCGATACTCCTACTCTGTTGGTGTCGTACCAGGCTCTTGGTGCACCCGATCCCTAAAAGAGGTGACCGCTCGGATCCATCGAACCGTAATAATCGCAATAGTGATAATCCCTTTTTTCTCCAAAATTATGGAAACCATAATTAACTGCCAGCTCCTGCGTTATTTAGAGAAACACCAAATAATTAGCGACCGACAATACGGTTTCTGTCAAGGACGCTCGGCCGGCGACCTATTCACCTACTTAACGCACCGGTGGGCGGAGGCAGTCGAGACGAAGGAGGAGGCACTACCCATTAGTCTGGATATAGCGATGGCTTTTGATACGGTCTGGCACAAAGCGCTCCTTTCCAAACTTCCATCTT
Organism: Eumaeus atala; assembly: GCA_017140195.1. Classification (NCBI taxonomy): domain Eukaryota; kingdom Metazoa; phylum Arthropoda; class Insecta; order Lepidoptera; family Lycaenidae; genus Eumaeus; species Eumaeus atala. The sequence goes on from JAFELO010000756.1 coordinate 549,650, forward strand.
ATGGATTGCCTGGGAAACTATGCGACTGGATCACTACTTTTTTGACAGATCGCAGCATGAAGGTTGTTGTCGAAGGTGCATGCTCGGGCCTCAAATCTGTCAATGCTGGTGTTTCACAAGGGTGTGTTCTATCTCCAACGCCGCTGTTTCTTCTGCACATAATTGGTATGCTACAAACAAGCGGCATTAATTCTTATGCGGACGACAGTTCTGGTGATACACTATACACTGGCTGCACCAATATTTCCTGGTAAAACGTCACCAAGTATCGGAACCAAATTGTGTCTGAAGTCGAGTCTTTATTGACGAAAGTCTCGGAATGGGGCCGACAAAATTTAGTCCAATTTAACCCCAAAAAGACACAACTTTGCATGTTTGCTGCAAAAAAAAAACAATTCTCCTTGCCTCCTCGATTCGAAAATACCCCCCTATGGCCTCAGCTAGAATCGGGATTCGACATATCGAGCAACGTTCAATTCCGCAGTCATTTGGAGGTGGAGGCTAAATTAGCCTCCTAGAAGCTGGGTGTGATCAATAGGGCGATGCAGTACTTCACGCCACAACATCTGATGCTTGTGTTAGACTCATACAATATCCAGTACGGCCCCAAGAGCGAAAGACATCCGGGGTGTGTAACTTAGAGGTGTGTCATAGCTTGTCATCGTACACGTAATACTCCTCACCTAGAGTCCATCTCATAAGATGGTTACACAGTCTTCCAGATATCTTCCTGACGTAATCCATCAACAAATAAATAAGCATATAACATGGTGTCAGAAGTGGGAATGGGTAAAGGATAGTATTCAGCTCTGATTAAGCCCGGAACGTTCGTTTTAACCAAGATTGTGTGGATTGAGTTTTATGCTCTAGTCCCGGCTCATGCAGGAAGGACCATACTTGGTTTTACTAATTTAATTGAACATGGTGTTATTAAGGGGTTTAACTACCTTCTCAAGAATGTTACCTTGATATACCTGTGCTGATGGCTCAGTCATTCCTTCATAGCTAACACTCCACCAAACCATAATTGAGGTCGGATAATGCCCACGCTGCACTCTGTCGGCTAATTGGGAAGCTTCCTTAGAACTTTGAGCATAAATACGGGCATTTTGTTTGTTAAAATGTTGCTTAATTGCAGAAATTTCCTCATCCGTAAATAATCGCTTCTGTAGTTCTTTCGATTTTACCACCCTATACATCTTTATCTTATCAGTTAAGAAATGACAACTGCATTTCCTATAGGCTGCAAGTCCTAAGTCATCTCTTAAAATACGCGACATGGTTCTAGGTGTTATCTTCATTTCCCGAAATAAAATGTTTTGCTTTCGGATAGGATTCCTTCGAGTTATTTCCCTTACTGTTTTGACCACCTTTCCGTACGAATACTACCTGGACGCCAGACTAAATATATGTAATTTTCAATGGAGAAAGTTTGTATAATTTTTTTTTTCATTTATTTCAGTTGTTGGCGTAGCAAAATGCGCCGGGTACTGCTAGTACTTACTAAAATGAAGTAGTTAAAAGTATGTATGAGATGGATTCGAGAAAAGCGCATTTCAACAATAAATTGAGTAGTTCCCTAGGAAGGTTTGAGTGTATATTTTTTTATTTTAAGGTGGATCGCTAGTATACTATAAAAATAAATTGACAATTGAAATATTTTATACACCAATTATGACATGGAAAAATTAGAAATACCTTATGCATATTCACATTATATAAATTATATCAAAGAATGAGAGAACAATTGTGAACGTAACATGGCGAGACTGTCGTCTGTGACCAAACTGTAGTAATTTATATGCACGGCGTTTTGGCAGTAATTTTAAAGCGAGGATCGGCCAGCGCTGTAAGTGGTATAAGGCGAACAACTTTGTTGGCGAGAGCTTGTGGCGTGTTCTATTATCCAAGTTCCCGTGAACTATCTACGAGGATGTACAATTAAAAATTACAACGCAATTACCATCGGTTGTATATTCCGTCTGTTCAAGTATATATGTGTACCCAGGATTAGTCCCTTATGTGCATAGAATAAACTTTTTTTTTTGGTTTCGCGGGTTAATTAATTTACGCACTTCCACCAGAATGGGGTGGAATCCGTAGGTCTCACGGCTGAACCCAATAGCCACTAAATTTCACGAGTATATGAGTATTGTGTGCCTACCCTGAGTACCGACGCCCACAAACATCTGCACCATCCCCGCCAATAGCCCACAAATACACCGGCATTGCATTGCCTGTTACTTATTCTACGAGTACTAAAAAGTCAACGAGCAAGGCGACAAATCACTTGCTAAATGATTGCCCATATAGCTCCACGTATTGCACAAAATTACGTAAGAACGTTGAGAGAAACAAATGACGATACTAAAATGAAATGGCACTACCACATGTACGGAAGGACCTCATTTGATATCGTTCTTAAAGTGATTCCACCACATGTACCGCTCAATGCCGGCATGTTGGGGGATAAAATGCAAAACGGATTTATATTTTATTTGGTACCCGTCAATTGGATATTGTGGCACGATATGTGTGCGCTGATTCGGACTGACAAACTAAGTACTTTTAGGATTCCGTAGCTAAAACACGAAACCCTATTACTAAGACTCCGCTGTCACCAGATCGATTTTCTAACATGATGTACTCGTATTTTTGTAGTCGCAAATACAAAAATAGTTAAACCAATTATTTTACGTGGCTTTCGAGTAACAAACGTGGTTTTTGCCGCTTTTATATTGAGTGGAACTCTACTTGCGTGACTCCTATTCTGTTATAAGGAGATTTATTTTTGTATTGAGGCTAGATTTCATTTCAAAGTATATAATTTAAAATGATTGTATTCGTCTAAATGTACGTAGAGCATTATGCAAAGGACTAGATTTCATTTAGTGGAGATCGTATTATCACGACAAACTAATATTACTTCATGAAATAGTAAGAGGTTCTTTTTTTACCTTTTTTGTTGTTTTCTTAGCTAGAGGTAGTGCTATATTATATTGCGATATGCTATACATCTCGTTCGCTTGATACCGGAGTAAAGTGATGACTGTACTGTCGTGTATTGTGCAATTTGCGTGTAGCCGGTGGCTCATTGAGAAGGAGGGCATACCGTATGCATATGGCAGTCGGTAGTCTCAGCTAGTCCTCCTAATATTAAAAACAAATAGTGAACATGAAACATAATGAACTTAAAATCACGAAATGAACATAAGTACACAAGACTGATCAAGCAATAATCATTGTTATAAAAGTTAAACTCTAACCAGGAACTGACCGCTATCGGTTCTCAGTATCATTAGTTTTGTTAGAGCTCAGGAGCTTATCTATACCCACTACCATTATTAATTGAGCAAGTATTTACTATTGAGTAATTCCTCACACTGTAACAATCTAATTATTGTGTTCTTATGTCAAACACTTTGCTAACGTGTGTCAGTAATTTGACATCGCCTTTGTATGTGAGGTGCCGGTGGCCCATTTGGGAGACGTGGAAGACAATCCACATCACCATAAATGTCTGTACATTTAAAGCTTGTATAGATTACTATTAGAAAGTGTTAGTGCCATGCTGCATTGCAGCAGATTCGATGTTTCGTTTCGTATGTTCTTTGCGTAGCTGGTGGCCTATTGGAGGGGAAGAAGAACGCTGGCAACCGCACCGACATGGTAATTATGCGGATGCCTATGGGCGTCGTTAATCTTACAAAGACTTCAATTTTCTCCTTTGCGGGAATACGAAAGAATATAAAAGATAATACTAAAAGAAAAAGAAAAATTGTCTTTGCCCATATCCTATAAAAAATCGTTGATTTTCAATTCCAATAAATATTACGTATTCCCGTTAAATATATTTTTTATAGAATATTTTTTTACGATTACCGACGCCAATGAACGTCCACATAATTACTGTGCCGATGCGTTGCCCTCCTTTCTCCCTGCCCCCCTCCAATAGGCCACCGGCTACCCACAAACCGCAAGAAAGACAACACTGAAGATATCACTTTACTACGAGATTAGGCGAGCGAGAGAAAACTCCCCGGTCGTCGATGTAGTGTCATGCACTATGTATGCACTAT
>JAFELO010000756.1:554390-595402 GCA_017140195.1 Eumaeus atala
ACTTAATGATATCTTATTGCATGTTCGTCCAATTGAAGTTTTGCCACATTAAACTCACAAACTGCGTCCGTGACTTGTGAGTGAGATTTCTCTTCACGGACATTTGTTCAGGTTAAGGTGGCTCGTGACCGCGGCCTGTGGCGCTCTATAGGGAGAGGCCTACGCCCTGCAGTAGACGTCGTCGGGCTGATAATGATAATGGAGATATGTTTGCATGCCGCCTCTGGTGTCGATTTTCATTCGGTTTGTGATTAACCTGTGGCCTATTGGAGGAAACGGTGGAAGGAGGGCAACGCAACAACATTTTAATTATGTGGATGTATGTCCATGGGCGTAGGCGGTCGCAAAAAGGCTTTGACTGTTCGTTTGACCCTTTACTCTTTCTATACTATAAGAAAAAAATAAAAACATGCCGGCTCCATTCGCCTGCAATGTCTGCATGGCACTCTCTAGTCTTACAAACACTACTATGCCTATCCCTTCCAACGTACAATAATGATTATATTAGATCCCAAGTAGTGTCAGGTTTAAATCTTATCGAAGCAAGTCCGGTGTATTAATATAACATACAACATCCTAACCTTTAATCGTGTAGATATAGAATAAACCTATTCAGTCCTACGTACTTACGAGACCGCTGCGTTCGAAGGCTTCGCTTGATCCGGAATTACCCGATATAATCCGGATTCGTCTTACTTTATTGAGCAATATCGATTTTCAAATACAATATCAACAGGAAATTGTGACTGGAATGAAATTTTACAGTCTTCATATTTTTCGTTAGTTGTTTTTGTGGATAAATGTAAAGTTATATTTTTTTCGCTTGACTTGATGTAAAGTTCAATTATGGGTGAAAATAAAATGTCAATATGACGCAATTGTTTTACTTTGTTTACTGACTAAGATTGTCGTATGTAGATATAATTTATTTTATTATTCCCAGAATGATTTATGCCTTGTCGTGGCGGTGGGGACATTTGTCATAATTCCGCGTCATAGGTGAACCTAATTGAACTGAAGGGGCTGCCCTTATATTCCTATTGTAAGAAAGGGCTACTAAGAACGCAGGAGGAAGAGAGCTTTTCCGCTCCGCAAAAAGATCGATGATGGGAACATAACCACATTGCACTGTACTGATATCAGTACTCCTATTTTGCAGATATGGCCTATTGGGGTGGATGATAGGAGGGCAACGCATGTGCATAACATTCAGCGAATGTCCATGGGCGGCTGTAGTCATCAAAAAGCTCCGCTTTCATGTTCTCCCCCCCTATGCTATAAAAAAGGGACAACCCCTTTGTAGTGTGTGACCATCCATCTAGGTGATCCGATATTAACACTTTAGTGATCCGGACTTATCCGCATGTTCCCGTGGGCGGGGTATCTGTGGGTAATCCTATCGTGTGTCCCATTCACTCTGTCTCGGACCTCACCCAGGGCCGGTGTTGTAACGTAAATATGTTTCCCCGTGTCACCGAAAAAGGTGCAAGTCCTTTCGGGTAGAGAAACTAAGACCTGTTATTTGTCTGTCCATATTCTATGAGTTTTTTGCAAGAGATAGTGCCATGCATGGTGCATGACAATTCTCTTATGCAACGGAATTAGGCCAGCACGACCGGGGAAGTACCTCTCTCTCACCAGATACCGGCGTAAAGTTACAGCATCGCTGCCGCGTCTCGCGCTATTTGTGAGTAGCCTGTGGTCCATTGAAGGTGGGGGAAGATGGGAGGGCAACGCATCTGCGTCACAATCATGCGATTGTCAATGGGCGTCGGGTATCATCAAAAGGCACAGAATACTCGTTTGCCCCCTTATGCTATAAAAATGAGTTTATTTTTATAAGTAAAACAAGAAGGTGCCCACAACTTCGTCCACGTGAAGTATAGATGCAGCTACGTCCAAAAGTTAACATTTTATAGCCTATATGTTATTCTACATACGCTACAATATTGCAAAGTTTCATCGAAACCCATTAACTAGTTTTGGAGTAAATGAGTGACAGACATCCATCCAAAAATCGAAACACTCGCACTTATAATACTTTAAATGTTTGGTCAGATATAATATGTTATACGTGGATACTAAATAATATACTACTTTACTATCAACTATTTTCTTTTGTAAATTAAATTACAAAAATATCGACTTTCTGCTACGTCGCGTCCAAAAATATCTTTTTTCTTCAAACGGAGGCTCGCATATGTTTCAAAAATAGACAAAATATTTGACAACAACATGTTATATCTAACGGTCGTTCTTGTAAAAAAATGATTTCCCAAACAAAAAAAAATTGTACACATATACTCATACGAATGGAATATAATATTTACCGAGAGCCGCACTGCACTGTGTTCGCAATTTTTCATTGAAAATTTCAATTTTCTACCAACCAATTTCAATTTTCGATGTCCTATCAATCCATGTCGCGTTTGTTAGAATAGAACTAGAACGTAAAACCATTTATATTGTCTGTTGTATTCTACACTTGATGTCCTACACTTCTTATTTCAGGTGCTAATATTGATTGCTTCAACCTAAAGAGTAAATAGTGATTGTGAACATTTGGTGACTTTGGTACAGAATGCATGTGTAAAATAGTCAATAATCATGTGAATATCCATGGACGTCGGTAGTCATCAAAATGCTCAGATATTCTCGTTTGCCCCCTTATGCTATAAAAAACTAAGTATATAGACAAGGAATGATAATACATACACATAGACTGTAATAACAAGTTCATATGTTACTTTTGTTCCGAAAATGAATGGTTTCCAGACAGATTTGTTATCTACCTACAAATATCTCAACGAACGAAGTCACTGGCAAAATCTAGCGTTATAATAGATATCAAATACGGAGCTTATTACAATATTTAATGCACAAAGGAGCGACGTTTTAAACTACTGCAAAATTATCAGGCACTTAACGACGCCGGACACGAACGGTTCTCGGGATGTAGATTCTATTAGGTAACCCGAGATTGGATTACTTGACATTTATTGAGAAAGGTATAAAAGCAAATTTAGATTACCCTTTAAAACATGATATGCTTGTCTGTTGATATCACTGATCTGCATAATATATTATATGGATATCTGAATCTGACTCATTTTTGACGCGTCATGAGTTTCTTGATGAAGCAGCACTTTTTTCTGAGCTTTCCTGGACGCTTTTCCTTTATTTCCTCTCGTAAATGACGTAGTAAGACACATTAGTAATCGGAGTTTATAATCTGACTCCTTTCATGATAATCTATCATAAGCACACCCTTCGAGTACCAGAATACAGAATACTTGCCGAAAAAATCACCTTAGCCTTTTTTAGGGGTGGTTCAAGATCTATTCCACTGTTTCGATTGTTGTTTTGTTTCTGGCGTAAAATAATAAAGCCATTTATGTCTATTGTAAAAAACCGATTCAAAAAATCATCTGCTTCGATTGGGCTTTAAACAATTCAATTTTTTTGTTCAATTGAAAGCAGTCGCGGAACCTACCTCGCAGACACCTTGTGGAAACTCGGCTATCACTCTAACTTTTAATTCTGCATTGAGTTGCTTGCTGCATTTTTAGTCTGCATTGAAAATGTTCAAAAATTGATTGATTTAATTGTGGACGGTATCCTATAAATAAACCAAGCAATTTTTTTACATTTTCGTTAGTAGTGGACGTCGAAGGCCTCCCAGAGCGGGGTTCATCTTTCACGCTCTGTCTACCTGAAATCACTTGAATTCTGCTATCCATATTTTTACGTATAAATAAGACAGAGCAGAATCTCCTAAAGTACTGAATATATCATCGTGGATGGCTTTCGTGATAGCAACTTCTTATGGTGGTACTTAATGACGGCACGCTGCTCGATTTGCTCTACTTTAAGAAACTATGTCAGATAACTTCGTTAAAAAAATTATAAAATCCCACCTAAGTATCGCACACGTTTCGAACTTCACACTATTAACTAGTCTGAACTGAACTAAATAATGTGGATAGATTTCATTTTTATTATTAAATGAGTCTGCGTTAGGCCACGTATTTTCTTCGTATTAAGTTAATGGTCCGCTTGTACTCGTATGTCCTAAACGCTATGCGCCTCCTGAAAAGCGGGGTTCAAGGCAAGGGTGAAGGATGAACGAAGATGTGTTGCATATCTCTCAAGATATTTACATACTCTATATTGTGATAACAGCTAAGACAGATGACGCCTTTTTTCTTTTTTTTTTTTTTGTCGACGATAGACAACGCATTTACGCGCCTTCACCGGCCCTGGGTGGGTTCCAGTGCTGTGTGGGACTCGCGACAAATGATAGTGCCGAATACCCACAAAACCCACCACCCACTGCGAGTGCCATCAGTACCGCCCTAGGTGAGGTGCCCCGGAACAACAATCATCAGGGCACCTCGACGGCTAGTCATCCCCCGAAGTGACCAACACCATCTCCACATATGGGGTTGCCCAACACTACAGGACAACCTCACCGACTTTGGGACAGTGCAATGGGGTGAGGTTCCCGACCTCGGTCCTTGCCCCGTGCGCAAAAGCACTACCTCCTGTTGCTCTTAGGTCCCCTCTTCTTATAAGAGGGTACCGAGAGCGATTCCTCCTCCTGATCTTCAAGCCACGTCTTCCTATTAGAGGGGTGCAAAGATCCCCCTCGGTTCTATTGGCTTTGCTTGGGTTCACCCCAGGCTACTAAGCCCCACCGCTATGACAAAGCTTGAACCATGGTGGGGTACGACAGCTCATGATTGTGTTAGACACATACAACATCCAGTATGGCCCCGAAGACTATGAACTGAGGACACCTTTGGTGCGTACCTCACAGATCTGTTATAGCTTGCCATCACATACATTATACTCGTCACCTAGAGTCCATATCTAAGTCTCTTATCATCTACGGTCAGACGGTCCCCCATACGTCATCCTGACGTATCTCATCAACACATATCAGTATATAACAAGATGGTGATGAAGGACGGATGTTATCTTACGAATTTCACGGCGTTATAACAAAAACTTGAAAATTCATTTGAAATTAATGTATCGAGTTATATCGAAATTTGTAGAACAAAAATTGTTGTTAGGTATCTCTAAGAGTTTCGTGCAGTTTTAAAAATAAATCCTAATAACATGTAACTTAAGAGTTTATTTGTTTGTTCGTTTGAACGCGATAATTTCAGGAACTTCTGGCCCGAACTGGAAAATAATTTATGACGTGAATACTCGATTTATCGAAGATAGCTATAGGCTATATACTACGACTAACACGAGCGGAGTTACGCGGAATGCTAGCACTATATAGTACAGAGATCAGTGGTCCCTATGATACCCAATACACTTACGTAATATATTGCCGTAACGACAGCGGTCCCTTAAGCTCACCCTATCAATCAGCGAACTGACCCATGTCCACCAAATTTGTTGTCGGTATATCGCACGAAAAATCCCCGGATTACTATTTTTGAGCATTCCCAGGAAAGGGTTACGTTCAATATTTATTACCATATTACAATTACCAGAATGAAAACGATGGAACTGTGGGTAGAATCTGGTGGTATATGGGGCCCAATGCACCGGGTAGTGACTTTCTAATAAGACCACCACGATTGTCTGTTTTCTCCTTAGGCAACTGGAAGTACCGGCACGACAATGCTTTTACAGAAGTCTTTATTTTCGTATTACAGTATATAGTGAACTGTCAGGACACCCAGCCGCAGTAGCAACTCCCTCGTTGAAGTAGATTTCACTTACTCAATATTTTTCCTTATCCTAAAGCACGCTACCAGTTTAGTGTATCCCTAAGACAATTCCAAGACAATGTTGATAAGTTAAACGATATTATTTAAATACACACAAAGCTGTGCTGTCAAGAGCGAAGTAAGCCAGGGTTTAAAGTGACAGGAATTTTGGCGTGACAAGGGTCCCACCAGCTGAACTGGATTATATAAAAATTCGTCATATTATATCATCACAATATATGAAATGAATGATAAAATACATCATGAACATGTTTAAAATTACTTCATCATCAAATAAAGCTTACATTAATTTGGATCGCACCCGAAAAGATAAAAAAATAATTCTTGGCACTCTTTAAGAGAACGCAAGACAAATATGTAAAGATCGTGATATTGGCACTCAGATCTTTTTACCTGTCCCATTAAGAAACTGGCGTGATGGGTTGTTGTAGTTGCTTTTTAAGCTGTAATGGCATGCTCGTATCTCTCGTTCATATGATGCCGTCCTAAAGTGGCATTTTGGTTTAGTGAGCGCATGTGGATGTCTATGGGCATTTTAAGTCACCAAAAGTCTACGACAATTAATTTGCCCGCTTATCTTCTTAATCGTTCCTCCACAATTGAGGACCGAGGATTCCTTTTGAGATGTTCGACGGTCCGCCTCCAAATGATCCGTTCCATCACTTGATGAAAACCTGGGCTAATACTTACGTATCTTCAAGTGTTTCAGGTTCAGGTTTGATCTGACTATCCTATTGCGAAAGCCCGAAATTAGGGAAGACCGTATCTACGGATCTTCAATCTCCTCCGTTACTATACGTTCTTCCAGGGCATAGATTCCATTTTTGGAATGTGTGATATACACCACGTGGTGCCTCTTCGTTTGTATATACTATAAAAAATACGCGGGTGTTATAATATAATGTCTTATTATAGCAACTTAATTGCTTTTATTTCATTCTTACAGATCACAATATAATTTTCACTTATTTTAAAATTTTCAACCGGGAATTGGTATGATAAAAAATAAAATACAAAGAAAAAGTTTAAGTGTTAAAGAAATTGGAATTAAAAGAAGGCATACTTGAGAGTAGAATAATGAAGCCAATTTAAATTAGCCACTGAACTTCGCGAAAGTCTCTTCAAAGGGCAATAATTAGGCCTTTGTCCTGGAATTCAGAATTAATTTTCACTTTATAATCCCTCGTTAATCGTTTAAAGACTTAATGTCTCTTGTTACGGTTAGATGAACCAATAATAACAAACTCGTTGTCTATGTTATCCTGATAATTTTGGATGCTTTAAGAATATGTAATAATACATATCATTATTGTAACGCCGCTGGTACAACACTCCAACGGTTACAGGTTCGAATCACGTTCAATCCACTTCCGACATGCGTGCCACCTTAATGAATATGAAGTCTATTAAAAGTCAATTTGGTCAGTCATGAAGGTTTGCTGCACAAATTGATCTTCAATAAGGCCCCACTTAAAATTGTGAAACTCATTAGCAACTACTTGATTGATCGTACGTTCTCGGTCTATATAGGAAAACAATTCTTCAAGCCCCAAATTTATTCCTGCTGGCGTCCCGCGGGGCTCTATTCTTGGCTCCAATCTCTTTATCCTTTACCTGAACGATATACCAAAACAACCATACATAAATCTAGCTGTATAATCCACATACGCCGAGGATACTGCAACGTTTACCACATCAGATAATATAGACGTACTTATTGGTCGCCCACAGCACTTACTAGAACTACTAACCTCCTACGATTCATACTGGAAACTCAAACTGAACACATCCGAAACAGGTGTTCTTTTCACTCCATTTCTGACCCCACCATCCAAGCTAGTTGTTATCAACTGACACCCAATAAAATGGAATAAAACCGTCAAATACTTAGGAGCAGTCTTGGACTGTAAAATTAATTCTATTAACAACAACCCGATGCATTCCGTTCCAGAGGCATTATAGCACTGTATGTTCTTAGACATATTCTTAATCGTAAATCGAACGTAAGCGCTACAACAAAGCTACGTATCTACGAAACGCTGTTTAGGCCGTGTCTGACACATGGCGCACCAGTGTGGTGTGGTATCACTGACTCTGAAATACCCATAAAAAATAAGGCTCTTAAAATTGCTTTCAATATAATTCACACTATTCACAATAAATCTTAAAATATTTCATCAGAAAATAAAATGGGAATATTTTATTTATTAAAAAACTTTATATTAAAATCATCATGGAAATTCTTCATAATGAATAAAAAACATAAAAATCCATTAATATCCAACATCTGCTGAAGCATTTTGGACGTATTACCATATCGTCATACATACAATATTTATCGCTTGCGCCATCAATATTTCCCCCGTAACAGCTAACACGGGTACGCTTACCGGCTGAATGATGTGTGCGGCTACGCTCCGTCGATCTGTCCTCAGCTTTGCACTCAATGTCATCGCAACAAGCTGTTACGATTACTAACCACAATTTAGGTATAGTGTGATACAAATATTATTAATATACTATAATTAAACTAAGATATAAATATATTCCGTTACTTAAGTACGTATTGTATTACGAAAGCACTAAAACTTCGTAAATTATTTTGTCTAATTAATAAGCATTTTTATGTGATGCTTTGAATAGTCCGAATTATTATTATGTAGTATAACGTTTATAAAGGTGTCCTCAGCCTACGTAACAGTACACTGCAGGTAGAATATAATTAGAATAAAATCTTTTTGTATTATAAAAAAATATAATTATTTAAATAGTCATTTTAATAAAAAGAATATTTAAAAAGTCCAGGTCAGGGATGTATATATTCTAATAATGTGTACGTTTAACACAGTGAACAGCAGTCCTGTACGTTAAAAACACATGTCCTTGGGTTTAGCTTTAGGATAGACTAACGGGGCGTGATTAGTCCACAAATAGTATTACTATTATCACAAGATACTAAAAACTGCTGGTGATTATTTGTATTAAATTTTAAAATAAAATTATTTTAACAAATTTCATCGATAACTTAAATGAAGGCAACAACGACTACTATACCAGCATGAAGTAGTTCATTTGACGTCGATTAAAATGCAAAATTAAACGAAAGAACCACTCGAGAAACTCGTTTTAGTTCACTTCAGTGTGTGAACTGAACTGATACTTAAGCAATTCCGCTGGGCATTTTTCCAATCACCGTATACTGCAATATCGTTGTAATACTATTCATCATTACAAATTTCAAGTACAGATGATTAATCACTCGAAACAGTGCCGTATCATATGACATATTACAAGTTTAGAAGTAATAACAAAAATTACAATTAACAAGTTTCACCCATCAATCACCTCGTCGATGAGTGATGGAACAAAAGTTTGATGAATTGTTTTTGGATAAGTTTATTTTTCCGTGTACAAGTTTTATTAGCGGCTAGCAAATTGTGTGTGTTCGGTTGATGCATTATATTGCAAGGGATATTACAAAATAATGGTGAAACCTGATATTTTTACCCGTCAGAACGCGGGAAGTGTTTTCGTCTGTGTGTTTTTTCGACTGCAGCCTGAACGGCGTGACTGGTTTTTGTTATATATTTATGTGTGATGATGCGTTACGTCAGAATGACACATGGAGGGCTGTGTGACTATCATAAGATGGCAAGCTATAACACGACTCTGAGGGCCACAACCAAGGTGTCCTCAACTCATAGCCTTCGGGGCCGTACTGGATATTGTTTGGGTACAATACGAGCATCAACTGTCATAGCTATCGTTACGGTACAGACTATATAAATATCTTGACAGATATGCAACAGTTTTGACATATGCGGTGTCGTCAGATTTGTAGTGATAATTCGAGTGAGTCTATTAAGGTATATTTAAATTTGATGTGTTTTATTTTTCACTTTGTTTGTTAGTAATTAGTTTAATTATAAGTCCAACGTTTGACCTCTCTTGATGAGTTTTTAAGTCATGGAAAATATCAAGAAACGACAGATGTTGTCTTATTTGGAACTGTCGAAGGAATATAAAAATTGTTTATATTACCTATCAATTATTATGGACCTAAACTGTAAGTTGAAAGCGAGCAGTGAGTGATGCTGCGTTAGTCCTAGAATATTTTTTGTATAGAAACTTGTAAAATAGTAAAATGATATCAGCCTTCTAAGTTGGTGTTTCACAGAAGGATGGATCTAAAAGTTCTAACCCCGACCAAGAAAATGAAAGAAAAGTGGATCTACATTTTTATTTTTCGACACAGTCTCCATATAGTTCAACACACTTCTTCCACCTGACCTGCTTGTTTATCCCCTCGAAAAAAAAGATTCCGGAAGGTCGGCGAAATAATCGTTTACTGCGACTATCACCTCATCTTTGGTCGAAAATTTCGAGCCACCCAAATGTTTTTTTTTAATTTTGGAAATAAATCCGAGGGGGCTAAATCCGGCGAATAAGGTGGGTGGGGCAGCAATTCGTAGCCACAATAATAATCCATTATTTGTTTCAACCGAAGTGTGAACACGTGCATTGTCTTGATGAAACAGAACTTTCTTACGCAACATTCCCGGCCTTTTTTCTTCTATTTCTTCCCCGAGTCTTCGTAAAAGGTTACAATAATAACTAGAATTTACAGTTTGACCTTTCGGTAAATAATCTACAAAAATAATGCCCTTCGCATCCCAAAAAACGGAAGCCATGACTTTGTTAGTCGACAAAACGACCTTAGCCTTTTTCGGTGTAGGAGAGCCTGATCTTTTCCACTATTTGGATTGTTGCTTCAATTCAGAAGTATGGTGGTGAACCCAGCTTTCATCCATGGTAACAAATCTAGACAAAAAGTCCTCGGATCAGTCTCAAAAAGTTCCAAACGGTCTCGCGAAATTGTGTATCGAACTCGTTTTTGTTAAGCTGAAAGCAACCTCGGGACTCAGCGAGCAGAAACCTTATGGAACCCCAACTCTTCCGTTATTATGTATTTCATCCGGTCATAACTAATGTTTGTTGTCTCAGCTATCTTACCAATGGTCAGACGTCGATCACCCAGTACGAGATCACAAATTTTATCGATGTTTTCTTTCGTGGTAGAGGATGTGGGCCTTGGCCACTCCTAGGATCATCTTTAATGCTCTCACGACCGCGATAAAACTCAGCTACCCATTTCTTGACACTGGAATACGATGGAAAAGACTCCCCCAAAGTTCTCACAATATCTTGATGAATATCTTTTGATGATAGGCATTTTTATTGAGGTATTTAATGCCTGCACGGTGTTCAATTTTCTCCATTATTGAAAATTGCGTCTGATTGCTTCGAACAAATAATCATGACTGATGACGGTAGATTTAAAAATATGTCATAGCTCCATGTAGGTTAGGCCACGAACTTTTAGATCCACCCTCGTAAATTGAAGAAGAACTAACAATCTATGATTTTAAAAAATAGTCAATTTCAAAGAAACAAATTCTTCAATTGTCTCAAACGAACTATAATAGTAGGTAATGTATTCAACTATAGTACCATAATACACACTCCACTCGTATACTGTGTTTTGAAGTAAATATATCATGATTAACAGAAATGCATTACATATACAACTAAAAGAAATAGTATACAACAAAATAATCAACTCCCCGAAGCTAGAGGCTTATTTCCAACTTGCGAGTTGGAAGGAAGCCACTGGGTGCGCTTTTTAAAATTACTTAGCTATCGAGTGAAATTTTACGTCTCACGCATTCAGTTGAAAGATTTTCGTGCCTGCCTCTGTCTGAGCCATAACGTGGCCTTGGGTGCTCAGTAGCATAAGGTAAACCTAGAGAAATTTGTTGAAACCAATTATATCGCGGAGCTGGCTGCTATTTGTATCCCATACAGAGCACTGTATGGGGTACAAATAGCAGCCCCTCCGATCTTATACGAATAGGCTAGCGTTGGAGGGACGCACACATTTGCGCGCATGGAAAGCGTCGAGAATGTAAGCCCCACGACAATACTGCACTGTAGTTGTTGAAGTTGTTCTATAAATGATGCCTTGGTCCCTTGGGGCATGGACTAGCCGACATGGTGTCCTTATGATTTTACATTTCCGGGCAGCTTATGATTCGACAACGGGGAAAAGTGGCATGGTATTTTGCAGTACCCTCTTAAGCCAAGCCTACCTGCCGTTCCCCTCTCTGGTGATCAAAGACAGCGCTTAATCCGATTCACCGTATCATATAAAACTACCATGCAAGCTTAGATAAATATATTTATCCAGCAGCTGACGAATGGGCACCGATATGTGCACATCCTATGCGGTGCCAGTAAAGACTGCAACACCAAGTGGCCTGGTCTATCTTTGATCTACAGGTAACTGCGTTGGCGATGCGTGAATATGTTGTGATTTTGTTTTCCCACTCACTGTGCCCAATTCGGCAGCAATGCACTCTCAATTTATTTATGTCTCCTAACATGTACATTCGCTACATATTGCATTATATTAGCTACCTCTGTCATTCGCTTAGGTACATAGGAAATTGATATAACCAAATACCTGTGACATTGTAGAAACGGCATCTTAAGTACCTAACAGCTTAGTCTATTTCCATAAACAACTCCAATACCGTCTTGAATACGTATTTTCCCCCATTCACTTGCACTATGTAATGGAGGAAACAATTTTATTTTAGCATACTAACAATCCATGTCAACTTATAATGAACTCTGCGTTAAAGATAATAGGATTCCTTTTATTTCAATACAAAATTCAAGGCGTAAGTATGAAATGGCACTGCTGATGCCGACAAATTTACTGTTGCAGTCACTGACTTCGTAACTGTGGAAACTCAATTCTGTCACTATGATATTACAAGTTGCTGGATAAAAATATTTATAGCTACGTAGCTTTAGTACCGTGGTAAATTATAGTAAAAGACGGGCAGATTACTGAATACCAAAACTACGGTCAATGAATGCGCTTCAGTCCAGTGTTTTGTGGATTACACTTTCATGACGTCCTGTTTATTCCTGGAATACCTTTAAGAAATATGATTATCAAAAAGAAGAGTTAGGTGTCTATTTGTTTGAGTCCTCGCCTCCACAAGCTTTCCTTCGTATGTTAATCTTTCTTTTCGCATTAGATTGCCAATTCATATAAAATTAGTACAGTATAATCAATAGTCAACGACTAACTGAAGCAGTGCGGTATGCCGCGTACGTTAGTTACCACAGAGGTCGCGAGTTCGTATCCCGCCCAGGTTATAACATATTTATTAAGTATAAAATTTTAAATCTTTTGTACACATTTGTACTTTATAGGTAATTTGTGTAATCAATACACTGACTTACATGGATTTTTATATTTCATATAAATATATCATGTTTAAACATGTAGTTTAGGTCATTAAAACGATATCTATTTTGTAACCGGTCAAGGATAGATGAAAGTGACTGAAGATCGGACATCTTTGTGTACACCGAAATGGGCGAATATGGTGGCCATATTCAGGCAGATGATGACAATGTTATCATTGCTTATTTTGGTAGCATATTTTGTAAATATCGAATTTAAAATGAGTTTGTTAGAATCGATTAATACCATCAGGTTCACCGTGTCATATAAAATTACCATGCAAGCTTGGGTAAATATAGTTATCCAGCAGCTGACGAATGGGCACCGATATGTGCACATCCTATGCGATGCCAGTAAAGACTGCAACACCAAGAGGTCTATCTTTGATCTACAGGTAAGCTCCTTCTTTCGCTGGCTCTCCCGTAAAATTACAATCTTGTGTATACAGTGAAAAGGATTTTATGATCATAATGAGACCAGTACGTTGCTGAACCTACATCATTTGAAACCACTCTACAGCACCGCACTATGTCATCGCTGAAACCACATTTTATGGCACACGTACTATGGCAACACACGAAATATTATTTCATCGAGCATTCAAGAAACAGGGGCTGCGATTGTGGCAATCAAAATAAATTGAATGTATTATCCATATTATGTTATGTGCTATGGTAATAGATATAAATGCTAAAATTGTAAGATATATATTTAAAGTTCAATATATCCTAATATACTAGCAAAATATTCTTCGACTCTGGTGTATGTAGCACTAAAATAAATTATTTATTATCTGTACATATTTTTTTACATCAATGGACGAAAAATGGATGTTTATTGACGGAATTTAAAATTACATCCACGAATCATGTCACGGTTTCCTTCCCAATTCCACTTGTGATCATTACGTAACCAAAACGTAGAGAAATTGCACAAAAAAAGAGATTGCACAAAATTAAGACATTGAAAAACGAAGGTGGTCTTGACATCGTCACTAATACGCTACTTCCGAATGTTCCAGCAAGAAGCTGTAAAACCATTACAATATTATGTCAACAATAGAGTGGTGTAACAACAGTGTGGCGAGGCGACAAAATGTAACTGATCTGGCACTGGATAACAGGTCGTTTACGATTTGCATGCTGAATGTCCACATACATAAATCGACAGCAAATTAAATTTAAACTATTCTCTTTTCAAACATGGTCCATACAGCAAATACAATAATGACAATCTGTGGCCTTGTCATAATACGTTAGACTTGCCCCGTGCACAAGTCCTCAAGTTACTTAACCCTAACGACTTACGTTACAGACACTAAACAAGGAAAATATATTTATGATTTTTTCATACAAATACATATAATACACGGAAACAGGGGGATTCAACTCCGCGACCTCTGGCGCATCGGGCTTGACGTGCCCGTTTCTTTACATAGAATATGGGGGCAAAGGAGCAATCAGAGCCTTTAGTACGACTACCGTGTTGGTACATCCACATAATTATTATGCCGATGTGTTGCCCTCCTTATCCCCCCCCCCCCCCAATGGGCCATCGGCTACTCACAAAACCCATGAAACACGACACTGAAGATGTCACTTACAGCGGTATTATGTGGGCGAGAGGTACCTCCCCGGTAGTGCCGGCCCAATTCCGTTGCATGGGAGGATGTAGTGTCATGCACTATGCATGGCACTACATCCTCCTTTGCAGCATAGCACTGCCGCTTACATTACCACTGCGCCATTCTGTCGATATTATTAACACATTTATTTAAACCACACTTAAAAATTCACAATCATAAAAATAATCAATAAATTAATCACATAAATGTCAAGAAGATATTACAAAATATTGCATTTGGATCAAATCATCAACGTTAAAAATATTATGTTTTTTTATTACATGACTAATAAGCATTCCCTGTCCAAATCATTGCAATCTATGAGTGGTACCGGAAGTGGCCCCAAATAAACCAAAGAACATACGACAGCGTATTTATGTACCTCTAGTATTATGTAAGATATTCCATGCTGCAAATTTCTGCACGCACTTTTACTACACAGCTGCTGTGCTCGTGAAATTATAAGACCGTATATTCCGCGACGTTATTTCAACTATAAACAGAACACTCATGAAGCACACTCAGATTTTACTGCGCCACACTTACTAGAGGCAGTCAAATAAAATTTTCGTATACAATGTCGAAAACTATTCGCAGTTCCTCACTTCCTCTGTATTAATGTTAAGTATACGCGATACGGCTTTCCTAGTCGTCGTTTCTTGCCAACAAATTAGTGTTCGACTTAGAATCCACTTAAAACATTAAGCCGAGCAACTTCCGTAGTGGCAACAAACATTACTTTGAAAATTCTTAAAGCCATTAAATAAGCACTAACAGTTTGCACTCAATGCGACATTTTGTTTAATATTAAGTTTAAAAGACGACCTCTCTATTTATATTTGATATTTCACTCAAAAGTGGAATAACAAATATAAATATTTACTTGGCCCTATCGTTCAAACAATATAATCAGTAGACTAGAATTGGTAGTGTCTTCTTACACGACAATTTGCATTGAAATGCTCTTGTCATTCTAAGCACAGCAATGACGGCATAACAAGTCTCGAGCAGACGATGGCAAAAACATGTTTTATACCATCTTTTGGCAGTGGTGAGTTTATCTTTCCATATTTAGGCTTTAGGCCATTTATTCAAATCACCTAACAGATGAATGACCCTCGGTCGAAAAGTTTTTCGTCGGACGCTCAAAATAGTCTCCGATTAATTCTGAATTTATTTCTTCACTACTAATTTAGGTTTTGGCATCGAAGCTCATCAACAACGGATTGCTTTCATATCCTGTAACTAAAAAAAATTGCGACTGAATTCATATTCACATTATTCCTAAAGTGTACATATTTATTTAGGCGGGTTACAATATGTCTGTATCTGTAAAGGAGTTAAGCACGTCCCATGTTATTAATAGTGCACTTCAGAAAACTGAATGCCCTTTGACTAGATAAAGAATACATAGAGTAACTGTACATCATGCCTGTGTTTTTATACCTTATAGGGCTAATGAGAAGTCGGGACACGCGATGGTAAGTGTAGAGTAACGCCAACCTCGCAAATAAGTTGCCGGCTTTTCAGGGATGACTAAGCACTTTTCTTGGAGGTCCTTAAGTCGTCTCAATTTACCTATAGAAGCAGCTAATTCCATAAAAAGTAGCGCGTGGGAGAAAATCGCACGGCAGTGGACTTCGAACATTGACACGGGGACGATGGAGAATTTCGACATAAAATCATATAATAATATTCAGCTATACGTATTAGTTCGTACTGTTATTTTGAATACATTCTTGAAAAATATAGATATTACATAGAAAATGCACAGCGAATTGACTTCCCTGTGCAAGAGTATTTAGCTGGCTCGAAAGACCTTCGTTTTCAATTATTTGAGTTGCTCTATTTTGGATATAGTCCAGTGGAATGAGCTGGTATTGTGTTACTGCATCCTAGATGAGAGAGCATCCGGACCAGCGTTTTATAAAATAACAGTTGAGGATTTGGTGCGAAGCACTGCTTCACCCTTCCGAGCACACCTAGCTTCTGGGAAGTAAATTTATCCTTTGCTTCCAAGTGAACGCCAGACGACAATCTGTATATCGACGCCATGTGTTGTCCTCCTCCAAATCCCAGACAATGGCCCACAAAGACTGCCGACACTAGTTTGTGCCAGTCCGTCCGTTCAGGGGAATGTGTAGACAGATATATTGATTTAAGAGTGTGTCAGTCTAAAATAATGTAACCTATTTATGTATTGAATCTTACTCGGCTATAAATAAAATAATCAATTTCACAAAAATAAGAAGAACATTGTAACTATTTTGTATATCTATCGGTAACTTCGAAGAAAATGGCTGAACAGAAAATCCAAGCTTGAACAACGAAGACTACACATTAATCTAAATTTACGAGGCGAATTGCGAACGAAATTGTTGTAAGTGTAACGAAAATAAACTTTTACGAATACTATCCAATGGTGATATCTACAAAGTAATAGTGTCTGCTTTCAGTTTGAAATGTATCCTTATAAAACATGTATCATTTATAGATGCCATTGTGACATGACAAGAAAAGTAATTCGTACCTCATAGTACCGGCGGCGGTAGCTTTTTATTTATTTTCTGTCGCACAGAAAATGCATTCCACACCATTCAGCTAGATAGGCCTAGGTGAACCCAAATGTACAAAGACGCTCCCCACCATGGTTCAAGCCTTGTCGTGGTGGTGGGGCTTAGTAGCCTGGGGTGAACCTAGGCGAAGTCAATTGAACCGAGTGGGTTCTTTGCACCCCTCTTATAAGAAGAGGAGAAATCGCTCTCTTCTTGTAAGAGGTTCTCTTACAAGAAGACCTAAGGGCAACAGGAGGTACTTTTTGCACTTTCCCAAAGTCGGTGAGGTTGTCCTGTAGTGTTGGGCAACCCCATCCATGGAGGTGGTCACTTCGGTGGCTGACTAGCCGTCGAGATGCCCTGATGATTGTTGTTCCGGGGCACCTCACCAAGGGCGGCACTGATGGCTCTCGC
Source organism: Eumaeus atala (assembly GCA_017140195.1). NCBI lineage: Eukaryota > Metazoa > Arthropoda > Insecta > Lepidoptera > Lycaenidae > Eumaeus > Eumaeus atala. Next base: position 572,058 of record JAFELO010000756.1, read on the forward strand.
GGTGGTTTTTGTGGGTATTCGGCACTATCATGTGCTGAGAGTCCCACACACCACTCAGACCCCATCCAGGGCCGGTGAAGGCGCGTAAATTTTTTTCAACAACACAAACAAAAAAAATTTGTTGACGCGGGGAAAAAAATTTACGCGTATATTATATTATAGTACAAAAACACTACAAGAGCCCTCAGCCGCCCTGGCGAGGTATCCCGGATGAGAGAATATGTATGCTATGATTGGGCGAAGGATTGATAAAACATCGACATATCTTTTAGTTCTATCTGAATTATGGGAATCGGTTTATCGTCACATAATTCGACTGCTCATTTGTGTCGTCTGATCGATCATCCCCAAGAGAGTCAATAGAGGATGCTAGGTTTGTATTTAACATAATACTCGCATCAACGTTCTATTCATTTCACTGAGAAAGTTAGTTGTAAATATATTTTTTAATTTTAATACATGCTTTTTTCCACTTACCTTAGTCATGATCTTGAATGATTGCCATGAATTGAAAAAATAAAGAATATGAAAGCGAAAGGAAAATCAAAAATCATTTCCTATTCAACGTCCCCTTACTTACTGATTTAAAGGAAATAGAATTTGCCGTCTAGTAGCATTTACAAATGTTAAATGTGTACAAAATCTTTTAATACTGCAGAGTTCTGTCGTATTTACGAAACAAAATTGTAGGAGTAAAGACCCGTGAGAGGCTTAAAACCTTTAAGTATAAAAATAAAGATTTATTATACAAACAAAATATATACGTTATTTATAATTAATTTTGTGTTTTTAATATTTATTTCGTATCCTACAATCAGATGGGAATAATACCCAGGTAAGAGAGTGAGAGAGAGAATAGTCATGTCTTCAATATGAAAGTACAATGATAACCGAATTTCACAGTGCTTTTAGGAAATATTGACAATCTTGCATTTCAACCGAGTGGTGCTTCCACAACAGTACAAATGAATATATCACACAAACAATAATGTTGTGAAGTAAATAATATATCGTTGCGTTTTGTATCAGTATGTATCTGTTGTCTTATTTTAGGGCTCGGGTATAGAAGAAATGTCTCCATAACCTTCACAAGGAAAAGCCTACAGTTACCATGCGTTGGTAGTCATCAAAATGCACTATGCAATACTCCTTTGATTTATTGTTATATAACAAATTGAAATGTGAAATGAAGTATGTGTTAATACACAGAGTTTATATCTGCAGGTGTAACCGGCTGAGAAAATAATTTCATCGTATAGTACATAGGTACTACGTATAAATAAAATGACAGTAAAGCCACAGTATCATAAATTAACATTTCACGAATGATATTCTTTGACCATTTTGAATATGTCGAAAGGATATTTGTGATTTAACAAATTATGCAGCATTCGATAAAGGAGTATTCCGTAGCCTTGTCATCCAACATTATAGTTACGAATATTGGCCACAGGCCAAACACGCCAATAAGTTATGGTGATTCCAAATTCTTCTTCATGCATTGGCGAATTGTAGGAGGGTGCTGCGTAACTCAAGCCAGCTAGTGTACTTCGACATAGTAACTACATGCATTGGCTAGCATTGTTTCCTGTGGACACTCCTTTATTTTGTCAACGGTGGCAATTTTATTTTTAATAATAATATATCTGTGGACTTATCACAACACGTTAACCTAGAACTGTGGTAAGCTCCTTAAGGAATTGCGTTACAAGTACAAGACAACGGAAATATATTTAATATTATTATAAATTTAAGAAATGTTCTGTAGTTAAGATTTCTATTATAGAAATACATATAATACATAGATAAACATCCATGACCTAGGTGGGATTTGAACCCGTTATCTCGGCGTAACACGCAGACTAACCAGCACATTATCAACTTAGCCAGTCGGTTGTCAAATTAACAATTAACATTGCGGCTGTCTAAACATCTGTGCAGTATTTCGTCCCAAGCGGACCTGAGCACCTGTGCAGCCCTCATTTAGTGAGAATATATAATATACAAATATTGAAAGGAAAAGGCAACATATCCTCAGTACCTACAGTAAAGCACAAGAGGGAGCAAATAACGCAAGGGGTGGTGCTTCGTAATACAAAACTTGTGGCAAGTCGGTTGGAGTCGATCTATCAGAAAAGCACCTAAAAGCAAGGCGCTTGTAAAACTAGCTTTGAGGTTGGTAGTCACGCCCGGATACATCGTTAAAACAATGCTCCCTAGCTCCAAGGTCATAATAATTAAGTTACGGCTGGAGGCAGCTGCCTCCGGCCCATTACAAAGTTATGAAAAAAGGAGGCAGCTGCCTCCGGCCCATTACAAAGTTATGAAAAAATCCATAACAAACGTATGTGTGTACTTCATTTCCTACTTAAATAAAGAAACAAAAACATTTATTTGATCACATCACAGAATACATCTACAAAGTTTAAGACAGAACAATCGAAAAAAAGCTTGAATGGAGGATTGTCCCTAAATCAAGCCAAAACTACTGAATGGATTTTGATGAAATTTAGCTTATTTTTTTGTTGGGGGCAAACGAGCAATCGAAGTATTTTTCCGACTACCGACGCCCATGTACATCCACATAATTACTATGCCGATGCGTCGCCCTCCTCCCCCTTCCCCAATAGGGTAATAATATATAATATATTATACACTAGATTAAGTATAATACTATTTTTTGCACATGGTTTTGTTTGCAAACCACGCGGACAAAGTTGCGGGAATTAAGTATTTACGATCGCAGACCACTACCATCAACCAACAATACAAAAGAAACATTTATGGCGTTGATTTTGTTTGAACACACATTTGAATACGGTAAATGTTTAAAATTCCGTATAGCCCGCTCGCGTAACGCACACGGAAGTATAGGTGGCCGAGTCTGTTGCCAAACACCGCGATATCTGAGTGGAGGCAAATATTTGTATGCGTTCAACTGTTTGTAACAATTCCAATATTTGTTTTAACATTTTTACTTTCGCATTCGCCGTAATTTTATGTCATCGGAAATCGCGCCGCGTAATGTATAAAATGTCTGGAGCCCGCGCGGTAATAGTAGAGGCCGGATTGTAATCTTCGCAAATTATACACTCAAACCTTCCTTTGGTATTGTTCTACTCATGGGTAAGAACCTCATGAAAATCCGTTCTGTATTTTGAAAACATCGGTCACATATACAACAAACACCATTTCGAGACTTTGTTTTATAATGTGTAATATTTTTTATGTATTATAGTTATAGTTTTCCAGACTTGTAGCAAAATAAGGAAGTGGGGAGGTGACACACTACCCAAAATTGACAGTTTGTTTTTCTATGCAGGTCTACAACGGTTGCGAATCTAGTCTCAGGATCGCTTAGAGCATGACATGTTCTCATCAAAGCCGATACCTACTCCTATGCTACAATTTAATACATTATTTGATTAATATTTGCACAGATTAGAAGGTTCTCTTATTGATAGATAGATTCCACTAGGAAATTCTTTAAAATGCTATGCCCATTTTTTGTCGATAACACTTAATCTGATGGGAAGTTTTTCTGCACAAAAATGCTAATAGATTGGTACTGGTTTATAAAAATGAACAGGTGCTCCGTAGCATACCGCCCAGCGCTGCACCTTAGTGCACTTACCCTATACCGGATGAAGTGAAAATGCAAAACGCACGCCGTAACGAGTCCGATCAGGGGATCGCATACATAATATAATACGGACATTTACGATTTTCAAAGTGCATCTGGATGCTTTAAAACACCGTTTTCGAGCTCATTTGAGTGCAAAACCCCACAGCTATATTCAATTTCAGAACTACTAGAAACCCTTACGAAAATATCAATGGTTAGAACTTGCATCATGAATGTAGTCTGGTCATTCCTCGTTGACTTGTCACAATGATATCCACCACTAGCTCTTTCGGATTTAATATGAATAAAGTTGGTGGGGTTGTCATGTGATGCAGGACAACCTCATCTGTGGAGGTGACGTCGGTCCCTTCGGGGGATGACTTGCCGTCGAGGTGCCCTGATGATTTGCTCTTCCGGAGCACCTCTCCAAGGGTGGCACTGGTGGTACTGGGGGTGTTTTTGTGGGTACATTCGGCACAATTTAATGTGCTGAGAGCCCTACACACCACTGGACCCCACCCAGGGCCAGTGAGAGCGCGTAAATGCGTCTCACCGCGTCGAAAAAAAAAGACTTGCGTCAACATTTGTCTTTGAGGATAACATAAAAAATTGCTCTGAAGCACATTAAATTATAGCTGTTTTATGTACTATCCCCTTACAAAGGATAATTATGGTTTATTTACAATTCAGCGATTTGTTCTAAAATCAACTATGGTTTAACATAATAATGAGGAATATAACCGTAGACAAAGTCCCGCTACGGCGGTCATCTTTAATGTAACGACGTCTAGCGAACTGGACGGGGCATACTGTTGTTATAGTACATTGATGTGTCTGCAGACGTAAGAGCGCTGATTTCCTACCCCAATGACATGCCGTCTCGACCTTTTGAATCAACAAAAAGTGCTGTGCTTTCGCGTATCGTGCGGTTTTTAACTTCCCGGTAGCTTAGGGGAGAAGAGGCGAAACAACATATGCGCATCAATAATCTTAAAAAAGTATGACTGCCGGGACACCCCTTATATAAAAAAATATTCACAATTTGTATACGTACACGTGGCCCAATGGAAAGGAGGACGTGTACCCGTATACGTTGTAAATAATTATTTATTTTTTATTACAATATTACTTACTTAGTGAAATTTGTGTGCGATACGGCTTTCTACTTAGTTACTCATATTCGAAACTTGTAAGATTTTTCAGTTCTTGTATGGCACCAGACACTACCACAATTTCTCTAGGAAACAAAAGCTGAAAATTTAAAATTTAAACACATCTTTGAAAAATCTTTGCAAAAAATAATCTATCCACTACTAATTAAAACTGAAGATGCTGGTTATACAATCGCATCACCTGTTAACAAATGCGCACACATCCATGTAGTTTAACGAAGTACCCTACTCCTACGTCGGAAAACTATAGCAGAAGACAATACCGCCTGCAGGCAGTCTCCCTAATGGACGCTCCCTGTAATAACATTCAAAGGTTTTTAATCATTAAATTAGAGACGTGATAATGCACTGTGTTCTGCGCTGAAATTATCAGCCATTAGCGACTCTTATGAATTTATCATTTAAAATTATTTAAGGCTACATTAGGCGGTAGACGATTAGACTGACGATTACAAACATCCACACATCCCATTTTCGAGGGATATTCTCCACTTATAGTTTGATTTTATAATGAAGCGTGGCTTGATTTTTACAACCTTCTGTTAACTTATAGTATAGGAGGCAATCGACAAATATGAACCTTTTGAAGTTTTCTGACTCCCATATAGACATCCCTCTTATTTTGTCCTGTAGATGCATTGCCTTACCTTCTTTCTCCTCTATAATGGGCCCGATGGCTACTCTCAACCCGCACGAAACGCAGCAGCATATCTGTGACTTTAGTTCGGTGTCATGTGAGCGATGGTCCTCTTTTGTAACGGCTCATTTCAGCTGCAACGCAGCATGATACTACCTCTCACGTAACAGATCTGCACCGTGGAGAAGCTACACATATTCGTAAACAATCCGTTACTCCTAAATGGTGCAGATTTTTTTCCACTCTATATAGATGGAGGTGTCGAGTGCAGCGTCATCGGCTACTATAAGACACTTCGGGCGACAATAGACCGTCGCCCAATGTGAGTGAGGTCGACGGGGAGAGAGGCCCCCTCCTTTCCCGCAGATGGGAAGGATGCAACCCGTTAGTTATTTAAACTTAGCTAAATTGACTGTTATTATCTTGGTCGAGGGGACCGGATCCCCTCACCCCCCTCCACGAGGGCGGCAGCTCTCCCGCGATAGCGAATATTAACCATGCATTATCAGGAGGGCTGGAAAGCTCGTTGAGGTGTCACGACTGGGGGAAACGTCCCCCGATTCGAGGGGAACCGTCCCCCTGAACAGTGCCGTAGCCGGTCTGGGATGTATGTGAGTTGTATAGGACGTGTAATCTCGGATTACATGTCCCTTCGCAGACTACCGACGCTCATACACATTCGCATTCCTTCAATGTGGCACTGGTTCCTCTCAAACCGCATGAAACTCGACAGCCTAGCTGTCGGTGTACGGCGGCGTCATATGAGCGAAGAGTACCTTCAGTCCAGTTGCGCCAAGCCAATTCGAATGCAATGCTTCTTATTTCTCCTTGAAATAATTTCATAAAATAATTGTTTGTATGAATGCTCAGACGGCCGATTAACGCCCGCATCCAACCAGTACCGATTCAAACGACTCGGTCAACCACCACTTTATTTACCCAAACGCGGTCACACCGCTGGAAACTAATTAGTACAACGATGTTTATTAAATGAGGCCTATATTCACGACCCCCCCTTGTCCTAATTGCGTGAGCGGTAGAAGTATTTACAATTTAGTCCCGTATAATAATCTTGGAATTATTTACTAGTTTATATCACTATATGAAATATTTTTTCAAGTTTATTAATTTCCGTCAAGACTAGATCTTGAACTTATAAAATTCATCTATGGATACGGTGTAAAACAAGGACAGATGGATATTTTTTGATATTTGGCTACGGAATCCTAATTATTGACAAACGCGGAAATGTAACCTTTTTGTGACTATCGACGACCATGAACATCAATATAACTACCATACCGATACGTTGCCATCCATCCCTCCCTCGCCCCGTTGAGTTAAGGGCTACTCACAAACGGCACGAAACGCGACACACCGATATCATGTGACTGAGAGGTACCTCCCCTGTCGTGCCGGCCCAATTCCGCTGCAATGTAGCATGGCACTATCTCTTCCCATATATTTAAGTGGATATTAGTCAAAAGCTGTCTGATAATAAATTTGTGGTTTCAGCCGAGTAGCACATATTTTTTGTAGCGTTTTGATATATAGTCTATAGCATACCTCGATAAATGGACTATTCAAGACAGAAATTATGTCTCAATTCAGGCCAATAGTATCTGAGGTTAGTGCGTTCACACAGACAAACAAACTCTCCAGCTTTATACATACTTTATTCATATAATAAATACTTTATTCCATCATATAATTTTTAGTAGCACCTCTTAGTATCGCCTCTGTGGTGTAACGTTGCGGGTGTCGCCTGTTAAGACCTTAGCCGCGTGGGGTGCTGGGTTCGATGCCCAGATCGGGCAACTATTATTAAAATGTTTTTCGGATTACTCTGAGCATGCATTACATTATCTGGGATTGGAATGTGCCCGAAGTGGCCACAGGCTTGCCACCTATGACATCATGGGCCTCAGTACCTTGGCTAATCGTGGGTGTTCTAGTATATCTACTGGACTTATGAGTTGTGGATGTACTAGCACACCTCTGCCTACCTTTTCCGAGATAATAGGCGTGAAGGTACTTTACTTTATAATTTTTAGTAATTAACATCGTACAGGTTCAATAAGTATGATTATTAATAGTGAATATAATAAATTGGCATCGAGATTGAAAATAAATTCGTCGATTTTAGCTTAACTTGGTAGCGAAAATTAATTATGGACCTAGTGAACCGCAAATTAATTAAAAAAAGGTTTTGGACGTTAAAAGGTATTTGGTTACCGTCCGTAACCTGAATGTGCGGGATCAGTAAAGCAATTACGCCGCTGAGAGGATAATAAATAAAGCAATCGTCTTTAATGTACTGAAGGACTTGCTGTACTTTATAAGAATCTCGGGCTGTTTGAGACCAAAACATCTGTATTTTAACAGATGAGAGACTCCGTTCTTTGTAGGAAAGGAAAAGAAGCCCCTCGCGTAAGACATTCTAAAATTGTCAAAGATAAATTACACGTTTACATTACATAACAATCATTTGATGTTGGCCTTAGTCTGGCCATAAATTCTGTTACAATTTAAAAATATATTCATTACATTTGAATTTGGAATCTGTCTTCTTTATACGATTTTTCATTGTGTTTCTCATATCGGCGCCAACACGTAATAGAATATTTTGTGATATTAAAATGGAGTGGGGCGATAAAGGGAACAGCATCGCTGTGATTGCATTACACAAAGTAGTTATGGAGCCAAATGCATTTTTTTAATCTTTCCATACACTTGGTATTGGTGAAATGGTTGTGTACCGAGCCAGTAATATGTACAATGAGACTTCTATTTGTGACAGATAAAGATTTGGCCGTCCACGTAGTGTTCATACGAAAAAGGTGGCCAAAGTAGTAAGGGAAATAATTCGAAGAAATCCTGTCCGAAAGCAAAAGATTTTATCTCGGGAAATAAAGATAGCACCTAGAACCAGCACAACAACAACCAAGTCACGTATTGATGTCATAAGTTTACGCGAATGTTACTCATTACTCAATGTGTGTCATAAATAAATTTTTCTTTCTTTCCTTCTTTCATTACAATTAAACTACTTTTACATGTTTCTTTACGGTGTTTCATACCACCGACGTATTTCAAAATCTGCGGTCTGTGAGAATGCTGCAGTTGGCCCCTGTCATTACGTTACATTTGGTAACGCGCAAAAACTAGGGAACACCGATTCCCTCCTAGGATGATCCGTGAGGCTACCGGAATTAAAAAAAACATGCATGTTTGCGTTAAATGGAACAACCACAATTATAATTCTTCGGATAATTTAGAAACTTAAAACATCAGGAAATCTGTCATCTCAATCCACATCTGACCGTGGTTTTATAAGGCTTCTGGAACGTTGGGTTAGCTAAATAATTAAATAAGCTGCGATAGAATTCGTAAAAGTAGTTTTATTGTAACAAATCGCGTATTTTAGGAGATGGCTTAGGGCTTGCGTTATATAAGAGACGCACTGGTAATTACTTAACTGATAAATTAAAGATAAGTAGGGTGGTAAAATCGAAACAACTAGTGAAGCGGTACTCAAAGGTAGGTTACAGAAAAAAATGTTTACGGAAGACTTGTGTCCTTTATAATATAACTTGATGTCGCGATATTATTTTTTATAGTTTTAATAAATAAAAAAGAGTTTCTAGTTCGAGACTCAAATTAAACGGTACCTTGTATGAAAAATTCCCACAAAGAAACTACCGAGTGTAGACCGTGTATTAGGAACCAAGAGCGATGAATCCGCGAATGTGACGTATACATTTAATAATATTTATAAGAAAATTATTATAGGACTTAAATAATTGACAAAAAGAGATAACACAAAGTGACAGGCTTGATCCTCTTTCATCACTCCCGTCATTGTGTATTATCTCAGTTATTAAAACGGACTGTGCCTAGTTATTTCGGCCGCCGTAAATAAAGATTAAATTGTAAAGTAACTAACATGCTGAGAAGAAATGAAAGAATTCAATAAAAGTTGGTTATCGATTCGATGCGTATTATAATATTATCAGAATTGCAAAATATTCCCTTAGGATCATGTGTTTAGGCTTCCAAACAAATATGCATAATTTTATAGGTACATACATACATATACATACATACATACATACATACGTACATACGTACATGCGCACATGCGTACATGCGTACATGCGTATATACGTACATACGTACATACGTACATACGTACATACGTACATACCTACATACCTACATACCTACATACCTACATACCTACATACCTACATACCTACATACGTACATACGTACGTACGTATACATACGTACATACATACATACATACATACATACATACATACATACATACATACATACATACATACATACATACATACATACATACATACATACATACATACATACATACATACATACATACATACATACAATACATGCATGCATGCATACATACACACATACATACATACATACATACATACATACATACATACATACATACATACATACATACATACATACATACATACATTTCACAACCGGCTGGCTTAGGTCTTAGCGTGATGGTTAGTCCGCGTGTGACGCTAGAGGTTGCGGGTTTGAATACCGTCTAGGTCATACATGTTTATAACAACAACAACAACAATAACACATCTTCACGCCAGCTCCCTAATGGGGTACACATAGAGAACGGAATTGTTTATTTTCGTATATCCCTGAGTAATCTGTCGCGCTGAGTTTGATTAATTTGTTTAGTAAATTAATAAGGAATGCTATTCATAGTTGTGTCTATTTAACGAATTTTATCGCGTTTCTTTAGATTTTTAGCTGTCACGACAGACGTTGTTGTTATGGATTCTACGATGTGGAATATTTTACTAATTACTTACAAAATCGCAGCCAAATAAATAATATATAACAAGTAAATAAATACCACATCCAATTAATTCCAACATCACAAAACCAAGTAGCCATTACGACGCTCTCCGAGGGAAATTGCTTTCACGCGCTCACTCCATTTCTCTTGTAAATTTCATTTTTTATCCATCCACGTAGCCAGTTCGGTTGCCTGTTTGTTATACAAAAGAGTTTTTAACCTTTGTTACATCGCCCACTATCTGTTGTTGCCAAGGCACGTTTTTACATGCAAAGTGTAATTTTCTGTAAGGGCATTACCCCACTGCGGCTACATCGGGCCATCGCGACCGAGGAGTAGCGCTAAGACATAAATTCGGTGTGAAGTGATTGCAATGCTTTTTGTGCGCTTTGTGGGAGTCCCTATGGCCATAATCATGAAAAAGTCGAGATGTTACTCCATCTCGACTTTTTCGCAAGTAATATGCTAGCAGTCATTAAAATCCTCAGACCGCTCTTTTATCTACCTATGCTGAAGAGCCTGCTTGTTCGCATGAATTTTCGGAACTCCTTGCTCGAACTTAAAATTTATTTTTGTATTGAATAGAGCATTTATCGAGGAAAGCTATTGGCAAAGTACGCTGCGACTAATAGGTTCGGAGTTACGCGGGTGAAATCGCGGTGTGATACTAGTTTCCTATAAAACCGCATTAATATAATAAATTATAATTAATTTAAGTGTTGAAATCAGCACTCACTGACTAATTTCATTAACAGCTAAGATCAGGAATACGAGGAACTCTGGAGCAGGAAATTCGGTGACATGTTGGTCACACATTCAGACAGTCGGATGACATATGTGCCACTAAGGATCTGGAGTGGAGGCCGTGTTTAGGAAAACGCAATGTTGGTCGACCGTTCACTAGGTGGGAAGACGATCTCCGTGCATTAGCTGGTCCAGGATGAATGCGAGTATCAGGAGATCGGTCGTCTTGGCATATGTCCAGCAGTGGACCGATAAGAGCTGATAATGATGATGATGATGCGGTGGTATAATTTAAACGTCACGCTCTAAATTAGTAGACACTATCATAAAAAAACGTCCATAATGTTTAAGTACAGTAATTATGCGTACGTTTCAGATGTTATAGCAAAGTTTAATTAAATAATATTCCAACGATCGTATCCCCAAGAGTACGCGCGTCAGATATTGTATACGAGCGTAAATTGAGTTTTTTTCATAACACCTTTAATATTTAAGGTATCCGTAAAAATATTATTATGACACAATACGTAACCACACGTTTACATAAAAAAATAAATATCCCCGCACGGTAAAGACTTAAATACGAGTATGTGTTAAATAGGGAAGGTTAAGTGCATCCTTTCTAAATCTGTTATTGCTGGTATGGGCGAAACCACATCACACAACTATAATTTGCTAAGTTTACGAGAATATAAATTCAACACCACCACGAACAACTATTAGCAAGGTACGCAAAAAACTATGAATTAGTGAGTTTTTTTTTTTAATTTGAAGTAAAATAATATGTTTAAAATATAGAGCTAAATTTTATTATAATACTTATACTGTTCGTTCTGTGAGTGCTCACAGCGTACGAAGCGTTATGTGCGCTACATAACACTGCCGGAAGAAATTCTTAAACGAATTATTTGTCGAAGAAACAGAATTGCTCACAAAATTTAATTTGCAGTGTGTGCTCAAAAACGACCACATTCTTCGAATTCTTTAGCGGGCTAAACACTGCTTTATTTCTTTCCAAAGACAATCTAACGTAATAGAAAACTGAAAAAGGAACGTTAATGCTAAGTACAAGCGTGGTTTCTTGATTGCATGATGCAATATATAGACCAGAAAAGTAAGACATTGCTTTGCAGTCGAATTATGCCGAAAAGGTATCTCTCCTTACCAGGATACCGTCGCCAAATGACAGCTGCGATGTCGGATTTCATGCGGCTTGTGAATTTTCATTTTTCATTCAAATTTAAATAATAATTTACTTATAAAATGCGGGACATACACCTGTTAAATAATATAATATTAGTCCAGGACATTTCTTGGCCTGTTGGAGAAGGAGCAGGGGTGCATAACAATTGTGTACACATCTGTGGGCGTCCGCAGCATAGAGATAATAAAGATAGATGAAATCAGGCACAGGCCTATGAATGCGTGTGTCTCGATAATAGAGAAGATAGATGAGAATGTATTACTCTCTCTTGGATTCTTGTCCATTTTATTTCCCATGCGCATTGCGTAGAGAGAAATAGATGAAAAGAAGTCACTGATAGTAAACCACATTTGCTATCTCTTTCGACTTAGACAGAAGCACTTTTGGTTGGTTTCCCTACTCTATATATATTATCTCCATGGTCGGCAGTGACTGAATGGCTCCAGCAGCTCATTCATATGTTTACTTGGAAAAACAATTCAAAGCTTAGACTTAATCCTTACTCGAATATATAAAACCTACAGTTAAGTCCCTTAACAAGTGGCCAATACCCTTCTTACATATATCAAAATTATACTCAATTATTATTTAAAGCCCTTATGAATAAATAAATTAAGCTGCCAGTAAGATAACACGATACCCAAGCTCAGGGGTATTTGTATTAAATTCAGTTTCAATTTCAACCTAAGTAAACATAATGCGTATAACAGCGGCTGGGGTACTTATATTTGTGTTGTTAAATACTGTGTAAATATCTGTCAGAAAATTCTGGACATGTTGTATGCTTTTTCTACTCCCACTATACAAGTCCCCTATGTTCCCCCCAGTTATGGTATTACTAAAACAAAACCAAGCAGAACTAGGCAGTGCTTTTCTACCCACCATGGTTCAAGCCCGTCGTTGCGGTGGGGTTAGTAGCCTGGGGTGAAGCCAGGCGAAGCCAATTGAACCGAGGGGGATCTTTGCACCCCTCTTATAAGAATATGGGACTTAAAGATCAGGAAGAGGAATCGCACTCGGTCCCCTCTTATAAGAAGAGGGGACCTAAGAGCAACAGGAGGTGGCGCTTTTGCGCACGGGGCAAGGGGCGAGGATGAAGGAACCTCACCCCATTGTACTGTCCCAAAGTCGTCGGGGTTATCCTGTAGTGCTGGGCAATCCCATCTGTAGAGGTGGAGGTAGGGGGCTGATTGTTATTCCGGGGCACTTCACCAAGGGCGGCACTGATGGCACTTGTGCTAATAAGCCAACATATTTTCCAAATTTTCTAATAAAATGTAACGAATTATTTAGATTAACAAAAAATAATAATAACCTAATTTCAAAGTTTGATTGGAAAGAGGTCATCCCCAAAAGAGCATCGTCAGTAGATTATCACTAATAATCATGACACTCCTAGTACAGGTCATTTAGGAATTTATAAAATATCAAAGAGATTAAATTTACATTATCTTTGGCCTAAAATGCATAAAGATGTAGCAGAATATGTTAACAACTGTTCTAAATTTTTGGAGTATAAGTCGCAAAATCACTTACTATTGGGGACGTGGGTAGACCTAAGAATTGTGTGCGACCATGGCAAGTAATTTCTGTCAACATCATGGGTCCCTTACTCACGAGTAGGAAGCAAAATAATTTTATTTTACTAGTCACTTGTTTTTCAAAATATTGTTAAATTTTTCCAATGCGACGAGCTGTTACTAATACAATAATTAAATCAATTGAAGAATGTGTTATTTTTGTACATGTGGTTCCTCTAACTGTAATTTTAGATAATGGTTCTCAATTTATAAGTAATGAGTGTACAAATTTTTTCAAAAAATATAACCTACTAAATATACATTTTACTCCTCGTTACACTCCTCAAGTAAATAGTGAAGAACGTTATAACACAACAATTTTAACTTGCATTTCAACATTTGTTAGTGATGATTATAGATCTTGGGATGTGCTTTGGCCTCTAATTCAGTTTGCTATTGAAAGTGCTGTGAATGAGACCACTGGGTTATTGTAACAATTATATTTCGAAACTTAAATATTGTATAAAACAGTATATCTGTCACCTTTGACTGTAAGGCTTAATGTTCTCTGTGTTGAAGAAATGTCGCTTTTTTTTCTCTTCGACGTGGCTTGGACGACGGATTGATTTAACGTTGACGCTGCCTGCCTTCAGCAAATTGTAGATAAATAGTTTTATCTTTTCCGAAGTAAACTAAACTTAAAATAATTAAATAAAAAATATATTTCATAAAAAAGGTGAGTTCCTGATTTCTTGCCGACGGCATATTTTTCCTGATTTTAGTTGGGTCATGAAGCTAAGAGAATGGGACGGAATCTTATTGATTGTGTGTTCCTTTATTTTTCTTTTTATTAAACACTATATCATTCAAATATTGAATATAGGGAACGTAGGACAATCCGTGAAAATGCAGCCGGGACTCTCGAACAACTACCCAGATAAGACTTCATACCCTCACTATTACTACCCACCAATATGTACTGTACTGTATTAATCCTATTGTTGTTCTTGTAAAATTTTAAGTTTGTTCATGATTGTGAATGTGGAAAGATGAATTGAATAAATGTATATAAAAGTTTAATTAAACCTCTATAGTCTCTTTGCTCCCTTGTTGTACCCTTTACAGAATTATGAAATATAAATTGTAACAAGGTCCCTACATATGAAATTGGCTCCCATGAGAGAGATAAAATGTCGAGTATTTTTTAATATAATATATTTAATAAATCAAAGTATGAGCCATTGTTTTCTATGCACTTTTGCCCTATCTTAGGTAGTCCATTGATCCCTTTACTAAAAAATAATCGAACGAGAAACAAAAAAGTATTTGCAGGCGATTTGGACTGAACCATCGGAGTTGAACTTTCTTAGACTTTCCTGTTAAAGCTTTTCTAATTTGGTAGCCGTCTGTTGCGCAGTGTGTGGTCTAGCGTTGTCGTGAAGCAGCATTGACCAGCCTAGGTAGTTTAGCCGCTAGCTATTCCATCATGGTTTGCAATTGTTGGCAAATGACAACAAAAGATTAAGGTGGCCAGTCGAAAACGCCAAATTCATATGTAAGGTATTGGCAACATACAACAATTGCTCGGTTAAAGGTATTAGATTATCTTGTATAATTTACTTTAAACACTTAGATCTCGGAAACAGCCCCAACAATTTTCAGAAGATGTCGTTTTAACCGTGTTCTCGTTGAATAAAAATATCATTAAAATACGAAGCTAAATGTTGCTAACTTAAAATATAAACTAAATATTAGAATAGCTCCGGCACTCAGGCACCTTATAACGCAGGAGGTTTCCTGCGTTCAAACAACAAAAACTGTTTATCTTTTCTTGTTCCTTCTTTTTGTGAGGTAAACAGTTGTTGGGAGCCCTAAAAAACGAAAAACATTTATGGTCATCCACACTTATATATTAGAAATGCAGTAACTTCCTACTTTGGAGAATTCTTTTCGCGTATCGCAATATACTGAGCGTAGATATAGTTCACCAAGTTATATTTACAGTTAACAAGTAAGTATCACCAGCAAAAGAGAAGTAAACTTACTGTAATTTTACATCGTGCGCTATATGAAATTCCCAAAAATTCTGAAAATTGTAAGAATATTATTATACTGCAGAGTTTTTTGGATAGGGCTACATTGAGTTTTTGTAACATTTTCTAAGTACATGCGCAGTGGAAGCCTTTGAGACTACTACGACCATTAATGCCAGCACAAAGGCTATGCAAACACATTACCTCGTTGATTTTTTGTGTAGTGTAGGGGAGCAAACGAGAATTCGGAGCCTCATTACGACTACCAACATCCATGAACATCCACATAAATACTAAATCACACGAAGCGGCACGAAAGATGTCACTTTACGGCCGGAATCCCGTGAGCGAGAGTTACCTCCCCAGTCATGACAAGCCCAATTCCGCTGCAATGCAGCATGACACTTTCTCTTACTAAATGTTTTATTCTTCTATGCTATAACTGAGTGTTTCACGTTATAAATCAGGAGCACGAGAGCAAACGTAGACATCGTAAAATGACCACAAAGACGCATTTCGATGACCGGCGCCCATAGACGTCCGCATCGTTTGGGAAACGTAGTCATATATTCCTCCCAATGGGCCACCGAAATTCACAATATTTGTTAGCATAGCTGTGACTTTGCAGCAATATGACGAGCACAAACTCCCCGGTAGACCCGGCACAATTCGACTGCAATGCAGCATCGCTCTTATTAAAATCCCTAATGATGACTCATAATTCATTTATTAGGAGGATTGTAGAGTCTAACACTTTTATAAGATAGAAAGGTAAAATACTTGTTATAAAGTCGCTTACTCACTTTATATAATGCCGATTTTAATTCTCTGTTCTGATCGCCAGCTTCAGAAATGAAGAAACTCCCACCTGGTTTATTCACAGGTTTTATCCCTTTGTAAATTTGTAGAAAAATTATATCTATAGTAACACTAAAATGGCGGAGGACTAATTGAACGATACTCAAGGGGATGCGCTTAAAAGGATATGAGGATTACAGTTATAAAGTAAAAGTTTCTATATTTGTTTGTTTGTAGCGAGAAATCTTCGGAAGTAAGTAAATTAGCAAGAGGTAGGGCCATGCTGCATCGAAACAGAATGGGGCCGGAGCTCCCGGGAGTTACCTCTCGCTCACATGATAGGCGTAAAATGACATCTTTTGTGCCACGCCACGAATAGTGCGGCCCGTAAGTAGCTAGCGGCCAATTGGGAGAGGAAGGAAGTAGGGCAACGCATCGGTATAGCAGAGTGTGCGGATGTTCAATGGGATCGGTAGGTGTAACAAAGCGTAACAAGACAACAATGAGACTTATAGTCCAAACGTGACATTAAATACAATTGGACAATAAATCCTTGCAAATGCTAAATGAACACAAAATGAGATTAGACGCCGCGGACTTGAATTGACGAAATTGGGTAGCCTTTATTACTGCTGGACATATGCCTATTTCATTACTCAAAGACATCTTCGCATAAGATGTGGTATGCATGCAATTATGGAGATTGTTTTAGAAGTTTTTCCGATCGTGTTTTCTACACAGAAATTGAATAAAAACAAAAACAAGTCCACGTGAAACGTCTTTAAAATCTTAAATATATAAAGTTTCTTAAGTCATACAAATATCAAATTTTCGTTGTCCTGTAACACAAGTCCTAACGGTTCCCTACCACAGGTCGGGGCCAACGTGGGGTGATAAATTCCGCAAATATTATTATTATTATTATTATTATTATTATTATTATTATTATTATTATTATTATTATTATTATTATTATTATTATTGTTCCACAGATGTTTACAATATTAGTACGGATTATTGTCAATATCTCATGATGCATTATATTAATAGCATTAGTGCTGCGTATAGTTTATACAATTATAAAAAGGCCAATGCCTTATAGAAGTGCGCTAATAAATACAGGGTCGATGCTGGCCTGTTTGTTAGCGCTGGATTATCTCGGCACCAATTAGCTCCTTCTGTTAGACTACAACTAATTGCAGGCCTTACGTAAGATTATAATCTCATTGTTTATTCAAATTGCATAACTAAATATAAGGTACATAAAAATAACAATATATTTTGCGTTGTTTTAGTATTAGGGATCCATACATAGGCTGATGTGTAATTTCACCATCATCATCATTATCGGCCCTCGTCGGTCCACTGTTGGACGTAGGCCTTTTTTAATGAACGCCAAGACGGCCGATCTCCTGCTACTCGCATCTATTCCGGACCAGCTACCGCACGGAGATAGTCTTCCCACCTGGTGAACGGTCGAGCAACACTTCAGTTTTCATGAACGCGGCCTCCACTGCAGAACCTTAGTGGCCCATCTGATCTTCTGACCAGCCCATTGCCACTTCATAAGGTATATTAGATAGGTAATTTAGCTTTAAAAAACCGGGCAATGGCATGTCGGTCCCACGGACCGAGGGTTCCCCCTAATAACAGCTGGTGTGGACGTAATAATTTTTAAAGTTGACAAACTTAGTTTGTAATGGTTTCCTTCATTGGTGTAATTATAATTTACAAGTTTTCGTGTATTATATGTGTTATGATTTCATACTTTTCTATGTGCATTTCAAATATTCTATATATCTAGATCAACGACAGCAAGATACCCCTAAATTTCAGATACCGAATTATCGTCAAAGTATGCGCATAAACAGCTCTTTCATTGCGCTCACTTAAAAGAATGACTTTTCTGAGCTTAAAGGGTTTTTACACAAATTTACGCTTGATCCATCTTCATGTTACTGATAGGTTTTCGTAGGCTGGTGGCTATATTTATTTAATTTGCCTGGGAACAACTCAGTAGACACAGGTAGTGTATATTATTTCTTACCCATATAGGAGTTAAACGAAAGAGTTTCTTCTCACCGTGAAGGCATGCAGGTGCACTGTCTACCTCCGTCGAATATCCAGTATCGAAGCGCGAGGTAGGAAGAGCGACTCTTCGCCAATGGCCTCATCAGGCCTAGCATACATTCAAAGATCTCTGTTGCCGTATTAACGACGTGTTGTGAGAGATGCCACGCTACATAGGGGGAGATAGTGCCATGCATGGTGCATGACATTACATCCTCATATGCAACGGAGTTGGCCGGCACGACCGGGAAGGTACCTCTTGCTCAATTGATACCACCGGGAAGAGGTGCGGTTTGTGAGTGGCCGGTGGCCCATTGGGGGGATGAAAAGGAGGACAACACATCGGCCTAATTACACTGGTTTTCATAGGCGTCAGTAGTCGTGGAAAGCTCCGATCGCTCAGTTTTCCTTATATTTTAGGCGGATCTATAATATAAAAACAAATTTACGAGAGAAGTGAACCTGAAATAAGTCATACTCTACGCCACCACGCCGTACCGGTTACAAAGCATGACAGGCAAAACCGTGTACCGTCATACGTATCTTATCTCTTACAATGCTATAGTTAGAAACATTGATTTAAATGTATACTATTAATAAATATTCTTAGCTGAGCCCCGGTGGGTTTACGCTCCAAATCGATTGTTTTGGAATCAAAATGTTATTTTGTTATGCGTGGTCATAAAATTTCTACATTATAATCTATAGCTGTGCCAATTTTTATTGAAATCAGTGCAGTATTGTTTTTATAGCATATGAGGGCGAACGAGCAATTTGATGAGCCTTTTGATGACTACAGACGCCCATGGACATTTGCGTGATTGTTATGCAGATGCGTTGCCCTCCTATCCCCCCGCCCCGAATGGGCTAACGGCTACTCACGAACCGCACCAGATGTGGGTGTCACTTCACGGCGGTATCAAATGAGCGAGAGGTTCTCCTCCTCCCTCCTCCCCGGTCGTGCCGGCCCAATGCCGTTGCATAGAAGGGTGTAGTGACGTGCACCATGCATGGCACTACTTCTACCTGTGCAGAATAGCACTGCCGCTTACAAATTTAAGATTAAGAAACACAAACTTCATATTTATACTAGTTACTATTCGTTTTTTTTTTCCTCTATGGCTTTCATACACTTTCTGCTAATAAAACTACGGCCACATTTATTCAATAACAAACTCTAAGCAAATGTCACACCTTTATTCTTAAATCATAGCGCACATTTAAGTAATTGGAACCCGTTATAATTGTCATTACCATAAATACTGTTAAATTCCCGAGCGCGCGTAAATTACGCTATCACGCTGCACTAATCATCATTTATCACGCGTGATAACGAGTGATGTGGACGTGACACGTTACACTCCACTGGAACATGTTCTGATTGAATTAGATTATGCCATACATTGTATGATGACGGATTTTACCATTCGTTTTAATTGTTACCGGAGCTGGGAGCCGATTTATGGTCAATGCTTTTGACAAATTGTTGTGAATTGCTAATTATTGAAATGATTTCGCTGAATTTTACTGTAATCATCATTACCGGATAAGGGCAACATACGATAAAAAAAAATTGAAACGAATGTTGTACAGTGTACCCTGTACAGAAATCAATATCCGTAGAATGTCACAAATATAATTGGATGAGAATATATAAATTAAATATGGTAATAAATATATACAAATATTCAATAAATATAATATAATTACAATTACTTTAATATATGCACAGATATATATACTACAAACTTAATAATTATAGTTAATAAGTTGTTAAAAAATTAATATATATTTAAATAAATAAAGAAGTACATAAGTAAGCTGAAAACGAACGAAAATTAAGAGCTGAAAATAAAATAAAAAATAAAAGGATATTAGGAAGCAGAAATTTCTCCACCAAACAAAAATTTCCTTCTTGCTCCCTCAAGTTTCTATGTCCCGACGTTTCGATAACCTTTCGGCTGTCATGGTCTCGGGCGGACTAAAGATTTAAGTCGTCTGGTTGAGTATTTATTTGCAGCAGAGTCGTTAAAAATTATTTGTCCGATTCATACAAAACGAGCTTATTATGTCTTGCACCTGTAATGAGTAATTTTTTTGTTTTTGACTTAATTATATTTATCACCGGATCCCAGGCAGATGGTAAAACTCAACCATCCTCTCTGTTAAAATTTGGATGCTTTCTAATTTCAATCGCCTTACGAATCATCCTTGGACGGAATCGAGACTCTTTCGCGAGGATTTGGTGTTTGTCAAATCTAATATAATGGCGTGTATTATTTAGTACATGTTGATAAACTGCAGACTTAGTAGAACGACGAAGTTTAACATCTGCAATATGTTCTTTAACACATGTTCTTATTGATCTCTTTGTTTGACCTATGTATGAAAGCCCGCAGTCGCAATCGAGTTTGTATACTCCTGCATCCTTTAGGGGAATCTGAGACATTACGTTTTTAAGAATAGAAAGACTTGGTAAGAAATGACTTATCTTTTGTGGGGGCTTGAAGAAAGTTTTAATAGAAGCACGCTTCATGTACGGTAGTACCAGCGGTATTCGCTCAACTGTGGCCGGTTTCAGTCTATTTTTGAGATGTAGACGTGGCATTTGAAGCCTAATTATTATAATAATTATATATATCTCATTCCACAAGAGAATATATGTCTCATTCCACAAGAGAATCTAAAGAAACGCGATAAAATCCGTTAAAGAGACACAACAATGAATAACATTCGCGTAAATATACGAAAGCAATAACTTAACTTCATACTAATTATACTAAGAATTGGCAAACCATTGACATAAAACTTACCCAGGAGTTGTTCTCACACTGCGACACGCATACAATGCTAAAACTTATATAATGCGGACACAAACGTATTACGTATGAATGACACTTAGGTTTTTTTACAAAAAGGTTTTACTTTAATACACAGTCAAACTTTATTCGAAATCTAACCGCTTTAATTTATAATTTGAGATCACTTTAAATACTCGCATTATTATTTGACTACCTGTTTGCGTACAACTTCTTATTCCATTTATATAGAATGAATTAAATCTCTTATTAATGTGGCGAGTCAGGTAAACAATATAAGTTCATTTAATACAGCCATATCAAGTTTTTTTTTTATAGGCTTGTACTGACCTCGATGGAGGATGAATCTTGGGTGGGGATGGACAAGCTCCAGCGGTGCCGGCAAAGAGAGGAGCTGATGCGTAGGTGAGAGAGGCCCTTGCGCAGTCAACGTATGGCGTACGTGTGACTAACGCTCTGCGTCCGGTCCTAGAGCGGTTAAAACCCCTCACGTTCCGCATGACACAGGTGTGCGTATCTGTGTTGTGTGCACCGGGAAACGGTAGCGAGCTGCCACGCGTGTAGCGCTGCGGAGGATACGGTTTAAGACACCCTAGAGGTGTGCCCTGGATAGGCCGTGCAGTGCCATGATTTGACGGCGGTGCTACGAAGGACGGACTTCTCGCTCCAGAGTGTGATCTGCTCAATGTTCGAGACAGGTCCTGGGAGGCGATGGTATTCCTATGCGAGACGGTTATGACCCAAAAGGAGGCCAAAGAGGAGGAGGTTGAGGATGGTCTGCCCGCACACGACGGACGGGAGTCACGTGCAATACCATACCATCTATAACAACATAAAACCAATAGTGATTGCCTGCGTCAATAGTATTTTTTTAATTAAACAAAAGAATAAATTTCTTACAGACTATGAATTTTGTCACAATAAAACTACAAATCAATTTTATTTATGTAACGCCACAACAACCGAGTTACAAGTTTACCGCGAATTTGAACTCCGTATATTTTGTCAACGATAACTGAAAATTAAATTATCACTATCCAATATATTGTGATTCTAGGATTTGTTTTTTATATAACGCGAGATTTTGTAATACGGCCAAAGCGTAATCATCTATTTATTCTATCACTTGCTACACTAAAATTCTTTAATACTTTTAATTCATACTTGATCAGTTCATTATCTAACTTAATTATAATATGTAAATAACTTGCCTGTTGAGTACTTCTTCTGCCGACAAGAACATTTATAAAATAATTAACAGCAGCGTCTAAATTGATTCAATTAACTAGATCAGTGAAACGCAACAATGCAGCAATGTACCAGAATTGGACCGGCGAGGCCGGGAAGGTATCATTCAATCATCATTCAACCACATACCACTGTAAAGTGTAAGTGTAGCTATGTCAACACGTTTCCTCTTTATACTATAAAAAAGCACTATATATGCCCATTCAGAGTCTATATACGTATCAGTACCTCAAGAGAAAAAATCCATCCCTTTTTCAAAGAATCGCGCGAATTTAACACAGTAGAAGATTATATGTAGAATATGTACAGAAAGCTAATATTTTAATCTATATCTATACTAATTTCATAAAGAGAAAACATTAGGTTTTTTTGCATTTAATTGGCTCCGAAACTGCTGGACCGATTTGGAGCATCCTTTTTAATTAAAAACCTACATTGTCTCATAAAAATAGGCTGCATAACATTGTCTAAAACAATATAGATCATTATGAAATCGATGATGTAATAAAAGCTTAAGGTGTAAAAAAAATTAAAAAAATTATTGACATCCAGCCGTTCCAACAGACGTTGTCCTGTCATAAATTGAATTTGTTGTCAATGTGTATTGTTTACGG
>JAFELO010000756.1:607760-625299 GCA_017140195.1 Eumaeus atala
ATGAAATGTGTACTAATAAAGAAGAATTGCAAGAGAAATTCAATAAACGTGTTTAAAAGAGGAATTAAAATGTAGTTTTAATTTATAAAAGTCTTGACAAAGCTACAGGTTTTGCTGTGCAAGTTTGAAGTTATGTAGCACTTAATTTTGAATTCTTAAGAGCATGTTTAAATTAGTAACTTACTTTAAAATGCTCAAAGGCGTGCGATAGAATGTGAAAATAAAAAGTCCTTAATAACCACTGGCAGAAGTGAGTTACATAGATACGTGTTTAGTGGAAATGATTAATAATATTAGGTCTGATTTTAGACTTCTAAATACATTTGTTTTAGAAAAAAGGAAAATATTTTTTATGTCACGAGAAGTCACTGTGAGCTTAAATTGAAATGTATAGTGTCCCAGCGGTTGGCACTCGGTCATTGTGGAAAAGGGAATTTATTTGATTTTTCTGGTTCATCAGGTAAATTATAATCAGTCCGGATGTAGTTGGTACTTTAGTCGGTATTTAGTGCGTTTTAGAGCGCTGCGAGGCCCACATAACCCTCGAGCATCCCCTGATGCTCGGTGGCATGCGTTAATGCATTCCCCTACAGCAAAATCAAAGCGGTAAGCCACGAAACATTTTGGTATTTTTATCATACACAATGGGCATGAGAACACGTATAATCTACAATTATAAATTTAGTTTAATTTTATCGTTATTATGTGAATCCCGTAAATCTTATGCATATAAAATATATTTGGCTCATGTGTATTTATCCGTATTCATTCATGAACTCATAGTAAAAATAGGGAACAGCTAAGAGTGGACTTTCAATTCTGTTGCCTTTTCTAGATATAACATATCTAATTTCTTGTTACAATGGCTGAAGTTTTCCGAGATGCTTAAGTATTCTTCACGACTGCCCACACAGCAGACGCTCAGAGCTCATTTATGCTTTTTTTTACATATCCAGTCTATAGCTGGAACTGCAGCTAATTCCACATTGTCTCCTTTTGTCGGTCAAGAAATGTATACATTGAGATGTATTAGCAGATCGAATTATATCGACAAAGTTTTTATCGGATATTAAGTAACTCTTTCTTTTTATTTATCAGTGGACTATGAAACATAAAGTAATGTAGCATTTGGAATCAAATTTAAATATAGTTAAAGTATAAAAGAAGTATATCTTTATTATGTGACGCTAGCTGTTTCCCGGGATTTTATCCGCCGAACAATGTTGTCAAATTTTATCAAAATCAGTTTAGTAGTATGGCGTGATTGATCAACAAACATCGATACATACATCCAAACTGTCGCAATTATATCATTAGTAAAATTAATTTATTGATGAAAATCAAATCGCAGGTAATCAACTAATTTCAAACTTACAACTTGCCATCGATCGCTGCCATACATTTAAGTTTTAATTCATATTTAAGTTATTACATTTAAGTGTTTTTTTTTTCTTTCACAGTCATAATTCAGTTTATGATGCGAACCATTAGAGAAGCCAACGGAATAGGGTTTCCTCTCCTATTTTCAAAATTCTTTGATATTACTTGTCTGGTTGGCATAATTTTCTTAAGTCGTACATAAACCAATTCTAGAAGGATTTCATCTAAAATATTGTTTGGGAACAATATGAACAAAACAAAAACATATTTTCTTAATAGAATCATATTCTCCTGCATTGTATGTACATGTATCTTCCAGCTAAGTGACAAAGAGGTAGTGTTATAGCGCCATATTATTCTTTTTATAGTACAAGGGTGGCAAACGAGGAGTCGTAGTCTTTCGGTGACTATCAACGCCCATAGTTATCCGCATGATCTTCACGCAGACGTGTTGTTACATTCTTTGTCAATTCATTCTTTAACAGGTTCCCTAATATATGATCTACCGACTGTTACCTACTCCTAAAAACGCGGAAAAGCACTTCGTGTGATTAAAATGTATGGTCTAACCTTTCCATTATTATACTATCTATTTGCAAAATGACCAAGTCAGCATAAAATTGTTAGTGATAGAGTGATTAGGTCATCGACCGTGTTCCGTTAACTAAGTACTCAGATAGTTAACTGTTAGACCAATTAAACTTTAGCTGCAGTTCGAGCTTAACGAAATGTACACAGCCTTAATGGCTTATTCTAACTTTTCTGGTCGAGCACATCCCAGTTATTCTAATCATACTATGGAGTAAAGGATACCAACATCATGAGCAGGTGTTTTTTGTTATAGTATAGGGACAGACGGGAGATATTTGGTTACTATCGACGCCCTTTGCTGTCTTGTCCTCCTTCTGCCCATCTGTCCAATAGGCCACAATGCTACAAACAAGTCGCACCAAACGCTACAGCATAACCATTACTTTTCAGGCATTTATCATGTGAGCAAGAAGTACAATCCTACGCGTATATTTAAATTCTATAGCATGAACCAATGCACTGTCTCGTAATGTGGCGTTCGTGTTAATAATGATCTGAATGTTACAGAATAGTTGAAAAAACTAACACTAAAAATAATATCATTTAGTCAAAGTAGTAGAAGCAGTAGTGGTAGTGGCACTGTTCAACTTTAAAATACAAAATAAAAATTAAACTACTAGTACATTATTATAATTCGTAAAATAAAATGTCCAGTAGGTTAGATGGATCAATCACCGCTTTGAAAATTTTTCATGATCCTGAGTGTAATAAGGGTCATGAACTCCTCACGTGACAATCAGCTGTGGTGCCGCAGACACTTGCACAGAAATTTACGTAATAATGCCTTAATTAAAAAAAATATTAAAATCAGATACCTACGGCATTAAAGGGCCTCTTATTAGATCTGAAAGATAGATCATACATAGTCAAGGTTTGTGATGTACTCAGTGAGAAAAATAACGTAACGGGAGGCATAGCACAAGGCTCAGTACTGAGCCCATTATATTACATTACGTACATTAATGATCTGAATGAGTTGATCAAAAAATGTGAAATTTACCAATTCGCCGATGACACGTGTCTTGTACCAGCCCACAGTAATATCAAGATTGCACTTTCATCCCTACATTCAGAGTTTACATTGCTGACTAAATGGTCACACGACTCCGGACTTGTGATCAATGTCAGCAAAATTAAACTCATGCATGTTTGTTCCATAGTCATTCCAGCCTACACACAGATTATAAAGAGCAATGTGACGGTGACGCTGTTTGATTATGAGCTTCAAGTATCACATAGACAACGTTCTGAAAAAGGCACGGCATGTCCTTTACAAACTATAGCCTTATATTAACAAGAAGAGCAAAATGGCGGACAGGCATAAGCTCACTTTGTACACTACATGCATACGACCGACTATGTCGTACTGCAGTGCGGCATTCGTACACATAGCCCAGTCTCAAATAGAACGTTTGCAGGAAATGCAGAATAGATTCTTGCGCATGGCCACTGGATGCCCGTGGTACATCTGTAACATCGACCTATATTGCGACTTTCACTTAACATCGATGAAAGGATACTTCAAAGAGCTGTCTCAAAAGTTCTTTGACCGTGCACTTAATCACAAAAATATATTAATCGTCCAAACGTCGGAATACGACCCGACGTTAATAACCGATTCCCGTTACCGTCGGCCGAAGCACGTACTGCACGACACCGACGTCGCGATAGCAATATTAGTTGCTTGGTCCGCCCTTGCACACAAGCAAAACCACACCCAGACGTGTCTGGGTAATCCGCAGTAAAATGCCAATAGAGCCAACTTACGGATAGCAGGTTTTAGTCGGTAGTAGCTATCGCTTCACGACCTGAGCCCGACAAATACTTCAGGCCCCCTTGGGTCGGCTGGATGGTACGTAAATGCATTTCTCCTGCTAGAACCAATATTATGAACCCCGCTCGTACCGATCGAGCGTTGAAATCTCACATATAGTGACACAGTTATAACACATATGACTGACAAAATGACAAACTCACACACCGCTTACGGAAACGAGCCCGGGTTCGAATCCGTAAGTTGAGAGCTTAGATTTATAGAAATAAAATAACGCGACTGTAGAGAGCTCTAATAATAATAAATAAAGCAAGAACACGGCTTTTGTCGATTTGTAGCGCAAATACGCCCTTCCCGTCAGAGGGAAGGGTGAGAAGGCCGGCCTCCTCAGATAAGCCAAACATTAAACGAGCTCAATTATCCCTATCCACGACACCGCAACTTAAACGGTATCGTGCGCGCGCTGTCCCACTAGTGTGGGGAGGGGGACCGTTTTCCCCTTTTCGGTCCCAATAACAATCACCATAGGGTAACGCCCATAATAAAATTCCGATTTGTCTCTTCCCATCTGCGGGATAAGAGGGGGGGGTCTGTGTCCCTATCGTCTCCCTAAACCTGAAGACTAAAAAGTCTTACGTAGTCATTCGAACTGTTAAGGCTGGACAAGCGCCGCCAATCAGTAGTAGGTCCCTCCGAAAGAAAAAAAGACGCTGCTGGATTAGTAGATAGCTACAAATATCTAGATCTTCGAATTGACAATCGCTTTAAATGAGCGGAGTACATAAGACATATCTGTGATAAATTGCGGACCTTTCTGACTAAGTTTGCTTTGATTAAAGACAATATTCCTTTCCATATACGATTACTATTTTATAAAACTTTTGTAGAATGCACCGTATCTTACGGTTTAAGTAGCTATGGAAGAACATGTAAGACACACATTGACTCGATGTGTAAGCTGCAAGTAAGGTTGCTCAAAATGAAAAACCCTACAGAGTCAAAAAAGAGTATAAACGTAAAGGACCCCGGACTCTTTACATACTGTAAAACTATGCCAATATATGATATACTTAGTTATATCCTTCGAAAGAAAAGCTTTGCAATACTAAAATACAATTATTCCCGTCGCGTAATAACGCTTAGTGCATCGAATGCTTGCCTCATTGTCCCTCAGTCTAAAAATCACTATGGAAAACAACTTTCAATATACAAAATACCAAAGCTATTAAATAATGGCAACTGATCCTAAAACAAGGAATTCATTCAAAAAATATTAATATTTTTAAAAATGAACTTAAAACGTTTTATATAACTGATAAAAAAAAATATCCTAGCGTCACATTTTGTTACAAAAATACTTTATTATTTAAAAGAAACATTATTAGTTATATTAAGTTATATTACAATACACACAAAATATAATATTTTTACTTCATTAAGAACTTACAAAATAAAATGCATGTTTCTAGTTTACAAGTATAAAACTAAATATAATTGCGAACTTAGGCGCAAAGTTCCCCTGTGCCCGTACAATGCAATACCGGTTCTTGTTGTGTTGTAGCTTACACAAACCGCACTCTTATCGCACGCGCTAACTTCACATTAACAATTTCTTGATTCCGAGCGTTGACTATGTATGCCGGTGTAGGGATAAACTCTAGTGATTTTTTGATGCACCGTAACTATATTGCAAAAGGTTTTTATTTTAAGTTTCAATAGATAAATCTAAAAATATTGTAAATGTTGGAATAATAAGTAGAATTGGTAATCCCAGTCACTCTTTGATTAGGAGTCTACTTAATAAAGAGAAATAATTGTAAAAGAATAAGTTGTCAATTGGTTACATGTCATTCGTTTTTCTGAGTCATGGACAGCTCAAGAATGTACTTCGGAAATAAACCAGGTATTTGGCCGCAGTGAGAACGTAAGCTGTGATAACATTGAAATAAAGCGGCTTTTGGATAGTGAGTTCACATATTATAAACAACGATGATGAAGATAAGTGCAAACCGGTAGAAATGTAAAGTGAAAAATAAGTTATTTGTAAAAAAAGTATATAAATTTATTCATTTATTCAAGCGTTCATATTATAAACAACGAAACATATTTTTATTATTCTATAACTTTTTTTTTTGGTGACGAAGGGGAGTGCATTTACGCATGATACCTGGGAGCCCGGGTAGATACCCAGACCTATGTTGGACTCTGCAATTGGGTAGCAATAACAACTAACAAACTATTAGTGGAGAGCCCCGGATCTGCAGGCAGCAGGACCCCTCCAGCGACAGGCTGGCCTCGGCGAAAAGGCCAGACTTCACCTCCTCAGAGAATGTTCGTCTACGCTATGACCAGTCCCGACGACGCCGTGTCTTGATGATATTATGAACCGGGGTCCCATCACGGCCCAACACGGAACACAGGGGCACTACTGAAGGCGCTGCAGATAGCGCCTCCTTTGTACCCCCATTCGTTGTTGGCGGGGGAAGGCCGCGTCGGCAGCCTCCTCTCTGACCCGCTCGTCGGCTT
The DNA here is from genome assembly GCA_017140195.1 of Eumaeus atala. Taxonomy (NCBI): domain Eukaryota; kingdom Metazoa; phylum Arthropoda; class Insecta; order Lepidoptera; family Lycaenidae; genus Eumaeus; species Eumaeus atala. The sequence goes on from JAFELO010000756.1 coordinate 614,032, forward strand.
CCTTCTGGGACATGATGGTCTCGCAGATGGAAGCCATCGCCTGCTAGGACTCGTTGCTGCCGAGCATCGCGATGATGACGCTCGACTTTGACAAGTCCCCTCCGACAACTGGTGTCAAATCATGACGCAGCGCCGCCCATCTCGGGCACACCTCGAGGGTGTGCTGGGCCGAGTCCACCGCCGCATCACAATCGTGACAATGAGTCGTCGGCTCCTTGTGGGCTGTCCTACACAAATACTCACCAAAACAGCAATGCCCGGTGAGCACCTGCGTCAGACGGAAGGTGAGGGGTTTGCGCCTACGGTGCATCCACCTCTCGAGGACCGGGCGCAAGGCAGCCGTTATCACTCTACCGTACGGCTGCCGCGCGAGGTCTTTCCCTAACCTCTGCATTAACGCCACACGCCCTAACCGGCGAACCCGCAGGATCTTATCATGCGTGGGGCTCAGGCCAAGAGTTCATCCGAGACATAGGAGCAGCTCTCGGCAAGAACATCCGCCACGAGTTCCCACGGGGGATCACCGGCTAGGGCTGTCGCTGCAGTCCACGATACACGATATGAGGTAAAGCTGAACCTGCTAGTTGTTTTATAGAATTTGTAAATGTAGTAGAAAATAAATTGAATATAAGAGTTAAGAAGTTATTATGTGATAATGGCAAAGAGTACTTAAATAAGCATATTTTAATTATAAAAATTTTATTAGAGAGAAAGTTACAGAGTTATTGTCATGCCCACCGAATTTTCATGAATTGAATAGCAGAAAGATATAATAGATCTGTTATGGATATAGGTATGTACCTAAACATGTGTTTAATGAGAGAAGTTAAAATTCATGGAGAGTATTGGCATGAAGTAGTAAAAACAGCAGCACATTTAAAAAATAGGACAATTACAAATGCATCAGAAAACAAAACTTCTTATTAGATATTTTTTGGGGTAAAACCAAATGCATTTAAAAATTTATAGAAGTAAAGTTTTTGTCAGAGATCCAGAGAGTTAGCAGGGTATCGGTCGTCTTGGCGTTCATTGAGAGAGGCTTATGCCCAGCATTGGACCGATAGGGGCTAATAATGATGAATACGATGATGATGTACATGTAGTAGAAGAAAATACACATTTAATTTGATTAGAGAAACTTGATTGTTCAGAAACAGTTAATGATTCAGAATTAGTTCGGAATCATTAACTTAACACGACTTCAAATGTGTTGAACAAACAAGTTGAAACTGCATATGACAGTGCTGATGTGTTTGTAGATGCAGGCAAGTCTATTAAGAAAGATAACGATAATTTAAATGATGATAGTGAACATGATATTGAAGAAATTGTAAACTCTAAAAGAAAAGGAACATCAGTTTCTAGATATGGTAATCCAATTTCCTATTATATATATATATATATATATTTATAATCGGCGAATCGGCGATTAAATCCCAAGATCATAAACAATGGCAAATAGCAGTGGACCCTGAAATAATTGGCATAAATAAAAGCAATATTTGGCAAATTCTTGAAAGGCCAAAAGATAAAAATATCATAAGATGTCAAGTGAGCTTTCAGAAAGAAAAATAATAATGTTTATAAAGCTAGATTAAGTAAGAGAATTCCAGCAGAAGGAATATATTGAAAATGTCTATACACCTGTAAGTAAAATGCAAACGTTAAAAATCTTATTGTCATACAGTTTTAAACATAATTTGTTTATCGAAAAAAAAATCAGTATATATAAATCGACCAGAAGGTTATGAAGCAAGATACAACAGAGACTACAAATTGCAAAGAGCTCTCTATGGTCTTAAAGAAAGTCCTAGAATATGGCATGATTGTTTCGATAAATTTATAAAAACATTAAATTTTGTTAGAAGTAACTATGATTACTGTCTGTATGTTAATAGAGTAAGCCAATATCCAATGTATATATTTGTCGATGATATGTTAATCTGCTGTAAAGATAAAATTAAAATAATAGAGGTAAAAACTACTTTAATGAGAAGATTTTCTATAAAAGACCTCAGAGTTTTCCTCCAATGTACACAAGTTTAAAGTTAAAAGAAGCTAAAGAGGTAGATGAGAGTATAAAGCACAGAAATCTAAATGGTGTAATAGTATATAAGTCAAGGCACAAGACCCGATGTATCGTACAGCGTTAATTATTTAAGTAGATATCAAAGTTGTTGTAACTAAAGTCATTATAAATATGCAATGAGAGTTTTAAAATATCTATATAAGACCAAGGATTTAAAATTGACATATCTTAGTAATGAATATACTGTCATACTAGATTGTATAGTAGACTCTAATTATGCAGGAGATAATGTACAAAGAAAATCTGCGTCAGGTTTTTAATTAGATTGTATGGAAACTTATTTTTTGGGAAAATTCAAAAACAAAGTACAATCACTAAATGTTCAACTTTTGCAGAAATATTGCTATATCAGAAGCAGTCACACTTTAATTTTTGTTAGAAACTTGTGAATATTTTGATGTTAAAATTTGTAAATCTATAAAATTGTATGAAGATAATTCAGGAGCAATTGCGATTGCTTAACATGGTAACTTTATAATGAATTCAAATATGTTGAAGTGCAATGTCATTATATAAATGAGAATTATGAAAAGGATATAATTTATATTGTAAGAATTCCTACAAAGTTTAACTTAGCATTCATGTTAACTAAAAGTCTAGAGAGGACTGAATTTTTGAAAAGCAGATTGGAGCTAAGATTAATTTAATATAGTTGTTAATTTTGTTTATATGTATAAAAGATTAAGATTAATTTAAGAAGGCGTGATGGAATAATAGGTAAATTGATAATCTTAATCAAAGAGGTTTCATTAATTATAAGAAATAATTGTAAAAGAATAAGTTGTCTATTGCTCAGATGTCATTAATTTTTCCTTACTATCATTACATTCTCGTTGTTTACGACTAAAAATATGGCGATTGAGTAAAGAACGCGTCTTACTTACATTTTCCTTATTACAGGGGTCCACGGATTTCAACAGTAACTATTTTTATAAAATATTTTTTTCTTTGTTTATTTATTATTGCTAATTGGCCAATATTTGTTTTACGTACACATGTTCAAAAGGAACGACGGGGTTTTTGTTACATATTTCATATTTCGCCCCCGTAAAATTTATTCCAAAATACTGTATTGCTCTAAGTACAAAAGTATGATTACTTAATATACGACGTATGTTTGTAAAAAAATATGATTAGTTCGTGTCATTGCCCCGTGGTATTCATATAAAGCAGTACGCCTAGGAGGTACCTCTCGCTCGTGCTCTATATTTTAGCCTAGGTAATCCAGATTTATGCAGCATGATATATAAAGGTTCCTTCATTTGGTTTGACAATTGTAAAATAACAAGAGGTTAAGGGAAGGCTATGTTAAGCCAAGGCTTGTTTGATAATAATGGCCAGTTTGGCCATTAGGACCATGGAGCGTCTAAACAGTCTTTGGCTGTGCGGACATTTTTAATCACAGTAATCAGAAACCAATTGCTCTAATGTTGTTATTTCTGTGAAAGCATTTTCCATTAGGAATTTCCGTCGGTGCAACAAAATACTTTTGCAAATTAAATTCCGACTTTCAAACTTTGATTGAAATGAAACTGGTCTGGTTCGACTTTAGGAAGTTTATATGAAACATTGGGTAAAGCAATTGATTAATTTAAACTTTGCTATGTGAATGCCTAAACGATGATACCTCTTGTGTTTTTAGGGTTCCATACCCAAAGTACAAAAACGGAAACTTATTACTAACACTCGGCAGTCCGCGTGGCCCCCTGTCGGTCTGTCCGTCTGTGTGTCCGTCAGCCGCTTGTCTTCGATCTGTCTGTCACGAGGCTATATCCCGTGAACCGTCAATGATTGAAAATTGAAGTTTTCACAGTCGTCGCTACAACAACAAGTACAAAAAAATGTTTATAATAAGTTTTAATTATTTAAACCATTAAAAACTTTGTTGTATATTTTGTTTCATACAAAACGTATGACGCCGCCCACATACATTAATTTGTCGATCGTTCCCGAGGGTTCCGTACTACGGAACCCTCGGCGTACGGGTGCTACTCGGTTAGCCGGTTTTTCATACCAAAACGCACGAGCAGCGGTAACTTTTTATTTTTCATTTTTTTTCATATCATTTTTATGCCGATGTTTTGTCCTCCTTTTTTCTTGTTGTTGACGCGGGGAAACGCATTCACGCGACCTCACCGGCGATGGGCGGGGTCCAATGGTGCGTGGTGCTCGCGGTACATTATATAGTGCCGAATAACCACTAAAACCACCGCGTGTACCATCAGAACCACCCTCGGTGAGGTGCCCCGGAACAGCAAATCATCAGGGCACCTCGACGCCAAGTCAGCCCCCAAAGGGACCAACGGCACCTTCACAGATGGGGTGGTCCCACACCACAGGACAACTCCACCGACTTTGGAACAGTGCAATGGGGTGAGGTTCCCATCCTCGATCCTTGCCCCGTGCGCAAAAGCGCCGCCACATTTTTCTCTTTTGTCCCCTCTTCTTATAAGTGGGGTACAAAGAGTTGCACCTCCTCCTGCTCTTTAGTCCCCTTTTCTAGTAGGAGGGGTACCAAGAGCCACCACCTCCTTGGTTCAATCGGCTTCGCCCAAGGTGTCTTGGGTCACCCCAGGCTACTGAAGGCTACTGAGCCCCACCGCCGCGACAAGGTTTGAACCATAGTGGGGATTTTTTTCCTCCTTCTCTTATCCATTCCAATAGAGGCAACTTCACGCGAGTATCATGTAAGCCAGAGGTATATCCCGTGGCGGTTCGGCCGCTACGAAGCATGTGTACCGTTTATTTATTCCTTTGGACGTAAAATTCCATTTTGAAGTATTGATTAAGTGCTTCTAGGAGTAAAAGTGTTTACTAGAGCGATGAATATCCCCTTAAAGCGTCTTTCCTACGGAATATTTCGTGTCAAACGTAAAAGAGATCATAATAGCTGAGACAAAAATATTATTACAGGAACGTCTAAATGTGTCTAGTTAACAAGACGTATTGCCGTGCTGCATGGGAGGAGGTTGGGCCATGCATGCTTCACTACATTACACCCTTCTACGCAACGGAATTCGGCCGGCACGACCGGTAGTGCCTCTCGCTCACTTGATACCATCGTAAAGTGACAGCGTCGCTGTCACGTTTCGTGCGATTTGTGAGATTGGGGGAGTGGGGGGTATAGGAGGGTAACGCATCTGCGTAACAATCGTTGTAATGTCCTTGTGCGTCAGTAGCCGCGAAACCTGACACCGAAAACATCACTTTATGGCGGTATCATATGGGCGAGACAGGTACCTGCAGCTCCAACTCCGCTACAGTCCAGCATGGCATTGTCTCTTACTAAAAGTGTACTCTTACTGTTCCTACAGTTATTTAATCAAAATAACATGCTTATTGTAAACAAACAATCAATATAAAGCTTTCACAATTTACAAACTGGTAGTTTCATTGTATTATATTCATTATATGAAGATGTTTCGTACTCGGACAATATTTACTTCAGTAAAAAATCTGCTGAACTCATATTTGCCATTCCTATTTGGCATACGATTCATTTTCGAAACACGGACTGATTACATTTTAGTGTCGGAAAATATTTGTAAAGATAAAATATTTGTAAAATAAACGTGTCACTTGACATCTACGAACATTTCAACTGGACGAGGCCCACGTTCCGTTTCACTTATAACGAATTGAACTTTGAATGAGGTTTATCGATATCTCAATAAATTTTAAATTGACAGAATGTACAACCCACGCCCAATACACCCCGTCAGTTTCATTGTAAATTTAGATAAAATAAATTTGCAGACTTAGAAATTCTACGGGCAGATGACACTTTATTGTATAGATGGTTCAATAAAGGAACCTTCAACGACGCTTTGGTAGCAGCAATAAGATGTGCCATGCTGGGGGTACGACTGGAGAAGTACCCCTCAGCTCTCTCTCACATGATACTGCCGTAAAGCGACAGGATATGTTGTAGCGTTTCGTAAATTTGTGCGTAGCCGGGGGGCGGAAGAGAGAGGGCAAAGCAAACATGTACAGATGTCCATGTTAATGATAATGGGCGTAGATAGTTCCCAAGTTGGTACGGCCGCTTTTTACGGATATGTTATCTGTGCGGCACGGTGCCCCGGAAATGTCGGGATTGAACTGCGTTGAGCTAGCAATGGCGTTTTATTTATATCGCTATATTCAACGACAATTGGCTATTTATTTCTTAGAATAAAAATAAAACAAAGGAAACTTACCTAGAGGTAAGAAATATTAGTAGGCGCCCGTTCAATCGGATAATAGGCCCATTGTCCGATCGACCGGGTGATAGCGACAAGTAAGATTCAAATTGTATATGAGTTACATTACTAAAGTACTCGGTGTTACAGCCGGAAAGTGAAAAACCGAAAGGCGGGCGAATAGTCATTGCGTTAATGCCTTACGCATATTATTTTCATGATTAAGTCATTTTAGTAAGGGACGGAATTGGGCCGGAACGACTGGGGAGGTACCTCTGGCTCACTTGATACCGACGTAAAGTGACATCTACGGTGTCGCGTTTTGTGCGGTTTGTGGCCCATTTTGCCGATGGCCCATTGGGGGAGGTGAAAAGGAGGGCGACACATCGGCATGGTGATTATGCTGATGTTCATGAGCGTAGGAAGTATTAGAAAGGCTCTGACTATTTTTATTCTGAATTATTGTATGTTCATAGAAAGCATGTTCGTTAAAAACGAATGCTTCGATTCTCGTAACTTAAATAAAATCTTTACTTAAAGGCTAGACTTAAAAGTTTATTCATTGTAATGAACTATTATTTTATAAAATAAAAGCTGTCTTCGTTCATTTGTGTTAAACTAATTTCACGATGAAAATGTTCAGAATGTGTCCTAATGATTAATTATTCATTTACGATTTTAATTTGGCATCATCACTGACATGTGAAGTGTGGTCACCCGAGCTAAAACACAGGACGCGCTCCGATCACGGCTTGATGATACCGTGTTCCGGTCATCTGGTGCACCAATCTGTCAAAGGATATCACAACATGAAACCGCTAAATTCATTTAATGCTAATCGCATTTGATGGCCGATTAATTCGAAAACAATGTAATGTAGACTAGGTGAATCGCTATTTTAGTAACCACTCCATGATGGAATTTTGAGTAAGGGGATTGGAAATCCACCGAGGACCGGATGCAATACGTAAGTGCATTTCCCAGCAAAGCATTAGAAAGGACCGTAATTTGACGTCGCTTGAAGGAAACCAAAATGTATATTTGTGTATGTTATTATATTTATGTAAGCAATATCGGAATGGTCTGGTAGTGTGCATGTCCAAATGCAGTCATGAGGTCCTGGGTTCGACTCCCGGGTTGGACCTAATGTATTACTGGGATTTTTAAATTTCTAATAACAGTCCGAATTCAGGGAATTTGGTGGTGTTACACTCTCGGAAAACGTTAAGCCGTAGGTCTTGGGATTGCCTTCTCTCCGGTCACTACATAACATATCCTGCACAGTAGGCTCGTGTCCATGAATGGCAGCGGTGACCGAAATTCGGCTTTACGATTTTATTATTTTATCTATAGTTACTTGAATACAGGTTAAAAATCATTATTTTAGGGAAAATTTCATAAGTAATGCATAACGAATTAGCTCGCTGAAGTGGCAAGGGGCTGGTCACACACTCAGAGGAACAGATGGCAGATGGGCCAGAAGGTTCTGCAATGGAGGCCACGTTTAGGAAGACGAAGTGTTGGTCGACCGTTCACTAGGTGGGAAGACGATTTCCTTGCAGTAGCCGGTCCGGGATGGATGCGAGTAGCAGGAGATCGGTCGTCTTAGCGTTCATTGAGAGTGGCCTATGTCCAGCAGTGGGCCGATAAGGGCTAATAATGATGATAATGATGATGAATATATAATAACGAAGTCAAGATTTCACAGTTCTAATATATTTCTAAATAACTTTTTTTCGCAGGTGAATCCGTTTAGGCATCCCGTCAGATCCCCATTTCTTCAGGGACTCATGAGCTCAGAGGCGGCCCCCCATACTTACTAAACCCCAGCGGTGTCCCTTCTCGTCCGCTCCAGGGCCCACCCTTCTTTGCCACGGAAACGCGTTGGAGTACTTCCGTGACATATTCCTAAATACTAATACGCCGGTATCAAATGAGAGAGAGGTACCACCCCGGTCTTGCCGGCCCAAATCCGTTGCAAAGGAGGATGTAGTGTCATGCACCATGCACGACACTACCTCCTCCTATGCAGCATGGCACTACCTCTTCTCACATATCAACATAACTACATTGCAGCCGAATTGGGCCAGTGCGACCCAGACTTTCCCACAGACTATTCTGCCTTAAAGTTACAGCTATCTGTAGCGTTTTGCAATGAAGAAAGAGCTGACTTTTACTAAAATGTATACATTATTTTTAATATTTCAATACATCTGCACTTGTTTCGAATATTATCTTGAAAGAGGGAATATACAAGTTTATTTCTGAATAAATTTTCAGCTGCGTTTCTAATCTAGTGGTAATTATATATAAATACTTTTGCCTATTTCAATAAAGTTACGCACCATATAACTAGATAAATTAGTACAAACTAACGAGCCTCCACTACAGATACTCAAAGAGTCCATTTTAATGAGTTTCTTTTTGGAGCGTTTTAACCTACTTTGTCCACTTTGAGCCGAGGACTTAATTACTCGTCAGTTTATTTTGTACAATCTCAGCCTCTTTGCACGAAAAGCGAATCAGAAAGGTTCTCATTTACTTTACTTTACTTTATCGGGCATTATGCTTACGTTTATTTCAGTGGAGGTGAAATTGAAGCAAATTTCCGTTTAATCAGTGATTTTGAATACAGGCTCAAGTAATCTGTCGCGAGGTGACAATCCAGTAAGAAGGGCACCTTAGACACTATCATTATCATAATCATAATCTCTATGTTGTTAAATAATGTTGTATAATAAAATAATAAACAAAAGTATAATGTTGTTAAGACGCCCTTGAGTATAGTATAATAAATAAACGTCGTTCTAGCCGAATTTCGGCCACGACGGACAGCTCTATAGAGACTAGCCTGTTGGTTACTTGTGCATAAGTGTGGCGCAGGCACAAGTATACTCTCTTGTTCCCTTATTCTCCTATTTCGATGTGACGAGAATCCAACATTACCGAAGAGATTTCGGGCGCAGGGACGATGGCTTAACGTGCTCTCCGAGGTATGGGGTTAACAACCACCATCTTCGTTACTTACGACTGTCATCAGAAAGTGAAAAGTCCTAATAACACTTTGGTGCGACCCGGGACGCGAACTCAGGACCTCGCGACTGTGGTTGGATATGCTTACTACAAAACCACGAGCCAGACAATAGAAGTAAAACATACGAATATATTTGAAGGTGGAAAGAGATTTTTACACATAGTACGGATGAATATTTCCCATAGACTCTGGTGTTTTAAAGGGATTATTAAATAGTGTTCTAAATACCTACAACACAATACAAAATCTAAATTATTGAAAAACATTACCACCTGAAAAGTGTATGTCTCAGCCATTAATTGGCGTGACAGTCTAGACTTTAAACAAATAACCCTAATTGAATATTGTATTAAATAGTGTTTTTCACATTTTAACACGTTGTGGCTTTATTTTATTGGTTCTTCACACTTCAATCTCGTCCACAAGGTTGGACTACGACATAAAGGTGGATGTGAGTGTTATATCGGCTCAAATACGTTTTAGTTCTCCGGGCGGAATTAAAAACTTTGAACATTGATAAACAGCGATGGGAGACAAACTGTAAGTCAGTTAAAGGATTTATTGTTAGTGTATTTACCTGTTGCTAGAGGTTTTACGACCAGGAATTATTTTAGGAAGCCAATCAACTAAAATTAGTTCACATCCACGGAACCTCCATATTTTAGTAGGAGCGTGACACTATCTATTGGCTTGATGCATTGCAGCCGAGTTGGGCCGGCTCGGCTAGGAAGCGAGGACAACATATAACACCGCCGTCAGCCCATTGGAGGGGAGAATGAAAGGAGGGTAGTGCGGATGTCTATGGACTCCAATTGTTCAAAATATTAAAAAGGCACACCAACAACAACATATTTTCACGTCACATCTCTAAAGGGGTAATTAGGGTGAACAGCGCGCCACATATCATGAACCCTAAGAAGCACCGTCATGGAATATATACCATCCCATGACTTATCCCTTCCATTTCATTATTCTAATACGAGATGAGTGCCCAAGGTTTACAGGGGAGGATGTTCTTTAATTACTTACCATAGATAATTATAACAATGAAAATACATATATTTTCGTTGTTATAATTATCCGGGTAGAGCAAACAAATTATTACTAATGAATATCAGTAAACATGTCTTCCCTAGCAACTACGAGCAATAATCGTGCCGCTATGTAACCATGGCAACGCGTAAACCTCGCACATGCTGTTAAGACAAAAGGGGCTGATTTCTCTATTAATTATATCTTGAAACTAAGTGGTAACTGCTATAGGGCTACTTACGACTGTGTTGATTAAATTACATCAAGCGATAATAAGCTTTAAATCTCAATAAATAAGTAATGATTAGTTTAGTGATCGACCTTTTTTTTTCATGACGCGGGGAAACGCATCTACGAGCCTTCTCTGGCCCTGGGTGGATTCCAGTCGTGTATGAGGCCCGCGGCACATTATAGTGCCGATAGCCCCATAACTACAACACATCAGGGCACCTTGGCGGCTAGGCAGTGCCTATGGGCTCAACGCCTTCCCTCAGAAGGCTTGCGCCGCACTACAGCACTACCCCACTAACTTTGTGAAAGTGTAATGGAGTGATGTTCCCATCCTCGCCTCTTGCCCATTGCGCAAAAGTGTCTCCTTCTGTTTCCTTTTTGTCTCTTCTTCTTACAAGACAGATACAAAGAGCGCCTCCTCTTCCTGCTCTTTAGTACCCTTTTTTTAGAAGAGCTTGTAATAGTAAATAAATTGGCATGAAATTCGAACGAGAAGCGTTGAATAAATTCGCAGCGAGATGTCCGCTGACTATTTTAAATACCAGTATGAGATCATGCCCAGATCGCCAGGATGGGATCACCAGGCCCAGACTGAATTGATTTCAATTCGCACGGCAGCTTGTCATAAGGACTAGTGAATTAAGTAATATTTCAATCAACACCAAGACCCCAAGGCAGCACCCCCCCCCCCCCCCCCCCCC
>JAFELO010000756.1:625325-683364 GCA_017140195.1 Eumaeus atala
CCCCGCCTATGCAAATAATGGACGCATTTTTCTCGTGCGGATGTGACTGGTTCTCTTCGCCGGTCGTGCCGGTTCCCAATTCCGTTGCTTAGAAAGATATGGTGTCATGCACCATACATGGTACGACCTTCTCCTATGCAGCATGGCACTACCTCTTACAAAATTATTTAAACCTGTCCCTTTTTTGATATAAATATCAATAGAAACAAAATTTTTTTGGTCAGATGATGCATGCATCTAAGCATAGAAATAAGCTGAAGAAACCGATTATAGTGGGTCTTATGGACGGCAAACGCGCCAGAAGACGTGCTAAAAGATAAAAGAGGCTGTCAGGGGTCCTCTGGACTGCACGTACCATATCACATCAGGCGACAGAGATCCTCAGCGTTGAGAGACCGACAAAGAAATAACATATAAAGAAACGAAGTTATTTATTTATATTCTAGAAGAAATTTATACAAACATTACCCGGAAACGCTTTTATTATATCTATACATAATAAACCGCACACGCAATGTATTAGCTCATTGACATTAATTGTTTATTATTTCAGGAATCGATGATCGCATCAATTTCTGACATAATATTTTACTAATTCGCTCATTACTATGCTCGAGTGAAATATAAATGTTTATGAAGGTTTATAACTCGCCACATAGTCTAACATAAACCAATATTGGCCATAACTAGTAATGTATCCATTGTACCGTACACACCTTGCATATGTCGATATTTGTTACGTACAATTATAGTAACATTTAATACATTCTTCACTGTTATCGATAAAAATTAAACTATTAATTATTATTGACTTTGGACTACTCTTGAAGCGAATGCTACGATAGCAACCATATTAACACTACTACATTAATTGCTAATTATATACATATAGTCTCATAAATACAACGTTAACAGCATAATCGGGATTCTACTTAATGACAAAAATACACGCATATTACAGTTTTAAAATTAAACGTTTTCTTTTTCCGCTTATATATCTAGCAGTGTTGCCATCTTACAGCAGAGTTGCCATCCTACAATTGTCGGAAGAATAATGTTACGTCCATTCAAACTACGTAAATTTTATTTAATGTTTCAATCGACATGACAATACACTTCACTAGAAACAATATATTTTATATAGACACGTAAAAGAGTTCGCATTAATTCACCATCTCATTTCCTTGATATTTTAATATTTTTGTACTTATGTGCATATGCTAAAAGTAACTCGCCGTTATAAATTCTTTAGTAATAATAAAATCGGCACACCTGTGCAGCTTAGTCTGCTATTTCGGTTTCCCAAAATGAAACTAAATCTCGATAAAAGCGAGTCGCCCTGAACGTACTATATAATGTGATTAAGTGACCTAAGATATAAGTGGATTAAAGTTTGAATAAAAGTTGTAGTAAAGTAGAAGTGAAATCTTTATTTTAAGTAACATATCTTTATTTGTCTGCTCGTTACACTTTAATGGATTGTAGCAGACTTGGTTGCAGAAATGGACTTATTTCGGAGTAACCTAATATTTATTAATGTTTTATCTTGGAACTGTCCTCATAGTATATGAAAAAAGCAATTTGTTGCCTAACAACGCCCAATAATATCAGCATGGATGCTGCTGCTCCTTTGCTCCATCCACTGAACACTCACAAACAGCAAATTTTTAAACCCTTCAATTTACCCCGGTATCATGTCCGCGACAGCTACTTTCTCGTGGGCGAGCCAAATCTTGTAGGAAAGTAAAAATCACACTGAATGAGTGAAGTGGTACTCCCTAACTCGAGTATTGATAACACTTCTTCGATGTTTACACAGCCTGAATTGATCATTGCTTCCATTAAAGTGTATTCACCGTTTGTTACATGTTTCACATTTGACTAAATGCACATAATTCCAATATACGTTTGCGGCCTCGTTGAACGTGTCTACACTCAGTCGCAGAACATTGACTGGGTTTGAGTTTATCAAGTCATAGTTCAGAGATTATTTTTGTTGTCAAGATTTTGTTAAAGAATAAATGTTCATAATCATCAATGGCATCGTCCACCCTTATCGGAGCACTGCTGCACAGTGAGTGCTACTGCCACTGCCACCAGCCGCAGCCGGTCCCGCAACATGTCGTTGTGGAGTGACTATCACGTTGTGATTTGTGAGTTTCTTGTAGCCTGCTGGAGGGAGGAGCGAAGGAGGGCAACATTGAATAAAAATTATACGGATATCTATGAGCGTCTGTAGTCATCAAATATCTGCCTGCCTCCTTAACCCCTTGTCATATATAAAGAATATACATACATCATTCATTGAGTACTAAATAGGTTAATAAAATATACAGAAATTGTAGTAAAAGTTAATGTCATACTGCATTGCGGCACGACCGGCGAGTTACCTCTGGCTCACATAACACAGCTGTGCTATCGCGTTTCCTATAATTTGTGAGTACCCGGTGGTCCATTGGAGACGAGACGAGAAGGACAACATTGTGTAACAGTTTCTGGATGTCTATGAGCGTTGGCAGTCGTCAAAAGGCTCCGATTGCTCGTTTCCTCCCCTAGAACATGTCTATTATCACATATCATTAGGTAATCCGATCGCCGTTTGTCACATACTCAATAAAAATGGTAAGTATGACTTATCAATAGTAAAAAAGCTGGCGTTTCTATTACGAAAACTGACCACGAAATAGTACGAACAGAATTCAGTATCTGTTGCGACAGCGGCTAGCCAGCCGCCCGCCCGCTCCGGACAGTTGCGGAAGGCTTAACAAGCACAAATGTATTAAGACCTTTACGTACAGGGCAATAGAAACGTAATTATTACAATTTTTTATTGGCTAGTACACACGAAATGCGACCTTTTTTTAGTATAGGGGCCAACGAGAAATTGTCGCCTTTTAACGACTGCCGACGCACATAGACATCAAAATATTGATGTCTTAAGTTTACGCGAATGTTAGACATTACAATAAAACTACTCTTACGGATTTTATCGCGGTTTATTGAATTATTTATATAGCCCGACGTTTCAGAAGATTTACAGCAACCATGGTCACGGGTGGACTGAGATGACAGATGTTCTAATGTACCAAGTTTTTAAAAGTACCCGAAGAATTATAATTTTAGTTGTTCCGATTAACGCAAACAGTACTTATTATATCTTGCTGTTATAAGGTGTTACGTTTACTTTTTGATTTGATTATGTTCACCACTGGATCCCAAGCAGACGGAAGAACCCAGCCATCTTCTCTATTGAAATTTGGAAACCGTAAATCCTCACTAGAGAACACCGATTCCTTCCAAGGATGATCCGTGGGGCTATTGAAATTAAAAAACATCCAAATTTCAATAGATAAGATATCAGTACACGTATATACAGATATTTTAAGCTAAACGTTGGCAAAGTATTATCTATATTATTTACCTAATATATAATACTCGCAGATTTAATTAAAATGTGCTAACTTTAACATAACAAAATATTACGTATAATAGAACATCTTTGTAGGCGCAGGGTGTGCGAAACTTGAATGAGTTTATTATTACACCTCAACTTATAAAAAAAATGTAACGTTGTTTTATATGATTAACAAATAAAAATAAGAAAACTTGTATCATAATTTTGCTTCACTGGTGCCAATATTATATTCCCGTTTTAGACGCCCCATGTGGACGCGGCCTTATACCTTACCCATATTAAAATAACAGGACACAAAAATGAAACGTGGCTCCATTACAGGACCGCGGGCGGCACATGTGATATATTGCAAGTGTACAAAGATTTATTGAATCGTAGATTGGGCGCTGTATTTTATTTTACATTCGCCATTGACACGCCGGATATGTAAATGTTGGTTATAAAATAACGCCTCTTTATATCTCTATGGCAATTTTAGGGTTTCTTGCCAGCATCATGTGTATTTACCTTTTTTCAAGTACGAAAGTCAAAATATTTTGGCCAGTGGCTACCGGCGAACCTTTTAGGATGAGGAAAAACGGAAAATCGGGTTACCGATAGTAAACGCCCACAGAGAACTGAAACACCACAGGGTTCCGATTTCTTATGCAGGGTTTAAAATAAGAATAAGCTCTTTTCTTGAAGTTGCTTAAAATGTATTGTATCGGATGTAATGAGGGTTGGAGCAAATTCCATTGGTAAAAGTGAGGAAGTTTTTATCTAAGCGCACAGTGGAAAATACGCCTTATATGACCTAACTAACACTTATTCCCCATTCGCCTACAAAACAAATATACTAATAGATTTTAGATAGAGGGTAGCGCTATGCTACATTACCTCTTGTTCACAAGACACCGCCGTAAAGTGACAGCATATGATGTCCCGTTTCGTGCATTTTTTGAATAGCCGGTGGCCCATTGGAAGAGAGGACAGGTAAGGAAGGCAACGCATCTACATAACTATAGTACTGATGTCTATAGGTGGTAGTGTCTAAAACGCTCCGATTTCTCGTTTGGGGCGAACCTGTACTTAAAAAATATACGACTTGTCTAACAAATTGGGGCGCGCTGAAAATTTCCCACATTTTTAGCGCGTCGTGGGCCAAAAAAGTAGGTTGTGAATGATTAAGTTGAAGCGTTTTCCGATAGTATAAAAATGTCGAGTATAATATTTCGGTCATTCTTCCCTGACACGGATCGCAGAGGCCCTAAATCTCAAAATCGGCAACAGCCCGCCGTTGTCTTACAAAGGCACTCAACACGCGTCGAGGGCCCGCAGCCCGCAGGCTGGAGTGGCGCGTAACGATCGGGTGTGGTTACCGCTTTTGGATTTTTAAGAATTCTTTTAAGGATATTATCAATATGACAACTATATAATTATATATCAGTCATTATGAAATATGATTTCTTTGAATTTCTGAATGTTATGTAATGTTGAAAATTTATGAAATGAAATATTTTTCTGTATAACCAATGTTAAAACGTTGGTCGACCGTTCACCAGGGGGGAAGATGATCTCCGTACAGTAGCTGGTCCGAGATGGATGCGAGTAGCAAGAGATCGACCGCTTTGGCGTTTATTGAAAGAGGCCTATGACCAGCAGTGGACCGATAAGGGCTGATAATGATGATGACAATGTTGATAACCAGTGTAATTTTAAAACTGAGCAATATGAATTAATTTTTTTTTTATTAATTAGTTTACTGCTCGCGTTAGGTTTTCATTTCACTTATAGTATTGTTAGGGAAGGGGCTCGTTATTTAGTTTACTCCGTAAGAAACGATATCATTCCCAGACTGTGCCAAAGTGTAAGGAGTAAAGCTGCGTGTAACAGTAATGCTGAACACTTCTTTTGGTTTATGTCCTTACACGAAATTTTTTATTTCCAACCAAAACAATAAAACTACTTTTATGGATTTTATCGCGGTTTATTTATTTAACTAGCCCGACGTTTCGGAAGCCTTACAGCGACCATGGTCTCGGGTGGACTGAGATAACATATGTCTTGATGTTTTAAGTTATTAAAAGTACCCGAAGAATTATAATTTTAGTTGTTCCGATTAACGCAAACATTGCTTATTATATCTTGCTGTCCTGAGGTGTTATGTTTAGTTTTTGATTTGATTATGTTTATCACTGGGTCTCAAGCAGAGGATACAACCAAGCCGTCTTCTCTATTGAAACTTGGATTTTTTTTTCAGCATGCTCACAGACCGCAGATTTTGTAACTTGTCGGAGCATGCTGAAGTTGATCTCGGTCATAACGTTAGATTTGATAAAGCGCAAATCGGCACGAAGCAACACCGATTCCTTAAAAAGATTGTTCCATGATGGTTATTGAAATTAAAAAACATCATAATTTTGATAGAGAAGATGGCTCGTTTCTTCCCTCTGCTTAGGACCCAGTAATTAACATAATCAAATCAGGAAGTAAACATAACACCTCAAGACAGCAAGGTAAATTACTGTTTTCGTTAATCGGAACAACTAAAAATGATAATTCTTCGGGTAATTTTAATAACTTACAACATCAGGACATATGTCATCTCAGTCCACCCGTGACCATAGTCGCTGTAAAGCTTCCGAAACGTCGGGTTAGTTAACACGACTATGAGTAACATTCGCATAAAGTTAAGACATCAATATTCAAACCAAGATATAAAATACTATATGCATACGTACTAGTTAAAATATCTCTTATATATTACATATATTATTTTATTAAACAAGAGGTAGTTATAGTAATAACGCAGAGGTAGTTATAGTATACTATAACATATTGCAGTAGCATTAGAGCTGAATGGGGTAGGCATGACCGGGGAGGGGATAGCTATGATGTCGCGTTTCCTTCCTTTGGTAGTTCCGCGTAGGCTATTAGCCCACCTAAATAAAATGTGCTTCTGCCTATGCGTGTCCATATCAAAGGACTTTGACAGTTCGTTTTCTCCTCTGAACTATGACATGAAAATTATGCGTAGGCTCCGAAAATACTCGTGAGCGCTGAGCTCAAATGTTAACCCTTGTATCGGCGTGGCTGGTAAATAAAAAATTTATTTCCATTTTTATTCAGTGGAAATAAAGTTTACGGCAAAACCTGGGGAAGGTGTGGATATAAAAAAAAATACTTGACCCACTTTTTTACATACGCCAAATCTTCGCCGCGAGAGCGCTTGACATTCGAACTTTTTAGAAAATGACAACCGCCTGGAATGGATATCGTTGCCCTTACATGGAAATATTCCTCTTCATAGTTATACTTGTTGCCAAATATTGTTCACGAATAATTAACATAAGTACTACGAATGTATTTGAGAAATATAAGAAGGACACACAATTCGGCTATTAATTAAAACTTGGTGTACTTCTACTTGTTCTATTTATAAGTTTACTTGAATCGACAATGAGATGTACCACACAATGTACCTATGTATCTAATGGGCAAGTTTTTATGAGTGATTTGAATGCGACTATAGGTATATATGTATTGCAATGATCCTGAGCAAAAACATTACGACAACAGATAGATTTACAAGTATGCAAGATACACGACACCATACTGAACTCTCATTCAAAAGAGTCCGTGATTCCTATAAAGAAATTAAAAATTAAATCGAACGTTCGTCAAAAATACTTGTTCATACACCTCGACAAACATAATATACAACATTAGGGTCACTTTGGTTTTAATAAAACTTACAAATGGAAATAAAAATAAAAAAAAATCTAGGGACGAAAGGGGGTTTTTCTTTAATTATACTGATTGCCGTAATTCCACTTGAGACATAAGCTAAATTACACTCACCGTAATTCTACTTATTAGCGTTATAAATTAATTTTATGATATACTCTATCACATGTATAATTACTAAAAACCCATAAACACTTTTTTTTTTTATTTTTTTTTTTATTGTTATGTTTTAGGTTTATATATAACATTTTCAAGTAGAACGTTCTTACATATTATGTTTTTGTTATGATTGTATTATATTTTGGTACAAAGAATATTGTATAATAGAAATAAAAATTTGGAAAATAAAATAATATAAGTGTTGGTATGCTTTCGCTTATTATAACGATTTTTTTTGTTATTAGATTAATGGAACGACGAATATTTATTGTACAACACACAATATATACAATATTACCGAAATAAAGTAAGAAATTAGACGTAAATATATGTATATTGACATCATATAGAACTGCCTTCGCTCTGGAGTCTACAGCTGCAAATATAACAGTAAAAAGGGAGTACAAGTAACACGCGAATTGCAGCTTTAGTATGAGACATATCAGCACTTACTGGAGAGCAAAAAGAAGACCATCCACGTGGCGAATTGATGGGTACGACAATTTGTTTATTGAATAGAGGACAATTAAGATATAGAAAGGAAGGAGGAGTCTTATATCCATGCCATTTAATATCTTAAGTGAGGCGAAAAAAAACATCACAGCCGTATTCAAGTTGGTAAAGCGCACGTGCTATTTCTAAATCTTGTTTCGGTATAATCTCCCCGGTACAAGCTTCGTTTCACATTATCCTGTACACCGTTCAAAAACCGCTACACGCTTATGTTATTAATTCTATAAAGCCCCAGACACGAGCAGTTCATGTTTGCATGTACTACTTAGTTTTTTAATAAAACCTCTTGTAAAATGAAACAATAATCCTAGTTCTTAACTGTTTTGAGTTTCTTCGCTATAATCATCAGCTATTGCAGTCCGTGTACTCATAAAATCATCGTCCCTAACAAAACAGTAGCTTATGTGAATCAGCATATCACATAAGTAGCTAAGCCACGGCCGTTCTATTTGGGAAGCACTGAATCACTTTCGAAGGCGAGCATCAACATTCAGTAACTGCTGGCCTTCCTGAGAGACCTTAACAAGAGAAGAATCCTTCGACACGCAATACAGATGTAACTTTGGCAAGGCTATGTATGCAACGAGTAGCATACATAGCCTTGCCAAAGCTAGACTAAAGAGTAACACTACATAAATACTTTATTCCATTATATAAGTCTATTTGAAAAAAAATAATCCATTAATCTTAACTTCTGTGAATGAATGATTTGACTTGTTAATACCAGTTTGATCATAATTATGAAAAACAAAATTTTATGGTTACTAAAGTGTCTGTTGTTTCTAAGATCCTTTCGGAATAATTGAACAACAAATATGTTCAGTAATAAAGATATTGAAGCGCGAATTGTTTTAAATTAAGAAATAAATTACGAGTAAGAAAATCAGTGGGACGCATCTTTGCGTCCACTTTAACAAAGTTATACTAAAGTTTTGTTTACGAGAGCAAGATGGCCGTAAAAGAAATAAAGTAATCAGTTGTCCGCCGGTTTGTTTCTGATAAAAAACGTTGACTGCGCAATCTTGAATCGGAAATTAAACACTGCGGGGTACAAAAATAAGGAGTTTAATGTGAAAAATAGAGATAATTGAGTGGTAAAATGCATTACATTATAAATACACAACTGAAATGAAACTAAAGAATAGTTAACAGAAACGAAACTGGATATAAAAGAAAAAAGTTGTGTGTTTGCAATACTCCCTCTCCCTCTCTGATATAATAGAGTTAACTGAAATATTACTGTAGGAACAGTAATATACAAAGCGTATTTCTCTCGCTCTTTCTCTTTCTAACTAACGAATTTCTCCTCTATCAATATGATATCCCTCTCCACTTACATTGGTTTTCGTAAAGCTCTCGTCACACTTTCAACAATTACGTAAAGATGTTTTATTTCGAAAATCTAATGTTCAACAATTACAATATAACATTCGCATAAACTTATTACATCTGGATCTTTAACAAGTTATTAACATTGGAAAAGAAATCTAAATACTTATTCACAAGGGACTCCGTCTACGTATAAAATCACCAGTGACTCTTTATGAAAATCAACTAACATTGTAAACTACTTACTACGAATTTTATTACACAAATGAAGTGAACGTTATTTTAAATGAACATATCGAGTTATCATCAGATATAGATTCCCTGGAGTCTAACCTCGGGAATATTTTTTTCGTAATGTTTAAAACCATTTTCATAGTGACGTCTAGAATATTGTTAATGCCTTGTCACTTGACGTAGCGAAACGCAGTATACTGTATTCGAAAAAGTCGTTACAATTATTTTAAAATTATTTAAAAGTTTGTACATTGGGCTTCCAAAAACTAATCATACCTTTTCACTTTATGTTTCGTCATCACGTCGTAATTCATAAAGTTATAAAAAACGTACCTTTTTCCAATTTAGAAATTCCTCAAAATTCATTATGCCAAATTGGTTGATTTTTCAGTGAAAAATTAATCAATCCAGCTTGACGAATATTCTGTGTTTTTATTAATCCAGCCGAGCACAAGCTATTCAAGCTTTACATATATACACACACACAAAGATGCGCATACATAAAGACAAATATACAAAGTCACAATTGATTATTGCTAACATCAAAGTGAATGACCCGATTGTTATATGTTTCGCTTTTGATTAAATGCATACAATTCCAGCATATGGTTTCAGCCTAGTGTCAAATCAATAGTTCTAGCTCGTTGAACGCGTATACATTCAGTCGCAGAATATTGGCTGGATTTGAATTTATCAAGTAAAGTACAAATACTCGGAAACTCTGTTTTGATTAATCCGGTCATTTACAAGCTATTCAAGGTTTACATACCTACGTGCACACAAGCAAATGCATAGACAAACAGACATTAATCGGAAAATGTGGGATGTTACAGGGATGGAATGGGTCAATCGATATTTAATATTGTAATTTATTCCATTCAAAGTAGATCATGTCTCTACAAAACTTCAAGGGCCGTTGGAAATAAAAAAATATATTTGTACCACATCATACGCCGCCGGGCTAAATAAAGAAATTTACATTTCAATTTGGTTCGCCGGCTTTAGCGAGGTACGAAAAGTGATTCGGACAACTTTAAATGATCCTTACTCAGGGTCAGAGACTAATCGGACTTATCTTATTCGTATTCGAATTTTTCTAATCCGCTTTACGCCGTGGCCGATAAGATGGAGTGCGATTAGAATGCAAATTTTTGAAATAAGGAATTGCGGAAATATATGTCGTGAAGTATGTTAATATTACTGCTTCCATAGCAGTATTCTATTGTAGTAATGTTCATAGAAGTAAAGTTTAAATTAGACATATTATGCCGTAGCATTTTCACGATACAAATTACATATTTTCGTTACTTGCTTTTTTTCATGTTTTAAGAGACATCCACATAACAGCAGCACCATAAGGAGATGTGTTTCCCTCCTGCCCTCCACCCCCAATGGGACATTAACTACTTCATGGATGTCCATATTAATTGCATGTTTTAACCATTTGGCTACTATAATGTAATTCTATCCGGAAAATAGTCCATATAACCCAATAAGGGGCTGAAGTGGATGAAAAATGTAAACGCAAGAACATATAGTGCGATTTTATAAGGATATCCCTAATTTTCCACTCTACAATAAAAGTTCCTTCTACATTGTACTACGTTAATCTATGTCACCCTATACACGTATCTATAACATCACAACTGTTGGTCTTAAAATTCGGTTGGTGTTACAATCGCTCAAAGTTTTAGGTCCTTTAACGACTAAGGGATCTCTCATTAAATAGTATTGGGCTCAACTGTAAAGTGTAAACGCCTTGGGGGTTTAAGCTTGGATTGAAAACTAAATTGCCTATTAGTACGGCTACAGTCAGGAGTTGCGAAACTTTGAAGACGCACTTTGTGTAATTTTATATAGCTTTTGGTACCATTAACGGTTGCGAATTTATGTAGCATATCATTTGGTACGCAAAGTTTGCTATGTCTTTATGATGCACCTATATTTGTTTATACGCTCTTACTTGTTTATAAATAGAACACAAATGTACTACTATAACTATCCGTCTATGAAATCAATAAAGAAGATGAAAAGAATACAACTATTATTATTAGTCACAGTATGGTTATACTTGATTTTTGGGCAAATTGTAACGATTTCATTTTTATCTGTAACGATTTTTAAGTAATTTATTTTTCATTAGAAACGACAAAAAATATACACATATTAAATTTCTATGCACTATTTATTTTAAGCAAAAGTCAACGAAATTATTAAACACGCAGCTTAAAGTTATTAACTGATAATCTTATTGTGATAATGAGATTTAAAAAGGTAATTCAAAATTCCAAAAGATAAAAAAAACAATCATTGACTAGTAAATGTTTTTTTTTTTTTGTAATCCAAACTAGGATATAAGCATATATTTTGTGCTCAGTTTCTCCAGTGAACACTAATTAGGATTTGTTCTTAAAATATTTATGTTGCCCGAAAGAGAAAAATAAATTTGGTAAATTAATTTAATAACTTCCTCACTAACAAAGGTTTTTAGCCATAACCTTACGTTACAAAAAAGGCGTACACGTGTTGTTACGAAGGAAATAATTATCAGAAAAGTAAAAAGTGATGTAATTCGGTACGCGTCGGAACTTATCGAATAATTGGCCCCAACTGAACCCTCCAGCGTCTAATGTGACGATCGAGACCGACTTATGCTAAATCGAATGTATGCCAGCATTTATCATCGAGCAGTCGGCGCCTTTTTGATAACTACCGACGCCCATAAACATCTGCATCATAGTTGTTCAAATTCGTTGTCCTCCTTTTCTCCTCCCCACTAATGCGTCACCGGCTACTTATAAACCGCATGAAACGTGACAGCGAAGCTAAAATCGTTGGTATGTAAGCGACAGGTACTTCTATGGTCATCCGGATCCAATTCCGCTGCAATACAGCATGGCACTATCTCTTACTTCTTGTAACAACACAATTACCCCGAATATAAAAACAGATTGGCCCTCTCTCTGGGGTATTTATTATCAAACTAACGAATCTATTAATGTGATACTCGTTCTCTCTCGCTCTACGTCAGGTGCTCCTTCATGTTCACAGTATTTCATTTCATTACCTGATACGAACAAATTGCTCTATTACTACGAACAATTCCGCTGTTCCAACATTTAATCAAATATACGAGGACGTTTGTGTCTATTTAATGCTATGCTTACGGTTTCATGACATTATATTCCAAATTCTACCACAAAAAAATTATTAGTATTTATGATGCTAGTGCCTGAGTGAGATGGGCTCCTTGATCTGCATATATGTCGTTGTAATATGATATACATGCATTCGTTATACGAATCGTCAATGTTTTATATTCATATTGCAATGCTAAAGAGTTTGTTTGTTCGAACGTACCAAATGTAAATTCGCGAAAAAATTTTCGAGTCGAGGAAAGCTCGTATAATACTATAAATTTTATACACCGTTTCGGTGGAATAAGACAATTAACATTGCGACACGAGAATTTATCGATAATATATATAGCATATACTATCAGTCCGTCTCGGCTCCGCGCAAAAAATATATGTTTAATTTCGACATAATATTTCATATTATAACATGACAACAAATTCAATTTATGACAGGACAACGTATGTCGGAACAGCTAGTTGTCAACAAATTCTACAACTAAATGAGGATTTATTTTGTTTTCTTTTTCACGCATTTGGTTACATTATCAAAGTTTTCATAATGATCTATAACGTTTCAGAAAATATCGTATAGGCTATGTTCGTCACGGATTATGTAGAATTGTAATGAGTTGGGATTATTTTTAAATAGGCCCTATAGTTTCGGAGCCTGTTTAATACAAGGAAACAAACACGCATTTTTTTATAATATTACTATAGATATATGAATTAATAGTAAATTATTTATTTTCTTCCACAAATTACAATCACTTCATATTTAAAGAAGGATAAACACACAGCAAACATTTGTGGAACCCATACTAGATTAACGTGTGTGTCCAATTATCTACATCTTCGTTCGTAGCGTAACTCGTTCTCGTAGCGTCACGAGACGTAGTAGCGAGTAGCTCCTGTGCTACGAAAGTATATAGTTGACGCGAAAAAAAGCCCCGGCTGGCTTCACTTTAGGGACGCTCTAGTAGACCTAGTGTCACCTAAAGCGAACTCCCGATTTTCCTGGCTATTAAATGTGGTTTTATCCAATTAAGATGTGCATAGGCGCCGGGAATATTTAAGTACGACTGTTTTACTGAAGTACCCGTTTTGTACATTTAACATCCCCACTCCCTCCCTCCAAACATCTACAATTCGAAAACTACACATGCTGCCATTTTTGTAAACTCATTTGCTAACAAATCTCCATAACCATGTATGAATGTTGTCACCTGAGATTTTATGCGGATATAAAATCAAAACCACCAGTTCGATCTACATTTACGACCAAGCTCAGGTGTTCAGGTGTCCTAAAATTCCTAGCTTCTCCAAATACCTATCAATTGAAATTGAAATTCCTACGCAGGGCACATGAAATCGAGCGATAAATACGCATATAGGCGATTACCCGGGCCATTACCGGGGTTTAGATCGGGACATGGCTAGAACCGGTTATGACCGGGTGTGGTGCCAGTACATGGGGCGTTATGTTGGAACTTAATTGGATTTATTGCTCATTGCTAACGATTTATTGCATGTTAAAATATTATTAGCTTCGTCATGTCCCAGATGATTAGTTCCAGACCTTGAACAAGAGTGCGTGAATCAATTCATTCCAAAGTACCTTTACCCGGAAATGATACTAATATTTCTTTCGAAAATCTTTTTCTCAGAAAGATAATATTATTTAAAAAAATAAAGTTTATAAAAATCATCATCAAACAGAGACATCCACTGCTGAACAAAAAAGAAACAAAGGGAGGCCCTTTTAAAGTATCTTTGGCCTTGGTCACGTGTCACTAGGTACCTTAATAATAAAATTCTGAATATTTTATATTACTGTTTAATCAACATCGTGCCTCGCTTAAATGTTGTGTAGTATGTGCTACAGTAATGTATTATATAACATGTATTCTACAATGAAGTAAGGATGTTCATTCATTCGTTTAATTTGATATTTTTATCAACCTATAATTCAATTTACTATTGATTAAAATGATATTTATTTTTTCCTTTAGAAAAATTAGTTATTCTCAAAATTTTACTAAATGTGTTATCGTTTCATCCTGGAACACCAAAAAACAAATGCGCCCGCCGGCATCAGATAGTGACCATCCGTCGTTATTAACATTAAAATATATCTTAGTTTGTGGTCAATAAAACGAGTGAGATGCGATCAGTACATATTATACA
Organism: Eumaeus atala; assembly: GCA_017140195.1. Classification (NCBI taxonomy): domain Eukaryota; kingdom Metazoa; phylum Arthropoda; class Insecta; order Lepidoptera; family Lycaenidae; genus Eumaeus; species Eumaeus atala. Next base: position 640,023 of record JAFELO010000756.1, read on the forward strand.
TTTTTTATGTAGAATCACTTGCATCAAAGGACCGAGAAAACATATATGTATAACAGGACAGCACAAGGATTTTTAGCATATGTCTCATTCAACAAGAAAATCTAAAGTAACGCGATAAAATCTGTTAAAGAGACACAACAATGGGCCTAGAAAATTTATTATATCTCCAATGAGCTACTGGAAACTCACAAACCACATAGAACGTTACAGTATAGCTATCCCTAAGCATCGGCATCATAAGCGAGGGGTATCTTGTCGGTCGTGCTGGCTCAATTCGGTGGAAATGTAGGACGGCCCCGCCTCTTGCTAAATAAATAATGGCTCATTTGAAATAATATAAGAAATTAAATTTACATTAATTTTTTAGCAGATAGAGGAAGGAAGATCGATCTTTAAAAACTGTAAACACTAATTTCTATTCTTTCTTTCTTGAGACTACGGAATCTAATATATGTGTATATATATATATATGACCATGACCTATGGCGCTCTAGGGAGGATAACTATGTCCAGCAGTGGATATCGTCTTGCTGATGATGGTGATGAATATCAATAAATAATTGATGAAGTTCAAGCTGGCGTATGAGCCTATGCAAATTTACGAATTAATTATTGATGTATGCGTCTGTACATCATATATTTCAGCGGTTCCGGTAGTGTTTACCAATACTTACTTATGTTATATATCATTGTTCCTTCATAGGTGACATCATCCTTCATTTGTATCAGCGGTAAACGTTAACCATTTTCCCTGATAAGTGGGCAGAGAAGTTTCACTAATGATGATTATAACGGCATATACTATTATCAAATGTCTTGGGTACCGTATCAAATATCTTGGGTGGTCCATAACCTCTTCTGAGCCCTGACCGATGCTAAATGGAAATATACTTGTTTACAGCGTTGTAAATATTTTATTTGTCAATCCAACCTTTCATGACTTTGCGTCTCAATAAATTATTCACGTTCAATTTCCGAATTATTGAGTAGCAACAGGAGACGCTTGTTATACTTAGTCTGCTAATATTTCTGTGTATTTGAAAATTTTGTCAATCCTCTAATTTAAAGAGTCACATTCCGCGAGTAGATCGGTAGTCAACAAATTTTTTAACAGCTCCCCCCCCCCCAGAAGTCCTTTTATAGAATCAAAATTGCTACTATTGGCACCCAACGGTTAATGTTTGGCGACCATATTAAAACCCTCCCTGAGACACTAAATATTTTATAATAAATTAAAAGTTGCATTGTAACCCTTGAATTGTTCTTAGTTTTAACCAGTAATTAGTTTTTTTTTTACATTAGACATGTCATGTTTTGATCTAACATGAATTAATGTCCGTCCCACATTCACAGTTAATATATTGCGGAAATTATTATAGTAAAATTAAGTACTCAAAGATATTTTTTTTGACTGAAATTGAAGGTAGATAGGATATAAATTTGATACTTAACACATTGTGTTTCTAGATAATAAGGTTATAATTTAAAGTTACATTCTTATCAAACCAAGTGTATATTGCGTTTATAAATTGTTTTAAAAGGTTAACTTGTCATAAAATTAATATTTTTTAGTAATAGGAATATTACTTTGAAATTATTTCAACAATTACTTGATAAAGAGTGCTTTGAAATGTTAAATTGTTAATTCTTCAATATTTAATTAAGAATTTTGCTGAGCTTTGCTTGGAGGTTGTAATAGTAATTCTTGGAAACAGTATTTAAGTGTTTTTAAAACAAATTTAGTTATATTTCTAAATATCAACTTATAATTTATACAAATTGTATTAGTGTATTACTCCATTTCTTTGGTATATTTTCTTGTGTAGGTGTTGGTAAGGGAATCATAAATATAACGTCCTGTTAAATTTGCATCCTTGCCTAAGGCTGAATATGAATATTACTCATAACTTAATGGAGGCTAAGAACTTCTTAGCTCACTTAAACCACCGTTTATGTAGATTGAATTTAAGAGATAACAAAGATGTATATGAAGGATGCATGAAACATTTCAAGGATTTGAAATTATCAGGATCCCTGATAAATCGTTTTTATTTTTTGCATGTACTGTTACATGTAGTGTTGCTCTACAACACTAGTTGATGCATTATAGTTTTCTTTTTACATGTACTGTTACATGTGGTGTTGCTCTACAACACTAGTTGATACATTGTTTATGTGCATTTTAGTTTTTTTTACATGTATTGTTACATGTGGTGTTGCTCTACAACACTTGTTGATGCATTGTCTATGTGCATTATAGTTTTTTTTTTACATGTACTGTTACATCTGGTGTTGCTCTACAATACTTGCATTGTCTGTGTGCATCCAGGTCCAGTTGCTCGAATTTGAGTTTTTAGAGGTTTCAGTAGTTTTTAAATTTTGCAAAGAGTAGCATAATTTTGCCCAACCGGGGCGGTATTGTAGCAATAATATTTTGTTACTTAAATATTTTATAAAATGATATATCTGTCATCTTTGGCTTTATATAAGGCTTAAGGTGTGCTCTGCGTCGAAGAAATGACTCTTTTCCTTTTCTCTACGAGGTGGACGGAGCTATTTCTTAAAAAATGTTAAATAAATAGTCTTTTCTTTTCCGCCATGTACCTATATATTCGTGATAGAAATATTTCATATAAAAGGGTGAGTTCGTGATTTCTTGCAGACACCATGTTACATATCCAATGTTTCAAAAAATGTTTATTAATATTAAATGTCTTAATTTACATGATCCGTATGGATATTAATTTGATAGACCGTATCACTAATGTGACAGTTTGAATAGTATATACCACGTTTAAAGTTGGATGTTAAATTATATTTTATTGTAACCGAGCTTATATATTGCCTGATTTTAGTTGCCTCCCGAAGCTAAGAGAATGGGAATTTCAGAGTTCTACTCCTTTTCCTTTTTTTATTAAATTGAGTTTTAACATGAAGATCTAACTGCACTACATTCTTAAACTATGGAATTTAAGAATTAAGAGACAATCCGCGAAAATTTGTGGTTTAGGAAATAATAAGACATAGAAAGGATACCTCCTGGTTGCTGTAGGGAGACTCGGACTATTTCATACCCTCATTTTCTACTAACCCTTACTAGAAACTGTATTGATTCCATTGTTTCTTTCTGGTACTATTTCAAGTTTGTTCATGATTGTGAACGTGGAGAGACAATGATTAAATAAATGTATCTGAAAGTCTAGCTAAACCTCTTATAGTCTCTTGAACCCCCTGTTGACTCCGCTTGTAGAATATATTGTAACACACTGACTGCTCGTTTTGCTTATGCTATAAAGAAGACGACTACTGAAGAAACCTGAGCCTTGTATAACATTGTTTTAATAATGTTACACTAGCGAAACTTTTCATACCTGGTTTCAAACTTACAAAATTGCCAAGTTATCGAACTTTCTTCAGCCTCGCTTGATGGTCTTTTACAATTTCTTAGTAACACAAGTAATACATTATACTACTTCTAGTACACGTCTTGAATAAAGTATTATCTTACATTATAAGAAAAGAACATCATTATATCCTTACAATATGCTTACTTAACAACGTAACAAAATATATAGTGCACAATGTTTAATCATTATTTTATCTACTTTCATGTTTTAGTGAGAAAATCTATCTAAGGCCTTTTAGCAGCGATGCAGTCGCGATGCTATCACGAAGCAGCATCGGCGCAGTCGCAATTGACCCACCTTTGACACTTGCGCCATGGCTGGTGTCGCGATGCACTTGCGCGTTTCGAAAACGCGCGACTGTGTCGATGCTGAAAGTCGCAATGTGTCAATAACTAAAAAAATATCCGACCTGTGATTTAGAGTAACCAAAACGGAATATAATATTTTTTTGAGCCGTTTTGGTTACCTCATCATCATCATCATTATCGTCCACTGCCTTTATCGGTCCACTTCTGGACATAGGCCCCTTTCAATGAACGCCAAGACGACTCATCTCGTGCTACTCGCATCCATCCCGGACCGGCTACTGCACGACCGTCTTCGCACCTGGTGAACGGTCGACCGACACTTCGTTTTCCTAAACGCGGCGACCACTCCATAATCTTACTGACCCATCTGCCATCTGTTCTTCTGAGTATGTGACCAGCCCATTGCTACTTCAGCGTTCTTTCTTTACGCTTAGTTACCTACGCCTACATTATATCTATCTACTAACAACATAAACGCAAAAGTTTGTTAATTCATGCACGCATTTTATACCGAACAACCTTTTTTTTTTTTGGTGACGAAGGGGAATGCATTTACGCATGATACCTGGGAGCCCGGGTAGACCCCCAGACCTATGTTGGACTCGGCCATTGGGTAGCAATACCAACTAAACCCCTACGGGAGCCATCAGCCGCTATAAGTGGAGGGTCCCGGATCTGCTGGCAACAGGACCCCTCCAGCGACAGGCTGGCCTCGGCGAAAAGGCCAGACTTCACCTCCTCGGAGACTGTCCGGCTACTCTAAGACAGTCCCCACGACGCCGTGTCATTGGAAGTGGACCGGGTTCCCATCCCGGCCCGACACGGAACACAGGGGCACTACTGAAGGCGCTGCAGATAGCGCCTGTTTCGTACCCCCATTCGTCGTCGGCGGGGGGAGGCCGCGTCGGCAGCCTCCTCTCTCACCCGCTCGTCGGCTTCCTTCTGGGACATGACGGTCTCGCAGAAGGAAGCCATCGCCTTGTAGGACTCGTCGCTGCCGAGCATTGCTAGTGTGTGTTTTTTTTTTCTTGTTTCGTCCTCTGCAATAGGCCATTGGAAACTCCGAAACAGCAAATCACGTAAGCGAGAGGTGCAGTCCCAATAGACCTAGAATGAAGCATGGCCTACCTCTTACTAAACGTTACTCTTAATCCCAAAGTTCGTTTACGTCCGGTTTTTGGGTCCCTAATAATTGTACATGGGCAAAAACGTGGTGTTTACGCTTGCCTGCTGCGGATCGCTGGTATTATATGGAATACAGGAAAAACAATTGTTGTGTATTCCTACTCTATTCAGTCGATTGCCATCGTTAGTCAGCATTGAAAGCAAAAAATACGCGAAGTATTTTTTTGTCATCATTTTCCAGGAAGTGTATAAAAAGTATTTATGAATTGACATCGCTACTATTAATTTGTATATACACGTAGTTATAACATTTTTATTGGTACTCAGGCTCTCTAGAGCGCTCTACTATTTCAATGGTACAATCATGAAACAATAGTTGAATTTTATTAGATTTGGAGCAATAATTATCATAAAAATTGTAAAAAAAACCTAGTCGAGTACCCACAATTTTCTATGTAATATAAATAGGTTTATATTTCATGTGTGCACTCGACTAAGCTTTTTTAATGGTATTGGGGGACAATCGTGTCGATGTGTTACCCACCTTTTCAGCTCCCGGGCCACCGGCTACTCACGAACCGCACGATACATGACACCGTAGGTGTCACTTTACGGCGGTATCAAGTGAGCGAGAGGCACCTTCCCCGGTCGTGCCAGCTCAATTCCGCTGCATCAGAGTATGTAGTGTCATGCACTATGAATGGCACTACCTCCTCCTATGCAGCATGGCACTACCTCCTCCCATGCAGCATAACACTACCTCTTCCTATATCAGATAGCTTCCTCTTCAGATAGCACCAAAAATGTCGCCTCTATACAGCGTAGTGGGAGCGTTATAGTTGAAGGACGAATGTAAACGCTCCCTGGATTTACATAATACGTTCATTACTATTTTCTACTTGGCATTACTAAGACTCGGAACGATACTATGACATTACACATTTTCGTGCATACAGCTTGCGTTATCGACACGGAGTCGCGTCAAAAAAGAAAAAGGCTGTATCAGAACAACTCCTATTAACCCAGGGCTGGGCAAGATTAGGTGGTACATAAAAGAGCTTTCCCTTTCGTAAAAAAGCTAGTAACAGAAGCGCAACAATTATGTACGTAACATATTTTTTACAATACGAACTACAAACACTTTAAAGTTTGTATTGTAGACATGCTATGGTCGTTAAGTTTTGACCAGCGACTACCAGCCGCCGCTCATGTATCCAGTTACGAGTACTATACAATGATAGCAGTAATAATGTTTAATATACCTGCCCTCGTGCTTGAGGACACATCCTAAGACGCTATCTGAAGGACGTACGGTCCCAAATCTTATTTGGTTTTTGAATAAAGTATGATTGATCAATAGAGAGATAACATTACTATAAAGTGTTTATAGATCTTTTAGTTTGCCTAATATGAGAAGATAAGATAAGAGAGTCAAAAAATTATAATTCTTCGGGTACTTTTAATAATTTATAACATATCTGTCATCTCAGTCCTTCCGTGACCATGGTTGCTGTAAAGCTTCTGAAACGTAGGACTAGTTAAATAATCAAATAAAACGATAGAGTTAGAGTAGTTTTATTATAAGTAACATTAGCGTAAACTCAAGACAAGAAGGTAACATATAAAATATTCAAATACTCTTTATTTTAGATATAAAAGTGCAGTTAATAAATGAAGAGAGCAAAGAGTGTACTTCAGAAAATCTGATGTTTTTTAATAGTCTTTCACCAATGTTCACACTTCTCTTGTGCATAATCATTTTGATAAACTCATAGCAGTGCTTAAGTATCTCAAAAATTTGTTATCGACCAACTAAATTAATGAGTGCCCTGCGAAAACGCTACTTTTAGTTACTTTTCTCCTAGATTCGACCATATTTTGGTGGTTATAGTTGTTGATACAGGTTAAGGGCCATTTGTGGCTGAATAAACTCAATGTTTATTCTCAACACAATTTAACTAAGATAAATAAAGTTTAAGCGTTAGATGATATTCCCTGCACTTTCACTCCCAATTTCGACTGAAAAGAAACTGTCAGTTTAAGTAAAGTATAAAAGGGCAGATTATAATTCTGCTAAGCTGTAATTTTTTTGGTAATACGCTTGTTTCATATTGAAGAAATTGATAATTTGATTTATAACACGACTAGCATGTCTCTGCGGTTTCGCGCCATATATATCCAAATTACTTAGTTCAGACTAGTTAGTTGTGTGAAGTTTGAAACGTGTGCGATAATTTGTTGTGATTTTATAATTTTCTTTACAAAGCAATCGGACATACTTTCTGCAAATGGAGCAAATCGAGCAGCGTGCCGTCATTAAGTACCTCCATAAGAAGGGACTATGACCGACAGCCATCCATTTAGGTCAGTACTTTAGGAGAATCTGCTCTGTCTTATTCATCTGTCAAGATATGATAGCTGAATTCAAGCGTGACAGAGAGAGAGTGAATCAGGAACCCCGCTCTGCAAGGCCTTCGACGTCCACTACTTACGAAAATATTAAATAATTACTTGATTTAATTATGGGAGACCGCAGACTAAAAATTAAAGAGATAGCCGAGATTATAGGCATATATGTTTCTACAACGTGTCTGCGGGATGGGTTCCGCGACTGCTTTCAGTTGAACAAAAAGGGACGCGGTTGACTATATCGCGTGTTTGGAGTTATTTGAAGCAGTTGCAGATGATTTTTTAAATCGGTTTGTTACAATAGACAAAACATAGGTTTATTATTACTGTACGCCAGAAACAGAACAACAATCGAGAGAGTGGGGAAGACACGGTTTACCACCCCCTAAAAAGGATTTTGTCGGCAAATAAGGTAATTGCTACAGTATTCCGGGACTCAAAGGGATATTATGATTATGATTGATTATGATTGGTTATCTTGAAAGGGGTTAGAATATCAACTCTGATTACTATTGTATCTTACTACGACGTTCATTAGAGGTAACGAAAGTCCAGGAATGCTGCGAATAAAAGTTCTGTTTCATCAAGATAACCCCCGTATTCACACGTCTGTGCTATCAATGGTTGAAATCCACAATTGTAACTTTGTACAATTACCGTATCCGCCCTATTCACCTGATCTGGCACCGTCAGACTTCTTTCTGTTCCCTAACCTAAGAAAGCTCTTGGAAGGCCAAAGATTTTCTACAAACGACGAGGCCGAAACAGCAGTAGACGCATATTTTGACTCTCTAAGGAAGAATATTTTATTTTCAACGGTCTAAATGCTTTAAATGGGAGATGGCAAAAGTGCATCGAACTTGATGATGATTATGTAGAAAAATAAAAATAGAAATGATTTAGTGTGTGTTTATTTACTTGGTTAGGCCATTCGGCCTAATCAAGTAAACAAACACATACATTTCAATCCACTCTCGTAGGAGGAAGGAATAACAGAATATGTAGTTACTGAGATATACCCGTTGAAACAAACAAACAAACAAACAAACTCTTCACCTTCATATTATTAATCTAGATTTCCAATTGAATTAAAGCGAGTCAGTTGGGCGATGCTAGTTATATCGTATATCTACAAAATTATTACCGTACAAAATAACAATAACTGGGCATTAGATAATATTCAAAAGTCTCCTTTTATTTGTAAGGGATAGTGCCATGGTTCTACCTCTTGCTCACACGACACCGCTGTACGTCCACCGCTATGCTGTCGCGTTTAGTGGGACTTTAAAATGCATAAAGGAATGAGGGCCTCACTTATGTACTACAAATGTACGTTGAGAACAATTGAATAATTATACTAACTAGTAACTTTGAATAAAAAACCGAGATAAAAAATAATTAACAGTTTATATGCACAACTGTGTAACTCTGTGAATAGAGACGAATTGCAGATTAGCTCACAAATCTAGCGCTTGAAACTAGAGCTCAAATCACACCCTGATTGTTATGCTATGTAACCTAACCATATATGTTTTTAAATTTTTTTATAGAAACAGAGGGAGAAACGAGCTACCGCAGCCTTTTAAGACTACAGCCGCATAATTACTATGCCGATGCATTGCACTGCTTTCCTCCTCCCCTCCAATGGGACACCAGCTACACCCTAACATACTCGAAACTCGATAGTGTAGCTGTCACTTTACGGCGGTGTCATGTGAGCGAGAGGCACATGCCCGGTCGTGCCGGCCCAATTCCGTTGCAATGCAGCATGGCACCACCTCTTACTAAAAGCGTAGCTGTAAGCTAGCCTTGTATGACTCGTAGGTATCTTCGATCACGCCAGCCCGAAATGTTTTTATTAATTGTAGTAACTGCAATGATGCTACTGTGTAAAAATCTTTATAAACCTAGTGGTTGCGACGACGGCAACGATGTTGCCTTAAACGCTTAAATGATTTCGCTCAAATGAACAAAAATCTGTGACGTCATACAAAAAAATCCTTTGATTGTCGGGTCACCGACCCGGAAATGAACGGGCCATTCAGTGTACAAATAATTTCACGTAGGCGACAAAGTTTCCGTTTTGACGTTTTGATTTGATTAATGACGGAGCCAACCGCTGAAGTCTTTCATGTTAAACTCTGATAATGCCCCCAGTTTATATCAATTCTAAATTTTCAATATATATATATATGTCATAGTCGTATTGTAAAAATCGCCGTGTTACATTACGACTGGACATCTTAATGTTATGTAATCAGGGCCCTTTTGTTCTATGGCTGGCCAACAATTAGCGGTATTGTCATTGCGAGACGTTTCTAAGCATGACGGCTGACACTTAACCTCGTTAATAGTCTTAATTTTACGCAGTGACATTGATTGATACAAACATGAAATTGTAACAGGTATTTTGAGTGCAAATAAAAAAAAATAACCTAACCACGGAGGTTACGGTGGGAGTTAAGCTCCCGCCTAGACCTACGAACCTACCTGCTCATGTCTTTCTGATTCTCTGCATTCAATAATTGACGCCATTGTTGTCACGTCAAGCAATGCCTCGAATGCTAAAATTAGGAACTAAAACGTGTCAAAGATGCGGATAATAATCCAATTTAATTCGATAAGGCAAGCTTTTGTGAATAACATACAACGCCGAAGACTATATCTGATCTGGCGGAATTTCACTTAAGAATCAAATTTTTAACTCATATTTTCTCGAAAATTCCTTCAGAGATGCTATTATAACCTGATAAAACATACAGTTGGCATAGAGTGTAGAGAGTATATATAGGGCGATTATTAACCGGACGTGTTATGAATATGAACTCATAACCATATAATAAATGTATCACTCTGTATACATTTATTCAGGTATCATGTCGCATACATATATTATAACATAGATAAAAAGTATTCATCATCAGCTAGTTCATCTCTCGCCGAGGTGAAGAGATGGCTACATGTGCTGTCTCCTAGAATGCAATTTGTGGGATTCGAGCAACCCGTTGGAGGGGAGGACCCAGAGTCGATGTGTTAATCACACCATCAGCAGTGTTTCCATGCATATAGGCACCCGTCTAGAGGAGTGGATGAAAAGACTCCGACTGCTCTTTTTCCCCTGTATGCAATACAAAAGTAAACGTCTTTTATTGACGACCCGCTGGCTTTGTTGATAACGAGGCGGTAAATCCGCGTTACGCCAGAGGTCGCGGGTTCGAATCTCGCCCAGGTCATGGATGTATTATATGTATTTCTATAATTAAAATCTTAAATATATAAAGTTTCTTAAATTTTAATAACATTGATTATAGTTCCGTTGTCTAGTATATTTAAGCTTTAACAAGTCCTTACTCATTACGGTACTTACCATAGCCATAGGCTAACATAGGGTGATAAGTCTAGAGGTATTATATAAGTATGTAATACTTTCATAGCATTATTATTAATTAGACCTTTATTTTGGTTTTGCGGGGAAATGCATTTACATAACATCACCGGTCATGTATTATACAGAATCCATAATTTGCATGTTTTTTTATTACTGTTTGTATACTCTATCTTCATAATTCGTATTTTATCTGAAATTATCATAACGAAAGGAACTTTAGTTTTCATCAACACGACATGCGGTATAAAAAAAAATACAAAAGCGCGCGTCCTTTTATGGTAGGATTGTAACAAATATTTGCATCGTATTATCCAACGACTAAAAAAATAATCCTCGTTCTGTTTGGAAAATATGAACAATTTTCAGTAGAAAGCATTTTTCCATCGCCCATATTCTAGTTTCTATTATTAAAAATAGCCCAGCACCTCGGGCGATGTGTTTCTATATTCTTAAAACTGAAAAGTTAACGCGGGGTTAGCTTACTAAAGCACCATACTCATTATTTCCTCTTACAAGTCCTTTGTGCCATGTTCATTAAGAACAATACTTGGCAAAGGGAAAAGAGTTGTTTTCTTGAACTTGATTATGGCTAGCCTATAAGCGAAGCGAAGCTATTGCTTTATTTTTTATAGCACGCACATTGATACACGATTAATTTAAAAGGAGAGTAAATTCTTGTTTTGTTTTTAAAGTTATGGTTCTCTAGGCGCGTTAGGGAAAAACGACGAAATGAGAGTAAATTTTTACTAAATGTCGGCATAAGAAACCGACACGCTGAAGTTAGCTTTAGTCAACATTTTTGTTTTCCAAAAAAGTTACCGAAATGCGTTTAAACATTATAATACAAATTTTAATGTTGTAAATACGCTGAAGAGGTGTTGCCATGCTACGTTCGTGCGGTTTGTGATTAGCCGGTGGCCCATGTGGTGGGGGGTGGGTGGCGAACGTATCGGCATAGCAATTATGTGGATGTCCATGGGTGTCGGTAGTCGTAAAAGGCTCCGAATTCTCGTTTGACTCCCCCCTCCCCCATTTCTATAAAAAGACTTGTTTTATATTGTTATTATTTCTACAAAATAGAATAAGGCGAAAGATAAAAAAGAATTTAAGAAGAAGTTTAACCCGTGTACATGAGCATACATACACTTTCTTATTTCGAAATCAAATCACTATAAAACTCCTTCACATTATGATGCGTATTCTACTTGTTGTTGGCATTGTTGACAGAGCACTTTTTGGTGTACTTATTTACAGATGATTTAATATTTTTATTGCAGCGGTTATAACCTAGAAATATCAGAAACACTTTTACAGAACACTTTAGACTTTGAACTTAATAATTGGTGCAAAAATACTGGTTTTAGATTTTCAATAACAAAAACCGATTTCATGGTATTATCCAAAAGAAGAATAAACAACACCTTGAGACTAAGCACGAACAGTAACAATATAAGAGGAGTAAATAATTTTAAGGTATTGGGACTAACAATCGATTTCAAGATGAACTGGATTACTGATATCGAAATACTAAAAGCTGAATACCATAACAGGATGAACGTTATCAAGATCTTATCATCAAACACTTTGGGGATTGGATTTTAAATGCATTAAAAATTCCTAAAAGGCTCAAAATAGGCAAAAAATAGATTATGGCGTGTATATCTTTAACTCAGCTTCGAGTAACATCCTAAAACTTCTAGAAAACACTCACTCTCAGTGTTCAAGATTAAGCTTAGGAGCCTTTAGAACAAGCCCAGTCATTAGTATCCTTGTTGAATCAGAAGAAATTCCTTTGAAATGAAGATAAACATATAAGGAACTATAAAAAAGCCTTTCTTAAAGAAACTTCGATACCATCAGACATTGAATATAATTATAAATTATCTCTTCCCGTCCCTTTAAGATTAAGTGTTTAATAGTATTTAGATGAAATTAATTTCAAAGTCCCACCCTTTTTCCTTCTTCTTACTCAGTGCAGCCGCCGCGGCAAAAAATAGAATTGACAGTACATTTAGACAAAGCCAACAGAAACACTACCAAAAACTCCACCTCCGAATATGTTATATATTATGAAGAACTGTATTACGAAATTGTAAAATAATATCCTGATTTCCAACTATTGTTTACAGATGACTCTGTTCGTGACAGCAAATCGGGCAGTGCAATTATATCGTCAAACGTAATCATATTTACTCGCGAAGCGGTTGCAATAAAAAATAATCCAGGTTACACAAAATGTACGAGTTTTTCTGGTTTACCTCCCTTAGCCCTATATCTTGAAAAACTCAGACCTGCTAGTAAACTTAATAGGAAATACTGTACGAGGACTACCCTGGGTTGGTTGTATAATAGATCCGGTGTGGGTACCTAGCCACCAAGGCATCTCAGGTAACGAAAGTGTACATGTGCAAGCTAAGGGTCATGCGAAGTTACACTACTGTAGTGACAATACTTCTAGCACAAGATATGTTAAAAAAGACCTGAACTTCACAGTTGAGACCCTGTGGAACAGGGTGAATAATAGTAGTAGTAACTTACACGAAATTAAAAATCAGTTTTTGAAAAGAATAATTAACAACTTAATAATTGACGAATAGAGGACACACTAATGTAACACATATCCACCTTATCACTAAGGAAACAGCAATAAAATGCACTTTCTGTAATTGTGATTTATCTGTTAAACATCTATTGATTGTGATTTATCTGTTAAACATCTACATTGGATAATTTACAAAAGCTTAAAAAATGTTAAAATTATATTTTCCGAAATGTTTAAAAGATTGCTGGAAGCGATCTGAAACAACTGAAAATTCTTAAAACTAATTAATCTATACAATTTTATATAATATTATTATTATTAAGTAGTCACCGATGATCTTAGATGTTTTAGCGACCTTAAATAAATTTAAAAAAAAACCCTTTTTTACTAGATTAGTGTCTAAATGCATTAGCTTGTAATAATTTTTGTTTTCACGCAATTAGTGAGACCCTAAATTTTCAACCTGGGACGAAAAAGGCATAACTGTCGTCATAGATTTACAGGTGATTCTAGTATTTCGCACCGTAATATAAACGGACTAGAAAGACTTTAAAACAACAGCCAGTAAGCGACAATAATATCCTTATCAATAGCAGTCGAAAGCAAAACAAAAATAACGATTTTAAATTAACATCTAAAATCAATGGAATTAAATATCTTCAGAATATCTTAAGGATTGTTATCTTTTTCTCAACTAATTACACATCTTTAGAAATAGTATAAAAATATCTTTAGAAGTTCGGCTTAACGTCTACTACATCTTGTGTTATTGTAACCAAATAATATTTAAAGCATAGCACATGTATTGGACTACAGACTCAAGTCAGTGATTCAAAGCCAAATACATTCTACGTCGGAAGCCTATTTGTTCCGCATTAATCCATGTCACATGTGAACGAATAAGTTACAAGCCAAATTGTGCTCAAACAAATTAAGGCTTACACCCGCTTCTATCTTTTGGGACGACCACATTTTAGATCAATTTTATCCACGGCTCTATATTTTAATAAAACATTGTAAGCTGTTCAGGTTTTCTTGATTACAATTATCCAATTACCTAACAAAATCCTATATTGTTACTGCTGAGTGGCAAAATACGATTTCGTTATCTGAAAGTAACATTTACATAATCAACATTTGTCTTACAATATTGTCATAAGACTTTTTTCATAATAGATCACATATATTTATTTTATTTTGAAATTCCGCAGACTTTTTCAAGTATAGAATAAAAAATCTATATAAAAAGGAGTAAACACAAAATCCAGGGTCCAGTAGGGCAAAGCAACGTTACTTCTTCTGATGAATAATCTATACATTTTATAAATAACGATTATTATTTATGTTGGGTTTTGTATCCATAGAACATCACACAATAGGATTTTTTTTTTCAAATCCGCGTAGTAACTCCGAAGGTTAGCGCATTAAAAAAAAGAGAACAAGTGCAAACTCCTCAGTTTTATAATATTAACTATAAAAATCCAAATAAAATCAATCCCCCTACGTATTCACACTACTTAAAACTACTACATTTCTTTCCAATTAATACCAGACACCAACTGGAACAGTATGATTTTATTCAAATGTACGGTATGTTTGCCTCGTTTTAATCTTAATTCTTGGTCATACAAGAGGTATGTTGATACGACAAAATATCATACTCCGCGTAGGCTCGTAATAAAAACAGCACATGTACCTTGTAATAGCATCATTATTGAGTAAAGAAAACGCAATTACGCATTTTGTCTCATAATACCCATATAAACAGAAAATACGACACAATACATAAATGTTTACGATACGGTTTATGACAAACATAACACCCGCGAAGGCTCGCTATATTAAGTCCTACACTTGTTATGATGAGACAATTTATTTGGTTTTCGAAAAACTGCCCAAAACACTCGAAAATACGGAATGAGAGTTTACAACAGGTGCGAAATAATCGGGCAGGTTTATTCAACAAGAAAATTAAAATATATTCATTTACAAACACTCGTCCCACTGCTGGGTTTATGTGTACTGCATGTATAATAACCTACCATATTTATTTAACTACTATGTCGCCAGATCGGGTTGAAACATAACCAACTAGCTTCTATTGCATTTAATTTTCATTTACTTAACATAGAATCTACTTAACACATACTTTAAGGTCGCCAAATTAAAGTTTTTGTAAGAGGTAGTGGCATGCTGCATTGCAGTCGAATTGTACCGGCATGGTCGGGGAGGTACCTCTCGCTCACATGATAATGTTGTAAAGTGACATCTATGTTGTCGCTTTTATTTCTAGTAACTAATGGGGAATCAGATATTAACAACTCACACAAATCATTGGAGGGAAGGACGACAAGAAGACAACGCGACTGCTTGGCAAATATTCGAATGTCAATGAGCGTAGCGGTAGCGGTAGTCGGCAAGGCTAGCTGATTTACCCCCTATAATATAAAAAAGAAACGCTGGATATATTATAAGTGCATAAGTGTGGGTGCATGCATGAGAGATATATGTATTTATTCCGGCGCTTATGCTGATGTAATAAAAATCCGGCACGTCCAGGGAGCAATCAGGCAGAGTACTTGTGCCACAGGTCTACTCGACTCGACAAGATTTCTCGCACGAGACACACTCATAAGATTTACTTGACTGATTCTCACAAGATTTCTCGCACGGGACACACTCATAAGATTTACTTGACTGATTCTCACAAGATTTCTCGCACGAGACACACTCATAAGATTTACTTGACTGATTCTCACAAGATTTCTCGCACGAGACAAACTCATAAGATTTACTGGGCTGGTTTTCACAACACAAGATTCACTCGACTCATTATTTTCTACTTATAAATAATCCTCACGCCAGTTTCCTAATGTGATACGAAGTAGTGAAGTAGTAGGAGTTAGTAGGATATCTTTAAATCTATATATATATATATATACAGCTCATCACAGGCAAAATCAGTTAGGCAGCCTGGAAAACATTGCTTTAAAGAACTATTTCTCTTCGTTCTTTTTAAGCTAACTGCTAAATAATTTATTTTCATTTGCATACAGCATTGGTACGCTATAAAAACGTAATAATGCATACTTATGTAAGCTAAAACTAAATAAAAAAATCCTAACGCAATTGATTTTCCATACCTATCTTAATTCTTATAATTTTCCATCGAGTCTAGTATTGTTAACTTTATTAAGTTTATATTTTTTGCTCCTCCTAATGAGCTGTCCAACGCACCTACTATGGAAATAATCCAATTAAGGCTGTGTTATAAGTTTGTAAAGTAGCGGTGATGTTTTATGATAACATTATAATAGTGAACAAGCCACCCGTAAAGCTCGTTGGGGTTTTGTTCCGAATATTATAAAGATTATAATTCTGCGATGTAATTTATGTTATATGATGTATTTCGTTAGTAATATATATTTTTGTGTTAATACTTTTCCAGGATTACAATTTAAGGTACGTTGCGTAACAATAAAACATAGAGCATAATAATAGTCGGACAAAATGATGGGCGGAATCCATCAGGCGGCAGAATTATTGTCACTCTACTTAATCCACTTTCAAACCATCATCGACCTGGAAGTTACAGTTGCATCAGTTGTGTGGTACGGACGATATAGCTGTATTACAAGCGTCTGTGAACACCAACCAAGATATAAGATTTTCTTTGAAAAGTTTTCTTTATTTATTTATATATTGTAGTAAGATGTAGCCGCAATACAGTATGCTGTATTGTAATACAGTATGCTGTATTGCAGCGGGATGTACCTATCGCTCACGTAATACCGCCGTAAAGTGACATCTTCAATGTGGCGTTTTATGAGTAGCCGGTGGCCCATTGTGTGGGGAGGAGGGCAACGCATCGATATAGTAATTATGCTGATGTTCATGGGTGTTCCCTTATATTATAAAAAAGTTCTGAAAGGCTTCATTATTTTTTTTTTCACCAAACTGCATAATAGTTTATCGGCGGATAAAACTCTGTCAAAGTGTCAAAGTACATCTTTAACTATGAATAGTAGATACTTTTGTACAATTTTGTGGCTTGAATGGACTCTTCCTTAAAAAGATTTAAAGCGTCGTCTTAAAATAATGTAGCGTATGCAGTTGACAATAAATAGTACTTACCTGAGTATTTTCGTAATATTTAAGTAACTTTTTATTTATTTATTTATTCACATTTTGCAACAAAACAACTTAGTTAAATTGTTACTGCAAATATGAGCTAAGTAAGAATTATTGCCATGCTGGATTGCAGCCGAATTGCGCGGCACTACCGGGGAGGGATTTCTCGCTCACGTGACACCGGGGGTGTCACGTGACAGAGCGCGGTTCGTGAAGAAGAAAAGAGGGTAACTACATGACAATAATGCGAAAGTCTGGCGTCAGTGGTAGCCGTCAAAATGCTCCGATTTCACGTTTGCGCCCCTATACCATAAAAATACTAATAGTTGGTTGTTTAGTAGGTTTGTGTGCGGTTACTGGACTTTGTTCGTGGCTGAGTAATATATGGTGACCATACTTCGTATATTTGCTGGACCGCTAGTAGCATATGACGTATATTAAATATGATAAGGCATTGTGCATTTTGCTACGGACAGTCACCCATGACGAATCAAAACACATTTATTTCATGTGTGAACTTCATCATACCTAGCATATAATGGTGCACATTTTGCACATTTACAAGATGTAGAATTAACCAGAAGATTATTGTGCGAAAATCAAATTATATTTTCTGTACCTATTTTATTAACTTAGGAGAAATGTGTATATTCAGTAAAAGGTAAATCATATTATCATACATATATGCTTCCTAAATACGTACATCCTTTTACGTGCCACTTGTAATTTGTGAAATAAATTCTCCTTTTGTGCCTCAGTGGTCTAATGGTTAGCGCTTCCACTGGGGTGGTCCAGGTTCAAACCCCACCATGTACCAATAAGTTTTTCTAACTTAAATAAATTTGCTGAGTGCTCTTACGGTGAAAAAAATATCTTGAGGGAACCCAGATTCGTGAATTCGACCTATTCTAGGTTTGGACTTGGTTTGCAGAGGTCAGGTGACAGTCCCATCACGGCTCTAGACTTGTCGTGGTGGTGGGGAGCAGTAGCCTGGGGTGATCCGATACACCTCGGGCAAAGCCAATTGAATCGAGGCAGTGGATGCCCCTTGTACCCCTCTTATTAGAAGAGAGGACAAAAGATCAAAAAAATTAGACGGCTCTATTGCGCACGGGTCAAGGGTCGAGGATGGAAAATGTGGTGAACATTGCAATGTCCCAAAGTAGGTGAGGTTGTCCTATAGTGCGGAACGACCCCATCTGTGGAGGTGGAGTCGGTCCCTTTGAGGACTGACTAGCCGTCGAGGTGCCCCGATTATTTGTTGTTCCAGGGCACCTCACCAAAGGCGACACTGATGGCACTCGCGGTGTTTGTTGTGGCTATTGGACACTATAATGTGCCGCGAGCTCCACACACCAGGCCAGTGAAGGTGCGTAAATGCGTCAAAAAAAGGTCAGATGGCAGTCGCTCTGTGTATAAACTGGCACCCTCATCAGTACCTACTAACATAAAGCAGATATTTTTAAAATATACAAAACGCTCACACCAGCTTGTTCAAAGTTATCGTTCCATAAAAGTCAGTATACAATAAAGACGCATCACAAAAATCATTTATCATCCGCCAACACCGTCTGAAACATATTAAATGTCTTATTTTTAATGAAAACCGCGTGGTCACGGTTAAGCCACACCAATTTTACGAGACAAAAGGTCCTGGCGCAATGCGGCTCGTTAGCGATGTGCGCTAGCCACCTGTTGTTTGGTTCCGCATAAACGTCGTATTTATCGTGACCGGTTTATAATTATAACATAGTACAGACAGTTGAGCGTTTATTGTTTTTGTGAAGCAATAATGTCGGACGCATGGTGCAGAATGCACTTTAAATGAGGGTTAATTAGGGACATTGTGACCCATTTTTTCTTAATCTTAATTAACTACACCCACTCCAGAATACAAGTAATAGGAATAAAGTGTTGCCTCATTTGACATTGCCGTGAATTGCTATGCTGACTCGTGCGGATTGTGAATATCCGGCGGCCCACTGAAGAAGGCGGTCGTAATCGCAAAAATACTTAAAAGACACCTACGTGAGGAGATGTCGACGCTAAACTCTTATGTATGTAGTTTGTGAATGTCCGGACACCTGGAGGATTGTGAAAAGCACAGCATCAAAATGTCCTCTGGGCTTTATTGCCTCTGCTATAGAACTTGATTTACCGCTATATGGCGTCTCACAAACATTTAAGAGTAACATTTACTTCCAGCATTTCAATGATTATCTCAACTGAGTTGTGATCTTAATGGTAGGTACCATTGTTCGTTGGCTTTCAAAAATTACACAACTTTACTTCCAGCATTTTAATGTGTATCGAGAATGCCAATTTAAAAATAATTTTTGATTTGATTTTTGAAAATTAATGAGGAAAATGGGCCTGTACTAATAAATAATTATAAATCTCGTATCACCATGCTTATACCTGTACTCCTCTGAAATGGTTTGAAATATTTTGTGAAACTTTCTGCGTGTATTCGGCAGTTCTAAGAATTATTCGTAAAGTATCTTTAAATATTATACTTAATTATTTCCACGGAATTTATATTTATGCGGATGAAAATGCCATTCAATTCAACTTTTATCCCGTGAATTACTTTGTAGAATTTATGACAGGACACCTGACAATTGTCCTGCACAAAACTCTCAATTCTGGTTCCTAACTGAGACATTGTGCTAAAATCAGTTTTTGAGTCCTACCGTGCATTTTATTAGATAATGTGGTTATTAAAATAAGTATATTCTAAGTAAAAATAAAAAAATATATGAATGTTATATTTATCTTGAAAATTATTTATTTGTGTTTTCGAAACCATCCAGTGGAATTGATTCCTACTTTACCGCAATGTGACGGAACAAAGGATTTCAAGTAGTGCCCTCCCATCTTGGGGATAAAATTTTCGAAATTATTTCTTAACGGATTATCAGGTTATAAGAGACGTCTTCTGATGACTATCGAGTCCCATACATGAATGGAGGCTATGCAGACGTGTTGCTCTCCTTCTCCTTTTCCCCGGTACAATAAACCACCGGAACATTACAATAAAACTACTTTTACGTATTCTATCGCGGTTTATTGAATTATTTAACTAGCCATACGTTTCAGAAGCTTTACAGCAATCATGGTCCCGAGTGGACTGAGATATCCTAATGTTCTAAGTTTTACAATTACCATAAGAATTATAATTTTCGTTGTTCTGATTAACGCAAACAGTACTTATTATATCTTGCTGTTTTGAAGTGTTATGTTTTTACTGTTTGGTTTGATTATGTTTATCACTGGGTCCCGAGCAGAGGAAAGAACCCAGCCATCTTGCCTATCGAAATTTGGATGTTTTTTTCTTTAATTTCAATAGCCTCACGGATCATTTTTGGAAGTAATGTGTGTTCCCTAGTGAGGATTTGCGCTTTATCAAATCTAATGTAATGGAAGGGGCCAATTTCTGCATGCTCACAGACCGCATATTTTTGAAATAAACACTGATGACAGTTGATACAGTAAAAGGCACTGTTAGATACATTTATTAATTCATGGTCTCTCCACATTCATACTCTTGAACAAATTTGAAATAGTACCAGAAATTTGTTTTTCAATTCTCAAATTCCATATTTGAAGATTATAATTAATGCATATATTCATGCTAAATCACAGTTTGAAAAAGAAAAAGGAGTAGAGCTCTGAAAAGTAACACACTACCAATAAGATCCCGTCCCATTCTCTCAGCTTCTTGTGCCAACTAAAATCAGGCAATATATAATCTCGGTTAGAATAAAAAAGAATTTAACAGCCAACTTTCACACGTGGCACATACCATTCAAACTAACACAATAATGATAGAGTCTATCAAATTAATAGCCATACAGATCATGTAAATAACCATATCAAAATGCACACATAAGAGAATTAAGACATTTTAATATCAATAAAGATTTTTTGAAACATAAGATGTGAAACATGGCGTCGGCAAGAAATAATGAATTAACCCTTTTATATAAGTTTCGCGACACATTTGTCACGTATATATAGGTTCCCGGTGAAAAATAAAAATACTATTTGATTATCATCTTTTAACATATGATTCCATCCTCCGCGACGAACAAAAGGAATGGGTGCTCCTTCAAAACCGAGCACACCGTCATCGAACAGTCAAAGATGACAGATATACTTTTTCTAAAATGTTTAAGTAGCAAAGTATAACTGCTACAAAATATTTGCCGATAGTACAAATGTCCGTCTTTAAGGTCTACACTTATCAGACGTGTCGCTTGCGAGTGGCTCCGGGTCGTAGCCGATTGCTAATTGAAAACTACTCCTAATTCAGATCTATCTCGCTCACGGTCGCATAAGTCTGTCATCAAGTGGATGACACGGTTACGCTATTAGTGGCTCTGTGGGGACTTGCCGTAAATTGACTTGGACTGCTAGACGCAGACTTTATTTGAAATTTTGTAGTAGAAATGTTCTGCTATTTGATCGTGCTATGTGCCAGCCTGCTTTGCCAGCAATGAAGCAATTATTTCTTATATAAATGGAGAATTTAAACGGAAAATAGTAATTAGTGGAAACTTTGTTGATGTCTGCATATGTATTTTATTTTGTCTTAGTATCATGAACATTGTATGTTTCCAAAATAAATCAAAAAATAAAAACAAAACAAAAAACTATTTTAATATCGTTTGCTGGACGAAATCCTTAAGCTAAATAGGGCAATAGAGGACCCGAAAAATAGTAGGTTGCTCACTCCTGCGATCCGGCCCGCATAATACATACATAAACATTCGATTCAAACCCGTGACATCAGGCGTAACACGCGGACTAACCGCCACTTTACCAACTGAGCCAGCCAGCCGTCAATAATAATTAATTCATTCATTATATACCAACGTGTTTATATTTCTCAAGCTTTTTGCAGTGTTATGTCCCATATCAAATTCTAAGTACTAATTTCATATTTAATGTATATACAAGAGCCCCTACCTGATAGGTAGCATATAATCATAGACTGCGCTTTAAAGAAATTTTTGGACAAAATAAAAGCCTAATTAACACACTACGCTAATATATATAGTTCGAAAAGTTAAATTTGTTAGCGCATTCTGTGTTTGAAATTTGTATTTTTCGCACAAGTGGAAAGTTTGAAACGAAACCCCGCAGTTTAATTAGTCAGGTAAGTACACAGAGTTGGTCACAAAAGAGCAGCACACACATTATTTGTATGAGGCCATTAATTGTAGTGCCACAAAAGCACGTCGCTGATTGGAAAACTTTAGCTTTTGATCAAAGTTTTCATATTAATTCCGCCTTACATTGTCCCAGGAACATTATTTGTTCAGCTCTAATGCATGAAACATTACGCTTAACGGCGTCTTGTTAACAATGATTAATTTAACTGTCGACAATGGCTTTAGTAAAGGACTTGTTGCATATTACAGGGAAACGTATTTAACGTCGCTCACAGCTCGACTATACACATTATGAGGTTCTGATTTGTGTCGTTGTGCCAGAGAGAATGGCATTGCGCTATCACTCGTGTCGCTGGCAAGGTACTCACTAATGCGCTTAATTAATTACTAATATAAATTATTGCAACACTTAAATTATTTCTACAGTTCACACAAAACCATTTACATGGTTTGACAGTGAAACAGAAAGCAGTTTCGCTAACGAAATTTTTAATAAATAATCTATTTTCGTAAATATAACATTTACGAAAATAGAAAATTTATATTCATGTTGGGTCAAATTACACACTTACTTTCTGTCTTAGTAAGAGGTAGTAGCATGCATTGTACCCGCATTAGAAGCACGACCTCTCGTTTACATGATACCGCCGTAAAGAGACAACTCGCATTTCGTCTGGTTTGTGAGTGCCGGCAACATACTGGGGGACGGGGAGAACGTATCTGCTTATGTGAATATTATTGTGCGCCGACCGACTGTTCGTTTGTACTCCTATGTAATAAAAAAGCTACAGCTGGCGAGAAGTTACGGCTATTTTATTTCTTATTGTAAAAAAATGAAAAGTACCTTCACGCCTGTTATCTCCGAAGAGGTGTGCTAGTACATCCACAGCTCGTAAGTCCAGTAGATATACTAGCACAACCACGATTAGCCAAGGTACTGAGGCTCATGATGTCATAGGTGGCAAGCCTATGGCCACTTCGGGCACATTACAATCCCGGACAATGTAAGGCGTGCTCAGAATAATCTGAAAAATGTTTTAATAATAGTTGCCCGGCCAAGGGATCGATCCCAGGACCCCACGTAGCTAACGGTCTTAACAGGCGACACCCGCACCGTTACACCACAGAGGCGATTCTTTATTGTTTTATGGCATAAGGGGCAAACGAGTAATCGAGGCCTTTTATCCGGCGTAATCGGGGACTACCGACCCCCATGGACATTCGCATGATTGATACGCAGGTACGTTGGCCTTCTCTCATCCTCCCCCCTTCCCCCAATAGGCCAATGGCTACACATAAACCGCACGAAACCCGACAGCGACGCTGTCACTTTTCGCCGGTATTAATTGAGCGAGAGATAATTCCCCGATCGTGCCGGCCCAGATCCGTTATACAGGATGTAGTGTCTTGCACCATGCATGGCACTACCTCTCTCCTATGCCGCATGGCACTACCTCTGCTTATATTTTAAGCATTATAACATCGAGAGTTATTAAAAATTAGAAGACGGCTATGCTCTATACATTGTTGTGTGGATTATTTGACTATCTGTATGAGTATGCGTAGGCGAATCGGGTTACTCGCCCACTCGCACTAGAGGGGCTTTAAGCTGCTACCGATACATTTACGATGGAGGATTAATTCTGATTCGATACTGTACAACGACAAAAATAAAATTATGCGTTGGTAACTGTTAAATCACTAGTCAACTTTATGGTATGTGGTAAATTCTACGCATACTATGTCATCCTAGCTGAGTTTTGGCTGCACCAATTAATCTATATGGAGACGAGCACAAGTGTTCGCGTAGACACACGTGCACTCTCTGTTCCCTTATTCTACTATAACGATGGGACTGCAAATTGGACAAGACCGGAGTTGTCATGATTGAGGTATTTTTGTGACTCCGGGCTGTTATTAGAAATTGATTTTTTTTTTAAATATAAACTTGCTGGACCACGAGGCTGTCCTTCTATGAGAAGGCATTTACACAGAGGCTCATTCGCGATATAATCGGGACTAGGAAACAAAATAGTGCGTTTGAGCAATGTCTGGCAAACACAGAGGATGACGAATGGTTCCTAATTGTAGTTTATGTTGAGTTGAAACGGTTTTTTTTTAAGTTACCGATATCACGCGAAGAATAAGCTCTCTGAAGTGGCAATGGGCTGGTCACACACTCAAAAGATCAGATCGCATACGGGCCACGAAGGTTCTGGAGTGGAGGCCGCGTTTAGGAAAACGAAGTGTTGGTCGACCGTTCACCAGTTAAGAAAACGATCTCCGTGCAGTAGCAGGTCCAGGATGGATGCGAGCAGCAGGAGATCGGCCGTCTTGGCGTTCATTGAAAGAGGCCTATATCCAGCAGCGAACCGTTGAGGGCTGATAATGTTGATGAATGATGACGAAAGGTTTAAACGTGGCGTTTATTCCATTGTTGCAGCATTCGTTAACAGCATGTAGACGGTGTTCCAACTTCACGTAAGCTGTCAATAAAGTTGACTGCCAGGGCATAGCACACGCGCCTCGATGGCACAATAGGTGTTTGTGTCTGTGTCAGTAGAGTTAAAGTTAGTAACGATTGACCATGCCTGTGTCCTTCATAGAGAAAAATTCTTAGTTGCAAAGTACTATATTCTATATAGTAGAAGTGTACCATTACTAAAAGTACAAATATTGTATAATTAAAATGAGTACAAAAAAATGAAATAGCCTTTTTTAAAAAATCCCACCGCGCGTATGTGTTAAGTTAAAACTTGACTGAACTGCGTATCCATTAAGTCAATAATAAGGGTTAAAGTATAAAATTGTCTTTTTTTTTTGTAATGGGTACCAAGGAGGGATATACAACACACGATACCTATGTAGTCCTTCGTTAAAAAAGTGCAACATGCGATTATCGGCTTTCAGTTGTCTTTTTATTCCGATTAGACAAGAAGGATGCATGCTTCGAAAATTCCAAAGAAAATAAGATTTTCGTCGTTGGACTAACGTAGCGGAAACAGCACGCAATATCAATGTAGCAAAATTAACGTCTGTCTGTCTTATGTCTAAACCTTTTCATGGTGAAACTTTGATTTGAAGAACGAACCATGTAGCAGACCGCCCATAGGTGAATAACAATGAATTGAAAGTGATGGTGGAGGCCGATCCGAGCCAATTTACTCAAAAATTAGCGACGTGGTTCCAACCATACCAACGATATATGCGTCAAATCATTAAAATATAACAATATGGAATAAATATTAGTAAAGAAAAGTGAGTTTGTGAATAGCATCGGCATAGTAATTATTAGGATATTCATGGGAGTCGGCAGTCGTAAAAAAAGGCTCCAATTGCTAATTTGCCCCCTATTTTATAAAAAAAAATGTCTACTGCGTCGAATTCCGAACAATGCTGATGAACAGCTCTAGCAGTGAAACAGCCCCGACTCATGAATCGATCCTCATCATTATTGCTTCATTACAATGTAAGACCTCATACAGCACGAGAAACCGTTTCAACTTCGGGAACTCCAATTAGAAACCATTCTTCACCCTCTGTATTTGCCAGACATTGCTCAAATGGACTATTTTTTTTTTCGTAATTTGGACAATTTTCCACGTGATAAAAAGTCTTCATCTCAGGAGGCAGTACAAAATGATTTCACATATTTTGTCGAATCTAAGTCACCAGAATTATATCGCAAAGACATCAATAGCCTTCCTATTAGATGACAGCAAAGTGAAGATAGTATAACATAGTTAATATTTTAATCAAATAAATATATGTTGAATAAAAAAACTTATTTAAATTTTTCAGTACAAATTCACAATTTTTTATATTAACCCTTAATATTTCATGTACTTATACATATATAGAACTTCTTTTTTTTGTTGACATGCATTTACGCGTCTTTACCAGCCCTGTTTGGGGTCTGTGGGGCTCGCGGCACAATATAGTGCCGAATACCCACAAAAACTACCGCAAGTGCCATCCGTACCGCTTTTGGTGAGGTGCCCCGGAATAACAAATCATCCGGGCTACTCGACGGCTAGTTACCCACCGACTTTAAGACGGTGAGGTTCCCATCCTCGCACCTTGACCAGTGCGCAAATGCGCCGCCTCCTTTCACCTTTCTGTCCACACATGTTTAGAACTAGGTTACTAACCTACAATTGCATGTCAGTCTCACCATAACTCGGTACTTGAAGTCCGTGCGAAACAATGGTGCATCTTGTCGCATAGGCAGGTGTAGACAACCATGTCATCATCAAGGCATCGACTATAATTGTCGTCGTTTTCGACAGTATATTGATAAATTAAACAATGTCCAATGTAATGTATTTTAAGATTTTAGAGCTCGTTTGTCTCCTAAGCTGTAAATTGTGTCCCTATTTATGTACATGCGCTAGTAGTTATTGTTCTTCGGCGTAACAAAAGAAAAACTAAAATGTTGATTATAGATAAATTCAGGACATCGGGTTTCCGTGACAGTATGCGCTCGCATCATAAAAAATTATTCTTATATTTTTTTCCCTAACGCACTAAAAGAAATATAACTTCAAAAACATAGCAAGTTGCTAACCCGTTTTAAACAGAGCCACATGGTAGGACCATAGATTTTTATAGTCCGCTCTATTGGATTTCGCCGGTAAACAATTGAGTGCGAAGGCAGGTAATGCTATGTAAATCCGTGTGTGGGGCAAATCCGGGTCACGCGGTACACAATATGCACCTGCACCTAGCACAGACTAGCAATGTAGAGAGACTACTTTCAATAGTTTTAAATACATTTAGAAAGAGGTAGTGCCATTGATGCATTACAGTCTAATTAGAACGCCTCGTGGTCTAATGGTAAGCATGTTCAACCACAGCCGTGTAGTCCTGAGTTCCAATTCCGGGTCTGACTAAAAGTGTTACTGGGATTTTTCAAATTTCTTTTAACTGTCCAAAGCACGTTAAGCCGTCGGTCTGGAGCCTGATTTTTCTCCGGTCGTGTCGGATTCCGTCCGGTTCCCATCGTCAATAGTAGAACAAGTATACACCTGTGCCTGCACATACATTTGTATACTATAGTATGTCCTCCGCAGTTAGCTCGTCTCTATAAATATGGCTGCCGTGACCCACTCGGCTAGGAAGACATTATTATTACAGTCTAATTGGGCAGGCACGACTGGTGAGGGAGGTTTGCCAACATGGTACCGCGTTAAAGTGACAGCAGTGCGATCGCGTTACATACGTTTTATGAGCCGGTTGCGTATTGCATGGGAGGTTATTTCATAGTTTCATTTCATGTGAATGTGTTAAGTTTACGCGAATGAAAATATACAATACTGGTGCTCAACTACATCCAATATTGAGCCAAATACATTCACAGTGTGGATGTATTTGGTTCAATATGTGGAGAAAGTCCAATCAAGACTTCGCGGACTCGCGAAAGCATTTACCAGGGATTCCTACTTACATCTCGTGAAAGTTAGAATATGGTCTGTTTTCGTGTACAGTCGTAGGGACTGTACACGAAAACATAACTGCTTACTAATGTATATGATATGTCGCAGTTGGATTGTCTTAATCGCTAGCCATTTTCAAGTACAGGGCCGTTTTATTTTGAGGCGGACCTACGATTAGCCGGATTGAATACGCCTGAGTGAAATTGGTCCTGCAAGAGTTCGGCGTTATACGTCAATCAATAAAGCTAGCCTTATTGAAATAAGAAATAAAGTACTTTTATTGATCACTATCACTGCCTAAAAGCATTACTTTCAATGAGGCTAAACGTCAGCCTCCATATTGAAGAACGTTTCGAAACGACAATACGGCGATGGCGAGCCACAAAATAAAACGGCCCTGTTTTTCAAAAAGGCTAGTCGTAACGTTATTAGCCGTACGGTGATTTGTTCAATAAGACTACGAGAGATATATCAATATTAACTGGAAAACTGGAGATATATCAATATTAACTGGAAAACTGATAATAACCTACCACTAGAATATATTGAGCTGCTAAAATATTGGCTCACGGCTATATGATGTCGAATCGTCGTATCTATGGTTCGCCAGAATCCCCTGTAGTCGCAGATATCTTTATGGAGGCTTTGAGGAGGCTGCCCTTCGAACTTCACTAATAACAGCGAGGTTCTACAAGAGGTATGTAAGAGGTATAAAAGTATCATCAGATATATTCACAATTTCACCTAAGGATAAAGTAACCATATACCTTAACCATCCAAATAGTGTAAACTCCAAAACTAAATTTACAATGGTATGGACAAGTCATTAATTGGCTTTCTCAGATGTTTTGAACGTCCGTAGTCCCAACAATACCATAGGTTGTGATGCTGTTTCCAAAAATGATAGCCATACAGACAGGTAAACGGCAGTTCTCATCACCTTCCAACACACCTTCTCTACCGTGGGTAAATCTTTGTTTCTGAAAGAACGGGGCTCACTTCAATATTTCAAGCAAGTTCTGCGAGACAACAAGCTTCGGGTTCCCCTCTGTTCCACAGAGGCCTAGTGAAACCAGCCCCTGTCGAGCGCTTACCTACAATATTACCACAATAGGCTATATTCTCAAACGACCTTCGATAAAAACTTATTTTAGGCCGTCAAAGAAGGTTAGTAGTCAGTTCTTACCAACAGTGGACCCTCTTAAATAGGGCAAACTAAAAGAGCGATAAAAACATATAGCTGAAAATTTTACGGATAAAATGTAGCTCGCATTAAAGCACATATTGATATGAAATACCGGCGTGTTGCAATATCTGCGGTCTGTGAGCATGGTGAAGTTTGGTCCCAGCCATTACATTAGATTTGATAAAGCGCAAATTGTCACTAGATGATACCGATTCCTTCCAAGGTTGATCTTATTGATGACATTAAATAACATACAAATTTCAACAGAGAATGACCATATTAAAAATATACAAATTTCAATAGAGAGAAGATGGCTGGGACCTTCCCTCTGCTTGGGACACAGTAATAAAAATAATCAAATCAAAAGCTAAGCATAACACCTCAGGATATAATAAGTATTGAATTTCTTAATCGGAACTAGTTGTACTATAATTCTTAGGGTACTTTGAATAACTTGTGACATCGGGACATCTGTCACCTCAGTCCCCCCATGACCATGATTGCTGTAAAGCTTCTGAAACGTCGGGCTAGTTAAATAATTAAATAAACGGCAATAAAATCCATTAAAGTAGTTTTATTGTAAAGAGTTTCATTTCATGTTGTCATCTAAATATTGAGAAATACTAATAATCTATAATTAATCTCTTTTTTGTATATATTTAATCATGACCTACGCCTATAAACCTGAAATACAATGCATTAAGTATAAACATTTAAATTATACTATACTATACTCTGTAATACAATGTTGTCTTTAAAAAGTGATATATCATAAAATACCATATTTAACATAGAATATAATTGAAAATAATGTTTTCGAGCAAAGGATGGAACGATCGTGCTGCTTTTTTACTCGACTTGGCGAATTTTATGTTATGTGGGTTTTTCAACCGATTGAGAATATTAATATTTTTAAGCAGTTCGGAGCTTTTACTTAAACAAAAAACAAAATCCCTCTAATTTAAACATCAAATCATTCTTATAGTTTATAACGTGAAATGTATAGAAAACGGATTACGATTATTACGTCTGCTCCACATGCCGTGTAATGGGTAAGGCATAATTATTATGTTCTAGTGACAATTGATCCGGCAATGAAGCCACTTCAAAGAGAGCAAGAGATACCTAATGGACTAAAAATTACGCAAGGATTCTTAGAATAATTGCGTCTTAACACTATAGCGGACAAAGAGATTAGAAAGATATCGAACACATCGTGAGCATATATCCGATAGCAGTTGAACTATAGACATACGTCCAGAAAATAAATTGTTCCTAAGTGAATACCTATTTTTACCATACATATAACATAGATGTAGAAGAGAAGCCACAAGTAGGCTAATGACGGCGAGCTTGGTTAATACAGTAGGAAGAAGTGAACCGCTATACTATCTTTGCCTATCTAATCTCGAATGCACATTGTGCCGAGTAATACAGAAGAAAAAAGGGAGATAGCGTATCACAATTGCTGTCCCTTTCGACTGAGGACGATGCCGTTGGTAGTCTCTTCTGTCTATATATTATCTCCATGATTTTCACACACCTGAATCAGAAGAAGGACATGTTTGAGCGTATGTATGTATATTTCTTTACACCCTGCGACATTCTGGACAATTTGACAGATTGGTATCGTTAGATTCGTCTTGATAGCACGAGTTTACAGTGATTATACTTAAATTTATATTTTTATATGTAAACGAGAAATCGGAGCCCTTTTCTGTACATCCACAAAATTACTATGCTGATGATGTTGCCCTCTTTTACTCCTCCTCTCCAATGATCAGTAAACTTAAAAAATGAATTATTTTATTTTTAATTTAACGTTCTAAACGGTCACATGGTGCCACAGGAAAATGAAGGCACTGCTGTCGCATATCGTACGATGTGAGTAGCCGATGGCTCATCAGAGATGAGGAAGGAGGAGGGCAACGCATCTACACAAAAGGTATTCAGATGTTTATGACAGTATTCATTAGGTAGCTCCGAATTCTCGTTCGTTCCCGTACAATAAAAATTAAATAGAAAAATATTTAATTTTGACTTGCAATCAATATTCACAGCAAGCTAAATCATAAACTTTAAAAACTTGTAAGATAAATTTTGGAAATATCCATTCTTTTTCATCTTACGTTGACGTCTTCTTACAAAGATTAGCAATATTCCTGCACTCGCCTGCACTCTAGAAACCACCGCTTGGGACAGTGACGTTGGGCTGCTATGGAACCATTGACGGAGGTCGACAAGCCATGACATCCTTCTGCGACCCAATCTCCTATTACCATTAATTTACGCCTGAGTTATGAATTGAAGTTCTGTACTTGGGGTTACTCATTACGTGTCCTAAATAGCTTCCGCGTCTTGATGGTCCACAGTATCTCTACAGCCTTTCCCATTCCTTTTCTTTTGGACCTGAATTTCTCCGAAAGCGAAGATTCTCGTGAAGCGAAAAGAAGAACAGTTTCATCTGATTGTGATGAGTACTCATCGGGCCTCTAGACTAGGCTTGGGGTTGAAAAGGGGTCCAAACGCCCCCCCCCCACTTTCCCGCAGATGGCAAAGATGCATCCCGATATGACAATGTTTATTATAGGTATTTTAACTTTTACTATCGTGACCGGAAAAAATGCGGGGTCCCTCGTCCCCCGGCTCTGACGTCGAGAGCAGCTCGCGCACTTTAACTGAAATGGCTTCGCCAATGACGAGTATAAGCGGCTCATGGAGAGGATTATTACTGGGCGCCCGTGCCCACACTTAGACGGGTGCATTTCTCACTCTCCGTAGGACTGTTTCATTGCGTATCTCAGAGATCCGCGACTTTTTACTCATCGTTTCTGTGAGAATGGAGTTTCAGTCGCATAGAGTAGTACCGAATATAGTAGTTTGACATAACAGCGTGCAACTCTCGTACAAAATTTGCATAAATGCAGCTAAATGTTATAAAAATTAAAAAATAATGCTAAATTGAAGCCAATTATTCTCGCACGAACAATGAAGGACGGTAGTGCATTTGTGGTTAGTGGCCGTATTTAAAAGGCGTTAAGATTATTGCTCTGACCTTAAGAGCTTGCAGAGCTGATAATTGTTGTATATGAAAGACTTGGCTCAAACTAACACTATTGCAGGGGTGGCCAACTTAATGAGAGTTAAAACGACGTGCTACCCTCTGTATGGGTAATCTCCATAAAATGTCTAGTGAAACAGTCAATTAACTGAGTTGCGATATGGAGAAGGCCTTCGACAGGGTGTGGCACCCGGGACTCTCGAGCAAGTTGGTGGACGCCGGCGTGCCGCTGGCGTTTGTGAAACTAGTGGCGTCATTCTTGGAAGGTAGGACCTTCCGGGTAGCGGTGGAGCGGAGGCACTCCTCGGTGAAGGCCTTACGTGCCGGAGTGCCACAGGGCAGTTGTCTATCCTCTTGCCTGTACGCGGCCTACACCAACGACATCCCCACACTCAATGATCCTTCGGGAGAGGGTGAGGTGGACGTCATGCTCGCGCTGTTTGCCGACGACGTCGCATACGTAACCTCGTCCCGAAAGCCGGAGCTCGCAACTGGGCGCATGCAGCGCATGCTGGACCGGTTGCCGGAATGGCTCGACAGGTGGCGCATGTCCGTGAACGTGGATAAGTCAACGGTGCTATATGTCAGTAAGAGGCGGTCCATGCCGGGGCGGTTAAAGTTCAGAGGCCAGGATGTGTCTTGGGCATCCCCAGTCGTGTATCTCGGATGCAGTATCGACCGCGCGCTGTGGATGGGCTCGCAGGTGGACCGAGCGTTTAACCAGGCGAGAATAGCCGGCGCGATCCTACCCGGGTTATGAGGGCCGCCTCAATGCCCGTAACCCTCACAGATTACTGTGAAGATGACCAGGAGTGGAACTGAGCCGATTGCATGTTTTTACCTTGCTGCGATCGAGTCGACCATAAACAGTAATCGACCAGCCGATCGTGATAGACAGGTTCACCCATCGATTACTGTTACTTCACACCTACTTACTGGTTGGCCAGCCCTGCACTATAGTAAGCCGAAGAACAATAATTGTTCTTTGGGATTGGAATCTTTATTTTACTCTGAGCACCACAATTTTCGTTGATCTAAGGTAATGAACTTTTCAAATTTTAAATTCCTTTTTTAATAGTTCAGCGATTAAGAAATGCGAGTAAAAAGATAATATTTACACTGAAGCCTTATTTCATTAGCGTCCTAAGTATTTCCTTAACTTGTACCTTTTAATACATTTCATTAAAAGTATTACGATGACATTATAAGGCATAACGTCAAATTACTGTTTCTAATGTATCACAACAGTTGATTTACAAAAGTACAAGATACAAAATTTCATACGGAACTGTCATTCTAAAGCATCTGTCAAACTTACGCACATGTTTTAAAGTTATTGTACAAACAACTTACATGACTTGACATTTGGACATCTTTAATACGTACGGTTCGAACTTGGTATTTTTAGAAATCGATAATCATGACAATAAAACGAGTTTAAATCAAACAAGTGCAAGGCAAGTGCCAACGTTTGCAGGTGCGTTCCCTTCTGTGAGAGGGTGGAGTGAAAGATAGCAATTCAATAGCGTAGGACATAACGAGCAGTACACTTAAATAACACGTAACAGCGACAGGACGGCATGACTGTCACTTCTAATGAATTTTTTTACGTAGAATAAATACCTATGTCTATGTTCCTAACAAAAATGTATGGATCAGGTCCGAAATAAAAAGTTTTTTGTTTACTTATTTATTTATTATTATAACGGTTCTTATCGGGTGAGCGCGAGGTGGCTACCCGCTCGTGCTGGCACAAATCGACCGCAATGCAGCATGATCTCTTGAAAGATTGTGGTATTATGATGGTAAAATGTTTTTTTTTTTAATTATACAACTATTTTTAATGCGCATACTAATTTAATTCAATTCCGTGGCATGCTTATATCGATAGGATAAAATTTCCGAATACCGTTTCCGGACAAAAGTTTCACTCTAAAACTATTCGACAAATTCCTAACGACCGTAAACGAATATAAATAGCTTTTAACCTTTTTAAAGCTATTTGAGGAGTTTTCAAGCGTTCTGAAAATGCGTCCGTAGAGAGATTTTCAATCATGTAATAATTTTTGCTCTACATTTTCTCCATTTACTGTGATGTTTAAATTTTAAAAACTATTCGAGAGGTTTTCGAGAGTTCCAAGTACATCGTGGGAAAAGTTATAAATCATGTTATAGTTTATGATTTAAAAAATATATACTTCCAATATAAAAGCAAATCTTTTTTTTTTTATTATTATTATTCATATTGTTCATTGATATATTAATTATATACGTATCTAATGGACAGAGATGTGAGTAATTTAAAGATAAAATCTTCTCCCAAGTCTGCTAATGTCATATCTACAACATAAAGATCTATTTACTTATACGCAGGTAATTTAGCATTTCCCGCCATTGGAAAAATCCCTGGTGACACTCGCAATCAGACTAAAACGCAAAAATGAGCGAAGGGTAACAGAATTCTTCGGAAGAAAACATTGACAGGGCCCTATACACTGCAGGAAATAAATAAAATATTGAGACTTTTTGACAACGATATAAATATAAAATGTAGATAAATATCCGATAATGTTAAAATATTGAGTGATCAGAATCTAAAGAAATGTTGCGCTAGTAATAAAGTACCAATGTAGATAGATATATTTATAGTTTGTCGGCTTATACCACGTACTATACGTACCATTTAATAGATGCAGTGCAATAGTGTAATAAATTTAACACTTTCTTTTTCTGCCGCTTCCTCTGTGCAATGTTGTCTTTGTTCCGAATAAAAAGCTTTTTCTATTTCTATTTCTATAATGCTCTTCTTTAAAATTTCTTTTTCCCGCTCAATACAAGCAAAGACAATTCAAGATATTTCATATTTCGTCCAAAAGCATGGCCAGTATAATTTTTTTTAATTTAAAACATAACATTATTACTTTAAACATAAAAATGTAAATGCTACCAATGTATAGAAAAGTAAATTTATTAGGTCTATTCCTAAACTTAGATGTCTACAGAATGAGAATTCTATAGAAATATACTAGGTGAATTGAAAAGTACTCGGCCCAACACAGATTCATTCAATTCTAAAAATCAAATCTACGCACATTATTTAGTTCAGTTCAGTTGAAATTAAATGTGTGAACTTCGAAACGTGTCCGATAATTAGTTATGATTTTTTTTTCAAAGCAAAAGCAAATCGTGCAGCGTGACATCATTAAGTACCTCCATAACAATTGGCTGTCACCGAAAGCTATCCATGATGATATGACAGTACCTTAGGAGATTCTGCTCTGCCTTACTCTTCCATCAAAAAGTGGATAGCGGAATTTAAGCGTGGTGGAGAGAGTGTGAAAGATGGACCCCGCTTTGGAAGGCCTTTGACGGCCATTACTGGCGAAAATATTACAAAAGTACTTAATTTAATTATTGTAGACCGCAAATTAAATTTAGAGGAATAGCCGAGATTACAGGAATCTCTTATGAATGAACTCACACAAGGTGTCTGAGAGGAGGGTTCGGCGACTGCTTTCAGTTGAACAAAGAAATTGTCACTGCTTGGAGTTATTTAAAGCCGATGCAGAGGATTTTTTGAACCGGTTTGTTATTGTGAACGAAGCATGGGTTCATTGATATACGCCAGAAATAAAAAACAATCGAAACAGTGGAGAAGATCTGGTTCACCATCCCCTAAAAAGGCTAAGGTGATCTTGTCGACACAAAAACTAACGGCTTCGGAATTCTGTGACTCGAAGGGTGTGATTATGATTGATTCTCTTGAAAGG
Source organism: Eumaeus atala (assembly GCA_017140195.1). Lineage (NCBI taxonomy): Eukaryota > Metazoa > Arthropoda > Insecta > Lepidoptera > Lycaenidae > Eumaeus > Eumaeus atala. The sequence goes on from JAFELO010000756.1 coordinate 675,962, forward strand.
GGTTACAGTATAAACTCTGATTACTCGTAGTATGTCATCTACGAGAGGAAATAAAAGAAAAGCACCCAGGAATGCTCAGAAGGAAAATCCTGTTACATCCAGATCAAATTCAAATAGACGCATATTTTGACTCTAAGGAAGATTTTTTTTTCAACGGTTTAAATGCTTTAAACGCGAGATACCAAGAGTGTATCGAACTTGATGGTGATTATGTAGAAAAACAAAAATATTATGTGTTTCTTTTGTTGGTTAGGCCGAATACATTTCTTTTACTTTTAATCTCCCAGTGTATAGTGATCTAAACCCTTTACTGTGTAGAGTCTAAGTAGTTATAGTATATCTATGCGGTTATATTATAAATATGGCGTTATCGAATGTTCACCTTTTTCGATCTAGCTAGATTGGACTAGAAAATATCCAATGCAAATATACTATTGAGACTACACAAGAGTAAGATATATTAGATATGGCATTCACATATAAGGAGGCTGTGGGCGTGTTAGGGAGGAGTAAGCTGATGCTGACCAGCTTCGTAATCGAGTAGGATAGGGGTTCGTAGGAGTCGATAATTTCATCATCTACACGTAACATGCCTTTTCCGAAGCCAGCGGTTCAGGGTATGAACGTGACCTCTGACGCTTCGGCTTTGTCAGCGTCGTTTTAAGTGCCAGGGTGACCCGCTTTCACGATGTAGACCGGTCCTGAACCGGGGACCGGGCAGTCGCTGATAGATCCGGTATCCTGTCGCTGATAGATCAGGCCTTGGTAGTTATCAAAGGGATCCGACTGCTATATTTGTCCGTCTATATACGCATAGCCAAGCAGCGACTGGCTGAAAGTTAATAAAAAGTATTCATTAAGAATCAACATTAGTTAAAGTTGATTCTCCCATATCGATTTTCAAAAAAAAATTATAAAAATATAAAGGACACCATATACATGTATTACATTATGGAAGTTATCATTTTCAAAATGCTACAACTTTTAAATACTTGCCCTGTCTATCCCTCTCACATCTGTGATAATTGCGAAGTGGCGTTTGCAAGAAGAAAGGGTGAAGAAAATTCAGTCACGCGCCAACCAGGGAAGCTCATAAATATTGTAATCGGAGGAAGTGTATTCGTTGGATGATGAAATTTATTTAAATGCCTACTTATATTGAAAACGATGCATAATCGATTTATATCGAAATCGATTCGGCGTTCACGTTACCCGGTAATACATCCGGGAATAAACAAAAATGGGGGTTACTTACGGCAATCAGTAGGACCCTTTAGTGGGTCATTTAAAAATTGCAAATGTAATTACGGTATATAGCTACCTCTGATATAATTGAAATATAAGATGCCACATCTTCCTATAACGATTTATTTTGATTAAAAATTTATTGTATTATTATATTTGATTAAATCATTATGTATAATTAATATATTCGGTTAATTGTTATCTATTAAATATTAATGAACCCCATATTAACATTACGTTACTAAAAGATAAAATAAATGTACAAAAGGGAGAGTTAGATAGATCAAAAACCAAATTATAAATAGCAACATATACCCAATATACAATTTTAATGAAAATAGCGCTGAAAATTGATCGATATGCGTAAAACAATTTAATTTAATTTCTCCATCTCTTTTCATTAGCAAATTTTTCGAACAATCTAAATTAAGCACCTCGCAGTGATTCACAAATTTAATCTTTATAATTTTGACCCAGACGGGCCCTTCAAAATGCAAATGATATAATAATTCAAGAAATCTAATCAATTCGCCGTGACATTAAATCGTGAACGCATTTTAAAGTTTTTAGGGATGTTATCTGTGTTTCGATATTTGGGAAATAGTCTAAGTTAATTACTGTTGAAATCTAAATAAGTATGTTATTCTGTAAGACTGTGATAGCTAAGTTTATTAACATTCTGTATCCGGTATTTCCATGGCATTAGGTGTGTTTTTACTTATATAAAAAAGGCCAGTATATTTATACAGAGCGAAAAAAACCGACGTAGATAGTTGTCAATAGGCTTGGTCGATCATGACTTGTGTTGCCATACCAATATATTTCTATATTTAATTGAGCCAATATTCCTTTCTTTGCTGCGATGGAAACGGGTATTAAAGCAAAGATTAGCTGGAATTCAACCCTGGACCACAATAATTAATATGAGATTTTTTTTTAAGTTCACTGAGATAATATTGAGCTACAACTTTTCTCTCCAAAACAAATTTCTCGGAATAAATTCATCTCTATGCCCATTTACACACAATAAAGCTCACCCAATTTATACAAAACAATAAAACCTAATTACACCCGTGTTCACACAGTAGAATTATGTCGCCGTGCAGCTGTGCAGCTGAGCTTCACGGATTCACCCACGTTTAATTGAGACTCACACGTCGCATTTACATTTATTCAACTTAATTATAGCCTTTTGGTTTGTTTTATGGAGCCAAAAAGCTATAGAAGGAGCGCGTTGTAAAATTCCATTGATAAAAAGCCGAGGTACTAGCCGACACGCTAGAATCTCAACGTACGCAGAGTACCACGCAACTAGAAACTTCTCATGTAGCCGAGGTACACCGGGAAGTTGAGCATCACCTCTTTCTAACTTCTGAAGGCGATCCTATACCTTCTCTGACCATAGATGAGGTGAAATTCCTCATCCGAGATCTCGTACCTAGACTGTCCCCCAGACTGGACGAGACGTCAAACAAAGTGCTCAAAATCATGCCGCCCGCTCTAATAAACCTTCTAGTATGCATATTCAACTCCCTTCTGGAGATATGCATGTTTCCGGACATATGGAAGGAAGCCATTGTGATTGGTATTCACAAGCCAGGTAAGACTAGCCAAATTTCCTACAAGATACCGTCCAATAAGCTTCATCAGTTCGTTGGCTAAGCTATATGTGAGAGTTCTTCTCGTGCGCATCAAGGATGTAAGTAAGAGATTAAGAACTATTCATAAACCAACAATTTGCATTTCGCGAAACTCACAGTTGCCCGTTATAAGTACACCGCTCTACGGTATATGTAATGAACGGATTAAAAAGCAAACGTAAATCCAAAATTCCTATCTTCCTCGACGTAGCAAAAGCGTTTAATAAGATCCGGAACGATGGTCTGTTCTACAAACTATATCATCTAAAAGTGCCGGACAGATTTATCATTCAGTGCGACGTAGTTATGTAGTCCTTAATATATGTATGTAGCCTAACCTAACCGGCATTTTAGACACCGGGTAGGGGGCACAGTATCCTCGTTGCGACCCCTCAGAGCTGGAGTCTCCCAGGGCACTGTAATATCACAAACACTGTCTGACCTGTACGCGAACGATATCCCGCATCATCCCAGAATACAGCTGGCGATGTTCGGAGACGATACCACCCTATATACGAGTTTAAGGTCTATCAGGGTATCACACGCCAATCTCCAGCGGGCCGTTACGTCACACGGTGACCGGTTGGCGCGATGGAGAATCGAACTCAACTCTGAATGGATTAAACTATACGCTTCAGGGGCGCCGCCGTCGGTGGTGATCGTCAGAGCAATCCTAGGCGTATCATGTCCCTCATAACCCTCTATGGAAGTGAAATTCTCCGAGTAAACATGTGAAATATCTCGGAGTCACTCTTGAACTCTCGCCTTCAAATATCACAGAAGCTTTATTGTTTAATAAGTACTGGATCTAAGATGCCTCTCAGACATAAGGTCACACTATACAAATTCTGTATCCACCCGATACCCTCATATTCCAGTGTAGTATTCGCTCCCGCATGATCCTCTCACATAGAGATTCCTGTAAGTCGAGGTTGCACACGTACCATGTACAGCCACCGCCTGTCCATGGTACGTGTGCAACCTCGACTTACATAAGGATTTTGAACTGCTCTCCACCAGGGGACACCTCAAATACATTTCATCTATGTACTTTCATCGGGTACACCCAAACCCTCTCCTTACACACGTACGTTGCGGACTACGATCCAAACTGTATGACAATCACGGATCGTCGTCCCAGGCACGTCCTATAGGATGAATACTACCAGCAAACACGCTCTCAAACACGACACCGCACATCCAGTGTAGGGATACACAGACGCCCTCAGGGACGTTTGCGAATCATACACTACAACCCAGACACACGTCAAGACAACAGCACACACTTTCGGCTACTTTCAGTCCGAAGTCCGGGATTAGTCCCTATTCTAAGGGTGTCCACCCTTAGAATAGAGATTACACCCTATTCTAAGAGTTAGAATAGGGACTATCCCCATAACGATCCGTGACTTGTCTAGCTTAAATAATACCACTGTACCGGTTAGGTATTCTGAAATTATCGCGCACGAATCTTTTCATCCGTCAGAAGGTAAATGCCCCGGTCATGATCCTTTCCATGAACCAAACGTTCATCTCAGAGCTGAGGCCTTTTTTTGCAAACGCGCTGCCCCCGACGTCAGAGTCGTAGGATGAGGGACCTCTCGGTCCTCTGGCCATATATATAATAGTTAGATTAGACTCTCAAATAGGGATGCATTTCTCACATCTGCGGGAGAGAGGAGGGCCGGACCGTCTTTCGACCCCAGACCTATTCTCGTCGCCAGACGAGTACTCATAGCAATCCCATGAAGCTGTATTGGGCTTCTCTTCGCTACCACAGGAAAAATCCAGGTCCGAAATTCGTTTAAGTGATTCTTCCATAGGATCCCCTCTCCGGGGGGGGGGATTCAAACGTAAAATGCAACCTTTTGACGAGATCCGTATAGATGTCATACAGATACGTTGCCCTCCTTTTCTCCTCCTCTCAGATGAGCCAACTACCTTGCCACACCTGCCTGACCATTTTTCCGTTTCATGCTGTTGCTACTTACAAAGAGCATGAAACGCCGATGTCTTGTGAACGCCGTCACGGCCCAAGGCGGATGCAATGCAGCATCGCACTATCTCTTACTAAAACCTTTAATCTTTAATGTTGAAATTCATTGTTTCAAAATGTGTTTACTTATTTATATGAAACATGAAATATAAATCTATCTTATCCCTACATTAGCTACCTTTAAAGGACGGAACAATTAAAAAAATATTTTAATAAACGTTCGCTTACATTTTGAAATTACTTGAAACGGATTCTACCTTGGTCTATTTTAAGCACTTAAAGAGATGACGCATATTTGTGTAAATTTGCGAAAGCTATAGGTATTAGGTCTACCAAAAAACTTTTTAATAGGAAATTATTTTAAAAAAACCTTTTTTTTTTTTCATTTAATTGCATTGAAATAAAAATTGGTCATGTCAGCGTAGGAATAAGTATGAAGTGAATACCTGCCGATATCGATACCTATTTTTCTATTGCACAACCCTACTTCTAATAACATCCAAAGAGAGAGTTAGCGGGTACATTTTCAAAATGGCGTTGTTAAACGAGAATTTCTTTTCAGAAATGAATAATATGCTTAAATGGCTACCTTATATCTTTGGATCCATGGAATTATTTCTACTTTATGCTTCGTTGTAATCCAAAATTTTGATATTATGATTTATTTTAGATTAGGTTGTAGAAATTTAAAAATACTGCTATAGGTAAAGTTAAAGACAAAATTGCTAAAAAGGTCCAGATATGTAAAACTGCCTTTGAGCCTAGAATACACAATTATAAAAAATAAATTACTTAAATTAAATGACGTACAACACGTGTGACGCTTAGCTTGTCCACTGAAATTAAAATAGTACTTAGTAGTCTTTCTATAATTATATACTATCAGTTTAGTGACCTTTGGCGTTAATTGTACCTACCTGTTATAAATTTCACTAAAGACTTATTTATTTCCTTGCACTTCTTATGTACGCATATACAACTACAGAACAAAGAAGACACAGAAGAACAGAGTCGCCTCTTATTTTAGTCGGTGAAAACACGTTCGTAAATAGCTTTCAAATTCCATACCTTACTCTGTTATAAAGAACATACTAGTTAGCTAATCTACAACATGCGTTATATATATATATATATATATATATATATATATATATATATAATAAAAGATATACATGTTTGTGCATAGTAAAACTGTAATAAGTTTTAAAATTCTTAGTTTTTTCCAGTCAAGTGAAAGCTCGATTCAAGTCGACCTCAAGTGAGGCTAATACCCTCTATCTTAATAGGATCTGGGTTTTGTAATGTCCATCTCATCAACGCTTTCCGAAAACTCCTTAAGACTTATTTTCCGCTGGCGACGTCATTTATACCACGTAACGTTACAGAATACTCCATAAAATTTTATTTGTTAAGCTAATTTAATTAATTTAATTTTATTTAACTGATGTATAAAATTTTAATAACACAATTATCATTAACGTATCTAGGTCAAGTTTGGTCAGTACATAAGTCGACTTTAGTGAAAGCTACGCTTAAAATAAAAAATTGCAGAATTCTTATTAAATCGACAGGCATACGCAAAACAAAAACAAGAATAAACAGAAAATTAGAACTTTAGTGTGCACAAATAAATACTGATGAGAAACATAGGTAATGACAATAGAAAAAAAATTGATTTAAACGGTGTTAGTCAAAACCTTACATTTCCCACTAACGATAAGTGGATGATTCCACATTACAGGGTTATAAATGTAAAATATGCAATCCGTTATGCGGCGACAGGTATCTTGAATTTTTTTTATACTGTTATGTATTCCACTAGCCAAAGCCTTTCATTTAATATAAATAATGACAAGGCCCAAACCTCTTCTGTCCGAGCATATTGCTTTACGGTACGGGCGCTTCGCAACAGGGCCGCCAGCTTTTTGACGGACCGGAAATCGTTGCATACCCAAGCTCCAATAGCGGTTTTGTCCTGCATTTCAATGACATCCTGGGAGCCAATAGCCTTAACTTCTAATTGCTATGTGGACGATAGCGTTGGAGAAACACACTACAGGAATCAGCTTGTGTCGGAACTCTGAAGACAAGTATTTGTAAGATGAAGTCTCAGAATGGTGCAGACTGAATTTAATTCAATTTAACTCTAAAAAGATACAAATTAAACGGCCTTTGCGGTGGTTCCTCGGTTTCAGGATATGTACTAGATCAGTAGCCTCAGCTAGCATTGGAATTCTTGATGTCAACATATTAAGTAGCCAAGTAATAAAATAACCAATCAGTGCATGTGTACTTGCAATTGGCTCACCAAAAGACTGACGCAGTGCAGTTATCACTTATAGAAAACAATCGGCCAAGAGACAGTAGACTTGCTCAAGAAGTTTTTGGTTGCTACATACAGTATTTTTATCATATAGGGAGGCAAACAAGAAATTAGAGCTCTACGACTACCGATGCCCATGAACATCCACATAATTAGTTTACATCGGGCGTCGCCGTTCTTCCCTCCTCCGCTCCAACGA
>JAFELO010000756.1:683509-703293 GCA_017140195.1 Eumaeus atala
GCTTAGTATCTCTTAAGCTACCGAATCAATTTTGTTGAAATCAGTTTTCGTATTGTATCGTATCAGTATTGAATTCTATAATCCCCATTTATTTTACAATTTCTTTCTCGGTAGTACAAATGGTAGATGAACACTAACACTATTCATACACACGTGACACTTTTTAACACTGCAGAAACGAAACAAAATAAAAGCAAAATCAAAAGTATTTCCACCTCCATAGCGAGGTTGTCCCGTACCACAGTACCTCATTCCCGCCTCCTCTCTCCAGCCCCCTTATAAGAGGGGAGCTCTAAGGAGCTCCTGCTCTTTAGTACCCCCTTATAAGCCGGCGCCGGGATACAAAAAGTAGCTTCCTCGGTCATTCAGTCGTGATCACGCAGTAATGTGCCTAAAACTAAAGTGTTTAGATACCTATCTATAATCCTCTACCTGGACAGACTCTAGAGCGTATTTTTACATTACTTAGGTATGAAATTGGCGTTTTTCGTACTGGCCAATTTAGTCACGAATTTCTCCACTTTGGTAAGGATTAAAATTCAAATTGGTACAGCTATTTACTCATTCTTCGATGACCGTAATTCATTTGTTTTTTTCGTCTGTTTTTTTCTGTTTACGTCACTCACTTTACAAAATGGAAGACTTACAGTATCGTATTATTAACGCCGCCATGGCACTATTGCTACGGAAACGACCCGAGGGGTGAATGATGTGGTCTTGTTGCAAAAGAAAACGCAGGTCGTTTTTGGATCCAACGTTTTTATTCTAGAAATTTCGAACTGCAGAACAAGCCTCGTGGACGGCGTGCGACCCAAGTTGATCATGAAGGGATGAAGGCTATTGTTGAAGCGGATCCACCGCAAACCACGTCCGAGTTACCTGTAGGTTGTTAGTAATAAAACTGTATGTTAATTTACTTGATGTAAATTGGGAAGATTAAAAATCTTGAATGGTGAGTACATCACGAATTGAAATAATGAAGGTATTTTAAACCGAATCAATTACCTGTGATGAAAAATGAATTCCTTACGATAATCGGAAGCGCTCAGCGCAATGGTTGGCCAATCCTGGCCAGACAGCCAAATCCAGCCTAAGCAAAAATTAACGCCAAAAAAGTTACTTGTAAGCGTTTGGTGGACCAGTGCCGGTATTGTTCATTACAGCTTTCTCAAATCTGGTCAAACTATTACGCTTGATGTCTATTGTCAGCTATTGCAAACCATGATGGAAAAGCTAGCGGATAAACAACCTAGGCTGGTTATTCGCTCCACGCCACTGCTACTTCACGACAACGCTGGACCACACACTGCGCAACAGACGGCTACCAAAATTAGAAGACCTTCAATTGGAAAGCCAAGACATCCTCCGTACTCGCCGGACCTCGCTCCAACAGATTACCATTTTTCTAAAATTTGGATAATTTCTTGCAAGTGAAAAATTCAACTCCGATGGGGCAGTCCAAATCGCCTTCCAAAATTTTATTGATTCCCATCGGACGGTTTTTTTTAGTGATCAACTACCTATGAGATGTCAAAAGTGCATTGAAAACAATGGTCCCATACTATGTTGAATAATTAAATATATTAATATAATTATTAAAAAATATTCGACTTTTTGTTCCTCTCGTACATAACGCCAATTTCATATTTAAGGACCTAATATTGTATATTATTTTTAATCGTTTTTTAGCGTGACGTCGTAAATGTTAAACATGTCACAGTAGGTACTACTGTAAGTAGGTAATATACCTATATTTGTTATTTACGTAGGTAATGTATAAAACGTTAAACGATTTCGGTATTCTAAACATTGTCTGGCCATTGTATAGAATGCATACCTACATAGATTGCCAATAACAAATATTAGTATTACAGTATTATCATGTAACTAATAGTGCCTAGAGGTATTTGCTTTATTGCTGCCGAAACGGACCGGCACAACCGTAGAGGTACCTTATGCGGTACACTAGCTATAGGTGATACCGACACATATATTATTATACATCTTGAATGAAATGAAATGAAATATTCTTTATAGTGCACTTAACAAACATACAATGCAAAAGAGACACATTTACATATACAAAAGCGCCCTTATTACTCAGGTAGTAATTTCTTCCAGGCAACCTTGTGACGAAAAATATTTATGTTTAAGGAGACGTAGAGCCAAATCGTAATAGATAGCCACACAAATATACAGTAATACATATATACTTACATACGTACAAATACATATACATAAAATATACACACATACACAGATACATACATACAATACACATACTATACGAAAACATTAATCAAAAGATGTACGAGTACATTTAATATATTTCAGCTGGACAGATAATAATTTTTCAACATATTTTGAAAGTTATTTAAGTTTTAATATTAATAATTAAGGCAGGGCGTTACATAATGAAATAGATTTAATAATAAAGGAAGAATTCAAAAAAAAAATTATAGTGGGCAGGAATGAGAAGAAGGAGATTAGCTGCACTCCTTACCATCAGAATTGCGAAATTCAAGCTACTCTTTCAGATAAGCAGGTGTTTTAGGATCAAATAGTATATAATGGCGAAGAGATTCTAAAATTATTACGTTGTCGAATAAGCAACCACTTAAGTTTTATTCGATACTGAGTTATGTGCTCATACTTTCGAATGTCATAAAAGAATCTTATAGCTAAATTTTGAAGACGCTCTAATTTGTTAAATTGTGCTTTTTTTGTAAATTAACACAGCAACTATCTGCGTAGTCTATTATTGGTAACATTGTCAATTCCGCAATTGAAACTTTGGTTGGAACAGGGAGAAGATTACCAACATGCTTAATCGAGTGCCACGCTGCAAATACCTTCCTACTTACCTCCTTTATTCGATGTGTCTGTGTCTGTGTGATGTGTGTGTGCTGATCAAAGTATACATCGTTTTTACCATACTTGCTGTAAGGAATACTAATGCCATTTATAGACACCGAAGGAAGATTATACCAGTCCACCCTCGAGACCGTCCCAGGACTGCCTGTGATCATTGTTTGTGTTTTAATCGGGTTAATGTGAAGACCATGACATTTGCTCCATTCACCAATTGTTGATAAATCTTGGTTCATAGCACTGATAGCACTAGGAAGATTCTCCAGGTTTGTCTGAGTGTAAATTTGTAGGTCATCTGCGTATAAGTGAAATGATGAGGAAATAGACTGAAAAATATTATTAATAAAAAGAGAAAATAGAAGTGGAGATAGTAGTCCAGCTCGAGAAACTGTCGGCAACTTTAACCCTCTGTCGTCATCCCGAAATATAACTCCGTAGCCACTCAAGGACTGATAGCGAGATATTAAATGACTGCAGAATACTGATAAGTATTTCATGATCAATGGTGTTGAAAGCATTACTGATGTCTAATAACGTAAGTATGGTAAGTCATTAAGAGTCCATGCCGCCTCGAATGTCGTCCGTGTGAGCATTCGACGATATAGACAAGATATGTTTTTTACCTAGATCTCGGTAGCTGAGTTCAGGATAAAGGGTTGTATGTCTGGTGTAGGTCGGGTAGAAATATTGTCAAGAGTCTGAGATTTAAGAATTGGATATCATCAATATATATTATCCGGATCAATGTTTTTATCAATACTAAGCTTTAAGGAATTGCCACACTTAGATTATTACATGTACTCATGAGATATTATGAGTACATATAATAATTTATGTTACTCAGTTACGCTGTCACGTTCCGTGTAGTTTTTAAGTTTCCGGTTGCACTGGAGTGGAGGAGGAAAGGACAACACCGCATAATAATTAAGCGTGAGGATGTTAATGTCCGGCGGTGGTCCCCAAATGGGTCCGCTTGCTCGTTACTATCCTAATGCTAAATAAACTTATCAATTATTATCATTAATAATTTACAAAAACATTACAATGTATTTGTTACGTTTGTAGCGTACATATTTTTATCCGCGGGGCTTGGGCGCGATTGCAAAAATATACCATACAGCTGTAGTCAATAGTATAAGTACCAAGTCCTAAACTGCTTTATCCACTAAATGATATTTACTATTTAACGCCATCTCTTCAAATGCTTAAAGATTAAAATGACGTAATCGTTGTCATTTTACTTTTCGTAATCACAAATTTTAAAGCACGGCGTTCACAATCTACTATGTGTACGAAAGTTCAAAATAAATTAGTATTCCGTTATTCATTTTTTTTTTTCGAAAATTACTCCAGTTAGTTCGGGAGAGTTTGCTAGCTAGGAAAAGATATTACCCATTTATATGCAGAGTCCTCTAGTGGCAAATGTAGGTAACAAATATATTAGTTCAATTGAAATCCGTAGCGCTCACAACCCAAACAATAAATTCCAACATGGTGGCAATGTGGTACACAGTTTGAAAATGCAGGCCGTGTCATGCTTTGAAAAAAATCATTCTATATTTGAATTCGGTGGAAAATGTCGGACCCTAAACGTGCTAATCTTATAACAGTGGGTGCTACAAAAAATGTGAAGAATAACGTGAATAAAACAGTGAGATTAACTATAAATTTGGATGAGAGCAACGAAAGTAAATATCCAGAACTGAATTACAAGGAACTAGTCGTAGCAACAGCGGTAAGTTATAACAGAAAATCACAGTAATTTACGCAACCATAGTGGTTTTTCAGCTCTTTGTATTGTAGAGTACCTAGGGAAATCATAAAAATGTAATAACATAGATCCCCCAAGTTGAAAAATTGTGATCTAAGCTGAACTCGACCCAAGCACTTGGAAAACTTTTTGCTTACGTTACATAGGTTTGCATTAGGTTTGTTACATGATTTTGCGTTCACGGATTGTACGAGAAGCCCAGATATCGGTCGCCATGTTTGCAATAATTTAAGAAGAATGTTCCTCATCCTAGGGCATCATTCTTAGGACTATGTTTTCAAGCACTAGATTTGTGGATTGCTTAATTTTTCTCCACTAACTTGTTACTAAGTCTTCCGGCTATATAAAATAATATTTAAAACTGCTGACGAAGGTAATAGTTTATTGTGATAGCAAAGGAGCGAAAGTAATCGACATTCGAATTGGATGACCTAGGTTAACCCGCCTATTTTATGTTGATGTTTCCTGCAAAGGGTTTACTTTAGCTAATGCACTTTCTAATTGTATAATTTTTATATTTTGTAATAATATCTGATATGTGTACTTTGACAGCTGTTGGGGGTTTAATAATAAAAAAAGGTTGTAGGTGTTTATCTGGCTGATATACTTACATCCGTGTGTGTGTACTTTATGCCTGTCTCATGTAGCGTATAATTTTGAATTGTGTAAAATAAGTGATTATTTTTTCAGCTGTATTACTTAATCTATGAATGGACTCGTATCTTATTTGCATAAAATTTTTATCTGTATTAAAATGTTTGCTGTTTATTGTTTGAGAGTTTCTTAACATTTGTAGGAAGTACAATGGTATAGCGTGTTTCCGAATAATTATTTACGATTAAGATCTATTGTGTTAGCAAAATGGAAAATAGGTTATATTATACAGATGATTAAATTACTTGTTCTATTTTATGAACGTGTGAGGTGTAGGGATTAGATTTGTGTTATAGATTGTGTACGTGTATATTTCGTGTCGTGTTTTATATTATCGAGTATGAACGACCGTGGTTGTTTCCGCGAGTTTATTGTACTTATTTACTTTATTGTGCTCTCGATAATGGTTCGTGTGCTAATTTGACATTTCGTGGGTGGATATTTTTATCCGTCGAAAGAGTACATACGGTTTTCTGACGTTTTATGATATCGCGGTATATATTTTTTATGGAAGTTCCGAACGATTTATAAAGAGGTATGTTAGTTGCGCTATAGCAAAAAAAGGAACGTTTAACGTTGTTTTAATGTACAGACACCAATTTACTCTCGCACGTAAATCGTCAAAGCAGTCTATAATTTGTTTTTACTCTTTCGTATTTACTTCTATTTTATGTTTTGTTATTTATTAGTGTCGTACTTTAAAGATGCTGTTTTTTGCTTGAAGTTGTAAACTATATTGAGGATCTATATTAAAATACTTTTATACTATAAATTATTAATTTACAATTATTGTCGTTAATGAAACCAGTTTCTTTGTCACGCAGTACACATAGTAAGCGGGATGGGAGCGAATTCATAAAAATATACCCTCGGATCTCTCCGCACCGCTCGCCACCTGCCTGCACAACATTTCAAGCTCCTTAGAGCTTATATTAATTTTAAATTCGACAGTATGTTTGTACTATAAGTGAATTTCTGTCATTTATTGTATGTATTTTATATTTTTTTTATAAAATCATCTCATATTTTATGTCCTTAGATAAGTATATTGTACAATAATAGAAAACATTGAAAAATAATTGTGTATTTAGATTCGGCTTACTTAGCATTTATTATCTTTTCATTCTTCATGATTCAACCTCTTCGAAATTTACAGGAATTGATTATATATTTTCTTTTATTTGCACATGTAATTCATTATCATGATGACCCTACAAATTTTACCTGTATCACATAAAAGAAAAGAACAATAAAATTATTCTAAAATATGAACTTATAAAATACCACCAGGTCACATATATCACACTTTGTGCTATCACGGTGTTAGAAAAAAGTAGGATAGAACGTACAAAAGTGATTAAATGGAATGTTTTTTTCCTGTCTATAATTAAAAGTAGTTTTACAATAAGACTACTTTTACGGATTTTATTGTGGTTTATTTAATTATTTAACTAGCCTGATGTATAGATACATAGTGAAATATTTTTTTAAAGGTACTGTTCATTTTATCTAAATTTATTATAATAAATTCATATTTTAAATTTCAACATCTTTGTGACATTGTTGAATACTGTACAAATTAGTACATTATCAGGGATAACACTAATTCTGTTAATTGTTATTAGGAACAATTTTGTAATATCATGTTGCTTGCTATAAGCCTGAGTCACCTTACTGTACATAATGCATCTTAACATATTTCTTCGAAAACTGATATTGTTTGCACTTAAATTAGAGGGTGAGCCATAAAATTGAATATTAATAATCTAATAAAACAAAACAAAGTTATGAACATTTTATTTAAAAAGATTTTTAAGCTTATAATTACAACACCTGTATAAGAACTTAATATTGAACACATATATATACAGACTAAACTCCGTTACTATTTGATTTAGAAAATGGTACAATTATATTATTTGTTTCTGTTCCTATGAGGATAGGATAGCAGTCATAGTATCGTTAGTATAGTTCAATTTTTTATCTCAATATTTTCACAAATCAAACCTTATGTGCATAGTTCGCAACAAAAGTTTGCGTGCTACAAGAGATTAACAAAGAAATGCATATCCATTGTAGCATACAAAAAAATACTAATTGCAAAATCTAATCCAAATACACTAATTCTACCTAAACCAGTGTGTTTAAAGACAATTTATTCTCAGAATCTGTTTCAGTATGTAAAAACAACTAGTTGAGAATCACAACTTCCAGAATATTTCTTTTTTTCATGTATCACGGAATAACTAGAACCTCAAGTATCTTAGTTAAAGAACTGACAATAATTAAATAATATGATTATGATGTCACAAGGTGTGTGCTATCCCTTGGGTTACCAAAACATACTAAATAATATATAATACACACACAACCAAGGGGCTATCCCTTGGGTTACCAAAACATACTAAATAATATATAATAACCATTAAAATTTTAATATCTTGAATATTTCAGAGAAAAAAGTGCACTGAAAATGGAAAAACAGCCGGGCTGGACCCTTTCTCTGACAATGATGATGATGTTGAGAGGGTAGCCAGAAAATTTGAACAAAAATATGTAAGTAGCAGCTTTATAAAAGTCATTCTCTGGAATATCAGTTAATTATAGTTTAAAAAGCTTTAATTTTGTGGAACTGATGATGGCGAAAACTACACCTTGCTGGTATGTATGTGCGTAATGCATGACACAGCTGCAGTTTGAGTCGCAACACTAAAGCAAAGCATGTATTTTCTGTGTGTTAATTGCATACAATTTAAATTGTAGGCAAACAACCAATATAATATAGTACTTCTTTTTGGAGACTACAAACAACATTCTATTCCTATCCGCACAAATAGAAATTATCCATTAATGTAAATTTACTTCTCTTGACCACCAAGGAGACCATCCAAAATGTAACAAATGGTACCTAATACAAAAACACATCTGTATTTGCTTTTTTATTTAATTGTGTCAGGGTGGCAAGAGCACATACGGAAGAAAAGGAAGATCCAAGTATGATGATTTCGCAGACATTGGTGCTGGCTATGATGAGAATGACCCATTTATCGACAATACAGATGGTGTAAGTCATATAAATATTGCTCCATTTTAGACAATTTTATATAAGTTTATTTGCAGAATACCAGTACATTGAGTAAGATTAGCAACTGCTTTGCTTAAAGGATGTGTGATATAAGAATATTACTTTCTGATTTCATAATTATGATAGATCCCCATTTTAATGTAAAACTATTTTCTAAATAAGAGACTGCAACTGATAACTCGACACATTTAAGAATAGCATCTTTGGAAAAAATAAAACTACTTTTACGAATTTTAGCACTGTCTAATTTTCCCGACGTTTCGGGAGCATGACAGCAAATATGACATGAGACCATGGCTTCTGTAAAGCTTCTGAAGCGCGGGGAAAATTATGCTGTGATAAAATCCGTAATGGTAGTTTTATAGTAATGAGTACCATTGTCATAAACTGACGACGTCAATAATCATTTGTATTTTATAATTATATATTTGTATTTTTTTTGTGACTTCAGTATGATGAAATGGTACCTCCAGAATGTGACACACTGTATGGAGGATTCTACATCAACTGTGGCTCGCTGGAGTTTAAGACTGTACCAGAGACCGCTTCTCCCGGGGTGGACAGTGAACCAAATAGGAATATTAATCGGAATAAGGTAAATATGCCGCAAATTGCTAGATATCTCCACAGCAGTTATGAGTGCAACCTATTGTTTGGTTATTAAAATTGTCCCATTACAACATACTGGAACATGTGACATAAGGCCAAGAAGATACCCAAGGAAAAGCATGGAGGGGGCTGGTATGGCCCTCCCTCCCGATATGGCAAATAATCTGAATTTGCAAACATCCAGCAAAAAAAGTCTTAGGCTATGCTTCTCCTATGTGTTGCATCAATGAAGAACTTCTACAGTACATTAAGGTTTATAGTTCTTCCAACAATTTATGAAGAGGCTTGTAAATTGGGCCACTCAATGATTTTTTTTAAAGATGTAGAAATTGTGGTATAAATTCGTTAAAGCGATCGATTTTTTTTTTACCAAACAAGCAGTTCCCTACACTTGTTGGCGCCAGCGGGACGTAAAGCATTTGTGACGATGAATAAAATCGCGTAGGAGATAGTGCCGCGCTATGTTGCAGGCGACTTTATCTTGCTTTCACGATACTGTCGAGTTAACTATGCTGTCGCTTTTCGTGCGGTTCGTATATTTCCCGTGGGCCATTGATGAGGAGAAGTTCAGATTTTGTGTATTTTTTAATGCATAGGGTGTCCCACTTGTGAGCACTTGAACCCCAGCGCCAATGTCATTAGTTAGATAACAACTTTTAATCCAGTTTTATTTTACTTGAACAATGTTTCGATTACATTACACCCAGCCATCCGCGACGATGCCTAATTAGAAATCATAGACAACAGCACATAGGAGAATCAAGGCCTAAGACTCAATACAAATATTTGCAGAGGCGAATATCTTCGAGTAGCAGCGAGGAGGTGTCATCAGAAAGCTCCTCGGAATCAGACAGCCAAGATGTTAAGGATCCCAAGGTGATCGCGAATGGTGACATCGACTCGCACAAGACTGAGCACCGGAAAAAGGTATGTTGTGGTGTTAACTATATCCCATATGTATTACTCAAAACAAAATAAGGACCACTAAGATTTTTTGATGTATCATTAAAATAATAAAGACAATAATATAATAAGATAAACAATAAATAATAAAGACATAAAAACATTTAAATAATGATCATGAATTGTTTTTTTTATGTTCATAATAAAATTGACCATTTTGAATGAAAAACATGAACAAAGGAAATCACGTGAAAAAAGACAAACTACTGTTCTTGTCACTTTTGTTTCTTCTTTTTAATAACGAGTATGTCCTCCTCTCTTAGCAATACACTCCAGAAGCCACGTATGCATACTCTGGATTAAATTCCTCATGTTTTCATCTGGAATCTCCTCCCAAGCATCTTTTAAAGCGTCAATCAGCTGCTGCTGGTTGTAGACCCCTTGCTCATTCTCTCTAACTCTTCGTTTCAATTGGTCCCACAATTGCTCGATCGGATTTAAATCCGGACTGTTTGCTGGCCATGATAAGACCTCAATATGAGACCCTTCTGGGACCATTTCGGTTGATAGAGCTGTGTGTGTACGGGTATTATCTTGCATCAGGATGAATCCGGGCCCCACTCGCTGTACAAATGGGATCACTTGAGGCCTGATGACGTCCTCGATGTAACGATCTGCAGTTACGGTACCCGAATTTAAAATGGTGAGCTCAGTTTCACCGTGTAAACTAATCCCACCCCAAACCATTACGTTGGGACCACCGAAACGGTCAACTTCGTGAATGCAGGACTGCGAAAACAGCTCGCCGCGTCGTCTCCACACTCTAACACGCCGATCACCATTAAGAAATTTTACTTTGCACTCGTCTGTAAGAAGCAACTTGACCCACTGATTAATCCTCCAGTTCAAATACTGACGGGAGAATCTTAATCTGTTTGCACGTTGAACCCTGCTCAGAGGAATTCGAACAACTCGTCGTCTTGACGTTTGCTGGTCTTCGTGCAATCGATTACGTACAGTTTGTTCACTGACACGGGTACCCGTTGTCAGCCGCAGGTGGTGTTGGGCCGTCACTGTGCGATCACGACGAACACTTAGTTGGATGTACCGATCCTCATGAGTCGTTACGCGAACTCTACCTAAACCAGTCTCCTGGCAACACTGCCAGTGTCTTGAAAGCGATTCCATACATTTTGTACAGCTCTTCGAAAAAAACCCAACTGTAAACCCACATAACGCTGAGAACGTCCTGCTTGAATCATAGGCTCTGGTTTCTGTAATTGTATCCATGTGCCTTCTTGTGCCTTAAAATTGAAAATATAATACTTTTTTCCTAAAATAACCGAAACAAGTTAAGAAGACTATCAAAGAAAAACATAATAATAACATCCAATTATTTTTTCCTAAAAATGATGGCCAATACTATCAAATTGGGAACACAAACACATAAAATAAAAAAGGCACAAAAAAAGGTCAAACACCAAAGAGTTCGTAATATGAATATAATGCTATTTATCAGTTACTTTCAGTTTACTAAACTGCACTTAAATGTAAATAAACTAGTGGCCCTTATTTTGTTTTGAGTACTATATAAACTTACATTGTTTTTTTTTTAGGAGCAAATGATTAATTAGAACCTTTTGACGACTACCGACGCCCAGACATCTACATTATTGTTGTCATGCGAATTCGTTTGCCCTGCCCCCCCCCCCTCCTCCCCTCGAAAGGGCTATTGTATCCAAGTCTATTCACTTTGTTTTTTAAACACTATAAATAATGTATATCATATATCTGAATGAACTTTAAAGAAATTAATTAAACAAATATATTTACTCTATATACATTCTCAAGTAATATTTTATGTTTCAGAAAAACAAAAATGTTGAGAATAAGAAAGCAAAGAAAATACGAAGAACAGATTCATCTGCGGCTACATCGGGAAAGCAAACCTCTGATGGTATTCGTTTTTTTTTTTTTTTTCATTTAATGTCGGTGGAACAGTCCGCAGTTTTGTCTTTCAGTCAGAGTGCCTTTTCTTATTTTCGATAATTTCTGAATTTCATATCAACATATACACGCTCTACGACTACCTGCTGTCACTTTTACTACATAACCACGAAACAGTTAATGTGACACCGAGCTTGACATGGGTATTATATGAGCGAGAGATACCTCCCCTACCTTGTATGATAGCGCAATGGAAGAACACTACTCCTTACAAAGAGCGCTATATTATAAAGCCTTAATAAAGTTGTTTGTGAACAGATAATGCCCATGGAGATGGTGAAAGCGGTGACTCGAGGACATCACAGTCGGACTCGCTAACTTCTAAACCAGCCCCCAGCTCCGAAAACCCCATCACATCTGATAGCTCCAGGTATGTGAACTCTGCATCAAAAGCTGATTAATAGATCTTTAAAGAGACTATACCAGCTTCGACACGCTACTGCAGTTTGCTCCTTACGAACAGTTTCTGAAGTGTACGTAAATGATGCAAAAGCTTTACGTACGACCGGTTACAGTTTCACATGATTATACTTTAATATATTTTTCACATCTCCTTTGAACCATTCATGTAATTTTGCTCTGTATTAACAGCATTAATTTTTAGAGCTATCACTAAGTAATTTTAATGGGCTGATCCATCGAGTGCTATCTCATAGTGAAGTCACTTTATAATTTGTTTACAGATAGCACTCATTATTGGAGAAATTTGATATGGGGAAATGATAATGTTGTAAGAATAAGTATTTCTTTTATCAATATATTTTCTTTAACACTTTTGTTATTTTCTATTATCTGTGAAATTTGATACGCGCGATTATTAAATTATAAACTATTTACGTACCAAAAAGTACCATATAAAAATCCTTTTAAAGCAAAATAAATCAAAAAGCATTACAAAATTAATTAAAAGTGTGAATTTATTTCATCAGGGATACAGAAGCCAAGGTAGAATTAAAATTACCACCAGCTCTGAGCCAACTTTTAGAAGAAATCGAAGCTCAGAAGAGAAATGTAAAGGAGAACAAAGAAGCTGACCTAGTTATACAACAATATGCAATAAGGTAATGTGCTTTGTTAGATTTCAATTGAGTTGTTATGTAAAATAAGTCATAGTAGTAATAGTGATGTTGTCAAACAGTTTTATTGTATCTCTGACTACGTGTAAATCTCATTAACTTCTATACATATATTATACATTCCTCTTTGGCATTCTCTTGGCAATAAAATTATATCACTTCGTAAAATTAAGTCCTCAAAATCTGTCTGTGATCAATTTTATCAAATGTACTGAACGGATTTTCATGTGGATTTTGCCAATGTATGGAGCAATTACTGAGAAAGATTTTAAGCCAGTGTGTGTGTTGTATGGATGTAGCCGGGGCACATAATTTGTTATGGATATAGGAGAAAATCGATAAAACTGACACAAGTGTATTATAATTTTAAATGAAGAATAGTTGCCAATTGGAGGAGAAATATAGTATTAATATAATTTGTAGTATATTTACATATATTTTCTTAATATGAATCATCAAAAATGCTTTGCTTAGGAGGAGATGGTGGCATGCTGCGTAGGAGGAGGTAGTGCTATGTATAGTACATGACACTACATCCTCCTATGCAACGGACTTGGGCTGGCGCGACTGGGAAGGTACCTCCTGCTCACATAATACCGCCGTAAGGTGACATCTTCAGTGTCGTGCTTCGTGCTGTTTGTGCGTAGCCGGTGACCCATTGGGATGGGAGGAAGGGAGGGCAACGTCTCGGCATCGTTCATGGGCGTTGGTAGTCGTAAAAAGGCTCCAATGGCTCGTTTATTCTTTAAAAAAACCATTGTATTTTTTGTGAAAACAGTGATAAGTACTGACTTGCTATTATATATATGTTACTGAACATGGTATGTACAGGGTGGAGCGCGCACTCAACAAAGTCGGCGCGGACAAACGCGTGCGGCGCGTGGCGTGGGGCCGGGCGTCGCGTGCGCTACATGAGCCGCGCGCACGACTGTTGCAGCGTTCGCGCACGCAAAACGGTGTTGTTTATAATTTCTTTTCTATAGCATTAGGGGGCAAATGTAATTACAG
Source organism: Eumaeus atala (assembly GCA_017140195.1). Classification (NCBI taxonomy): domain Eukaryota; kingdom Metazoa; phylum Arthropoda; class Insecta; order Lepidoptera; family Lycaenidae; genus Eumaeus; species Eumaeus atala. The sequence goes on from JAFELO010000756.1 coordinate 697,494, forward strand.
CCAAACGACTTGATACTCGACAAAAATGCCTTTACATAGATAGGCGAGATACCCGTTCCCTTTGTACCGGCCAAAGCAGTTCACAATGTCTCACAAATCACCATTCTTAAAATCCTCTCACCACACACGCAAAACTTGTTAAAGTAAAAATTCTTTATGACGATTAGCTTGGGGAGTAAGCAGATGAGTCGGGACCATAGCATAAACTATACATTATTGACGATAGAAAGAGAGAGATATGTTTCGTATATTACTGTAGGGGTAAGAGGTACGCATTTTCTTTCTCTTTTTAGCGCCCATTACATTTCGTAATACTAAAGGAGGTTTACTTGTACTGGTGGTCTAAACCACACTCGTTTTCATTGTTATGTTGTTATTAACCAATTAAAAAGTGTGTGTTGAATTGGACTGAAAAGAGGATAATGTATGTGTAAAACCCGTGATTGTAATGTTTATGTGTATTGTGGTAACTTCTAGTTACTAGTTACTTAAATAACATTTCTTTGGTACTCCACAATAGAGTAAAAAAAAAAAACATTGAAATTCATGACAATTAAGTGGTCACCAAGAAGCCTTACGTTCCTAATTGATTTAAATTAAACATTTTATACTATATAACACAACCCCATTCATTTAAGAACTCGAATTGCAAACTGACAAGCAAGCTAGCACATAGCTAGCTATACCAGTATGACTCATCATTAAACATTCCTGATCATTTATAATCATGAAACATTCCTGATCATTAAACTAACATTCTGCAACTCAATAAACATTTGTATTATTTTCAGTAATAACCAGCACGGCAGCAGCGACGTCATCACAAGTCACAAATGTGAACACAACTGCTGCAACGACCGCAAACCCTACAACAACAGTAGCAAATATTCCAACAATTTCAAGCACAACAGCCTTAATCAAAACGGTTTCAACTGCAACAAGCAAACCAGCCATAAATACAACAACAAACAAAGCAACTGCAAATCCAACAATATGCAAAGCAGCCACGAATGCAACCATGAGCAAAGCAGCTACAAGTACAAGCATAAGCAAAGCAACCACAAATACAACTATAAGTAAAGTCAATGCAGGTACTACAGTGAACAAAATAGTCCCATCAACAAATATAACTAAAGCGACAGCACCAGCTACAAGCAAACGGAAAACTGAGGAGAAACTTAAAGATTTAGATTTTGCCAGTATGACACCGGAAGAAAAAGAAGCTAAGATTGTGGAAACACTAAGAATGTAAGTTCTTTCTTAGTTATTGATTTATTAAAACATCACCCTTGGAAAAGCTAGGTTAGACCTGTAGTAATTTCCGTTCCATCTTTCTAAAAGTTGTATTGTCTGTGCAATTAAAGTAGATGAGATGTATATAATTTTTTTTCTTATATGTGTACTAAAATCATGGTATTTTGAGATGACGAATAAAATGGTAATAAATAATTTATAGACAATTTTATATTTCTTATTGCAGGCTAAAAGAGTTAATAGAAGAACGCAAGCCTTCAATGATGTCTGCTTACAATTCAGAGTGTGAAAGAGTTCAAGAGGAGAGGCGAGTGATATTATGGAAATTATTTGGAAACATCTCACGTTACTTTTATGACCAATATTGTTACAATACTAAGTCTATAGATGCTGAATTTTATCATAATTACCAAGATAACCGTAGACATATAAACAAGAAGAGATCAATTCAAGAAAGTAGTATTGAAACAGTGTCTCGCAAGTTCAAAGCACGTCACGAATATTTGTATTTATCCTTTAAAAGATTTTCGATAAAAATTACAGGAAGAAGTTAGCGCTGGCGTACACGGGCGAGGGTGCGCCTCACATAGACAAGCGCCTACCGAAGCGGCGCTTCCCGTGGTGCGCGCGCAGCCGGTCGCTGCTGGTGCGGCTAGCGCAGCTGGCGACGACGCCAGCCGACGCAGCGCGCCTGCTAGGATCGCGCGCGCTGCCGCTGTTCCCGGCCGGCTTTGTGCGCATGCCTACCCTGCTACGCCAAGCTGAGTGAGTGGCTTATAGCTAAGACGGCAAGCGGACAGTCTCGGTCCTTTAATCATTATATGATATGATTGGACTTAAGTCACCATGTTAGCCTAGCCCCGTGCTAAGAACCGTAAGAACTTCTGTCATGCCTAATATGCATAGCGGAAATATAATTAGAATATTATTTATGAATTGAAGAAATGTTATTCATTTAAGATTTTTATTATAGAAATACACAGAAAAACAGATAACCTAGGCGGGATACAAACCTTGGGACCTCTGGTGTAACATGCATATTAATCTCCACATTACAAACTGAGCCAGTCGAAAACGATGTACTTACATTGAAGCATTCATTCTGGGACCGCCGTCTTGCAGTCCAGCAATCTTTTCATTTCGGTTGCATTTGCAATTTTCTGAGCAGCCTGTATGTGTGGCTATATTACCAGACTACCAGCTGCTCGTCAATTTTGATTAGTTTTTTAATGACTGCAGAGGGCAATAAACATGCCAATAACAAGAGATTATCTGAATGCGTTAGCCTTTTGGCAGTCGCTGGCGTAGATATTCTGCGCATCTGTCGCTTTCGATCCACCTCATACCGAAATAGACTAGCAAACTGCATAACACGACACAATTGTAATCCCCAGTTGTGCTGGACACGAAGGACCAAACAAGCAGAGCTTCCTATTTAGTTGTATATAGTGAAATAACTAATTGTGCCAGGCACCACTAGTAGGCGATATGCAGATTGTTTCGCTCTTTAAAGCTCATGGATTTTTCACAAACTGCACGACTTGTTGACAACATAGTCATCACGGTCGTGTCAGCGGAAGTTACAATTAAGTTTGCTTAAATTTACTACTGTTGCAAAATACCAATTTACAATTAGGGGAAATCCTACACAGCCAATAGTATGGATTCTTATTGAGAGCAAACTGTACTCTAAAACTCGAACATAAAACATAATCCAGCGGATTAAGATAGACGACGGATAAGATTGAACATGGTGTTATTAAGGGGTTCACTACCCTCTCAAGAATGCTATCTTGACACGCCTGTGCCAATGTTTGATATTTTTTAAGCTCTAAAGCTTCGAGCATAAATATGGTCATTTTGTTTGTTAAAATGTTGCTCAATTGTATAAAAAATCCCATCAGTAAGAGGTAATGCTGCATAGGAGATAGTGCCATGCACGGTGCAGGATATTGCATCCTACTATCAACGGAATTGGGCCTGCACGAGCAGGGAGGTACCTCTCGCTCACTTAATACTGCCGCAAAGCCTACGGTGTCGCGTTTCGTGCCGTTTGTGACCATCACCAGACCAGACGACGCATCGGCATATTTATGCTGTTGTTCATGAGCGTCGGTAGTCGTTGAAAGGCTCCGATTACTCGTTTGCCCCCTATACTACAAAAAAACAAAACTTTATGTGACCTCCCTTTGCGTACTGAAGCGGTACAACTACTGAGTTTGGTTTTGCCACCCTATTCATCTTTAATTCATCAGTTAAGAAATGACCAGATTGTCTATTGTTGGCTGCAAGTCCTAAGTCATCTCTTAAAATAACGCGGCATGGTTCTAGGTGCGATCTTCACATCTCGAGATAAAATCTTTCGCTTTCGGACAGGATTACTTAGAATTCTCTTTTAAAGGATTACTTCGAAACAGTAATGCTTTGACCACTTTTGGACATGGATGGCCAGATCTTTTTCTGTCACAAACAGGAAGTCTCATTGTACCTATTAATAGCCCAGTACACAAACATTTGACTAGTACCAGATGTACAGAGAGTTTTAAAAACTTCATTTGGCTCCATACCTACTTTGTGTAAAGCAATTACAGCGATTCTATTGTGTTTACCACCCATGCTCCATTTTAATATCGCAGAATATTGTATCATGTATTGGCCTATTAGTGAGGAAACGATTGTTCAATTGTATAAAAATAACAGACTCCTAATTCAAATGCAATATTTTTAATTTTTTATTGTAACAGTATTTATGGCCAGAGTAAGTATATAAATATTACAATAAAACTAACAGATTTAATGCGGCTTATGTAGTTATTTAACAAGCCCAACTTTCAGAAGCTCTACAACAACCATGAGTGACTATACTTGCTGTTAAGCTCACGCGAATGTGACAAACATTCGTGCAATTTTAAGATTCCATTGTTGATATTAAATAGGTATATTTGTACAGGGTTCTGTATATTTATACAACTAACATTAACAATGAACTCTTTAAACTGTTTCAGCTTAAACAAAGATGTTAAAGCTTCTGATGTCAAGTGGCAACGACCTTCACAAACAACATCATATCCACAAGTACCAGCATCAACTCCACAGCAGTTTACAGAGCCAATACAATTTCCCAGTTCACTTACAGTCACTACCACACTTAAACATACGGATAAAGGAAAGTCAGATGAGAAAGACAATAAATATGAAACCAGTGCCACATTTGGATCAATTGTAAATGCATTTATGCTGAATAAGGATTCCAGTATAGAAAACACAGAAGAAAAGAAAAATGAAAGTATAGATAAAAGTAAGGATGAATACATGCCTCCCAATAGCATAGGCAGTATAACAATAACTCCAGTTCCAAACCAACCTAAGGCAGACAAAAAAATAAACAACAGTAATGATAAATGTAAAGAACCATTATTGAGAGTCAAGTCCCCAGCAGCACTCAATGAAATGGTAAATAAAAAAGATAAACAAAAGAAAGATAAACCTAATGCAATTGCTAAAGAGAAAAGAGTTGAATCTCCTTTACATATAGATACTGGATATCAGAATAAAAAAGAACCGACACAAAGTCTGAAAAATCGGGAAGAAATAAGTCAAAAACGAATAGAAAACATGAGGACTGCAGAGAATAATATACCCCGGCCCACTTTAGTGGCAGTTAACCATTCTCCAACTTTTGCTAAGCCAGACAAACGGCCGCCTGATGTCCGAAAAAAGAAAGAAGTATTAATTGTATCAGATTTGGATCCTTTAGCTGATTGTGTTCCAGAGTCACTGGCCGTTGATGACAGTAGCAGTGATGTGGAAGTGATAGAAGACAAATTAGACAAAAGTGAACCTAAAAGTGATTGTCAAAGTGATAAAGTGCCTTTGAAGGACAAAGTGAGTGATATGGCAAATCACAAAAACGCGGACAGTTATAAAGAAACAAAAAGTGTTAGTTCTAGAGATAGGGAGCTTAGGAAAGAGAAGACTGAAACCGAGCAGCTCGAGGAGGCACCAGATGATATGATGACCTTATTAAGGAACATAACAGAAATGGGGGTATGTTGTTGAATTTATTTTTAATATTATTATTTTTATAGGTAGTCCAATATCACTGGGAAGTTACCTCAGTTTCATGATACTGTCACGAAAGTGATGCTGTTGCCTTGCAGGGGGTTTGTGAGTAACTAGTTGTCCACTGTGGGGGGGGGGTGATGGTGCAATGCATCAGCATGTGTGGATGCTAATGGTCACCAAATTAGCTATTATATGCACTTTAAACTTAATATAGAGAGAATATACATATTTTTAACATTTGGAATAAAAATGTAAAATATACACATTTATTACATTATATGGCCATGGTTTAGAAATATTTTTGTTGTTATAATTAAATTATATGACATAGATGACCCGGAATTAATTCTGGTCCCTGGCACTTGTGAGGACTTAGACAAAATATAACCTTATATATTATTAAAGATGTGTTGTTGTTGTAGCTATATTATAATTACAAGTAAGATAAATAATGCCAATGTAATACCAGAAGAATTAAATT
>JAFELO010000756.1:703309-716007 GCA_017140195.1 Eumaeus atala
TATATATATATATATATATATATATATGTGTATATATATATATATTGCATAACATTGGACACATACTGATTGTGACTCTTTTTGAACACAGTAATAGTAATTACATGTAAGTAATATCCTTATAATAGAGACTGAGACCTTCAATTTCAGAATTCACAAAAACCAGCCACTATGAACTGCAAAACATTTGGAGTAGTAAGTAATGGTGAGTGTACATAATGATATAGCAAGGAATTACCTATATATTAATAATTTTATACTGTGATTGGAAGCATGAAAATATAAAAAAATGTGGTGAAGAACTTAAGATCGGAAAAAGATTTATATGCTTAAGATATTTAAACATGTTTGTATGTCCCTTAAACTAACTTTGAGTTGTAGAAATTGTAAAAAAATATTGTTACAATTGTAATAGCATGCCAACTACATCAACTCTTGTATGTTATGCTCCTTTTATTGTATCTGTACAGAGAATGGGGTGAAATAAAAATACTCATTATGTAACTATTACTACAGAAGGTTAGAACATTTATTATTTAAACAGCAAAACTTCAAAAATTTTGCTGTGTTTATAGATTATAAAAAGTGATTGTAATCTAAGACTTGTCAATGAAAATAATATTGTCTATATTTATAACTGTTGAAAAAGTAGAAACTTATTTGTTGAAAGTCAATGATACGACTAGTTTTAACATTAATGAAATTGTTTTCCGATCAGCCAAGAACGAGTCTTCCAAATACAATCAGGCGGTATTCAATTCGCGTAGTGATAAAGACAAACTGTAAGTTCGGTTAAGGCACTAACATCAGGGCTGAGGTCATCACATGCACATCATATCATCGCACTGCACATAACGCTGAGATACGCTACAAGCATGATCATAAGTGAAGCATACTATCCCGGAGCGGCTTAAAACGGGGCGGATTGCACAAAATAAGCTTTAGTTCGCTAGGAGGGCGGGGCTATCGCACAATATGACGCGACACACTGCTGTAAATGTCGCCACGTTGCGTAATCAACATTCTGGTGATATAATTTACTATTGTGGCCGATTTATGACGGCACTCACGTCGCAGGGAAGGCTAGCTACTTGTTCTGCGGTGATGAAATATTCCGAGGAAGCGGCCTTGTCGATAAATTGCCTCAATTGGAGGAGACAACCTCGCAATGAGACTGATACTGCTCAAGACGCGACCTGTGCCCATACCGTTGGGACTTGGGTCAAAGATATAATTTGTTCAGAGCAAAATGTATCCTACGTCAGTTCTCTAGCTCTTTATATTACTAGTATACATATCGCTAACGAGTGGGATAGTATGTTTGATGCATAAAATAATTGCTTGCTTATGCTTGGACAATTATGTCCGGTTGTCTTTATATTTATTTTATGAATTATTATAGGATTTCAAAATTGGTATAGATTGTAGTTACGTTTGTCAATGTTTTGTGAATAGACATGATTAATCACACTCCCTGGCCTCCTTTCCAGCCATCCTCAAGAGTAATGTGTAGGCATTACGCATTACTAAGAGCTTGAATTCATTTTACTATTTAATAGATCATGCTTCTCTTTAATGTTACTATAGTCACTTTGTTATCATAAAAGTGTAGATGCGTAAAATTGTGATTGGCTCAAAATATGTACGTATGGATGGCTGTAATTAAACAAACTAATCAAACCCCAATAATTTTGCGGAACACTGCACTAAAACAATTTTTTTTATTGCGTGAATGTTCTTAGAGGAAGATTAACTTCTTTATTTCATGTCAGTTTTAAATGCCACTCATGAAATAATACTAATGTAAGTAAACTAGTAAGTAAACTAAGTAGTTCATTTAAATACCATATAACACAGTTGTTACATAGTACATAAAATTTATTATTGCGAGTGATATATACAATACATGTACATCAAGTTTGTGGCATTACACCTCCCAATAGGATGCAGTTGCGATACTCATGCGCTGTGCGTGCGGGCGGCAGTTTCATTAATATTAGGCTTTACACTCGAAAGTTATGGTAATTTACAGATAATAACTTGTCTTTCAAGTGTACCACATTCGCAACATATTGAATCATCAATAACTATAGTACATTAAATTAATTTCAACCAGAATGTTGTAGTCTACAAATAAAATTAAATTGGAAAAAAAATTAAGCCCAAGTGTTATGCGTATGACGTAACGCCATAGACGTATTTAGTGAATGCACTGCTACGATGGATGGCCGATGTTTCTTTTATAATAAGAAACTTATATTGTGCTAAGTTTGTATTGTTAAAAGTCTATAGTTATATGAAACAAATGAAAAAACATACAATTATAGAGTACCTAAAGTAGTTTAAAACTACACTATTGCATGTTATTTTTGTAGTAATAATATTTAAGATTATTTTTCGTCATCATCCACGTCGTTAGTTATGTGGTACTGACTGATGTCAACGTCATACTGTCACCCGCACCATGCTACAGCATACGTAGTATAAATATGAATAATTGCTAAATTCATGTTATGATCATGAAAAAATCGCAGAAAAACGTCATTTTAGAATCAACTCTAAAATTATTCACTTGTGAACTCTTTGTTAGCAAATTGTCAATTTAAAATAAAATTTTGCTTTTGCAAAAAGTGCTTACAACAATGACCAATACACCCGGAATACTACAGAAACACACAGATTGGATTGAAACATCGACTCCACAGACTAAATTGCTATTGCTTTTATTTCACTGAGCGTAAATTTCTTTTGATCGAAAATAAAACGTCAAATGATTGTCTATAGAGTGGTACATTTGTTTCAGCACAGAACGAGCATCTTTGAACAAAATGGATGGATGTAATGCTATCACAGGTAAACATGCATGTCAATCAGTTACAGAACGCACCGTACGTACGATGACGTAAATTTATCGGGACCCAAAAACTATATCGAATGAGTTCTCTGTCTCCTAACATAACTTCTGCGAAGTATGACCTGCTCGCACTGTTCTCTGTGCCTGCGGCACTGCCTACTTATACTGCAATGCTGGTACGTAAAGTAAACGTGGTGCAAATAATCGCCACTCGCAACGATATCAACATATCCGTCCGGTCATATACAATCAGAATTTCGTTTCGTAATCCTATTTGAAATATCAGCCACATGACACTTCCAGAGCTTTTCGAATGAAAGAGTACATTGTGTTTGTGATATATAATCTATATTCTCTCGCACGGGATTGATGTGGCAGGAACAGACACACTTGCCTATGTCTTGGCACCGACTTCAAACATTCCGAAATCATGTTAATAGATGAAATGATGAATTTAGTAACCAATTAGTGCAGTGTTCTGAGGTTGCTATTAACTTTTTTTGTTTAAAATGCTATGTTGTATATAGACTTATTTTATCGAAATGACGTTTGGATGACCACGTCGAACTTAGCTGAATTAAAAAACTATTTACCAAAAAAAAAAGTCGGTACAACAAATATTTTTCAAAGAATAATATTAATAGGTAAAATTATAATAATAGGTAAAGAAGGGAAAATAGTAGAGATATATTTTTTTCAATTGTCTGTCCTTACACGCAAATCTTCGGAATTGATGTACGGATTTGAATCAAATTTTTTTGTTGTTTGGATAATTAACTAGGGCAACATATAGGATGTAGCTACAAGTACGCGAACGAAGTCGCGGTCACCACCTATTTTACTAATATTTATTACTTCTGGTATTTTATCAATTACATATTCATAATATGTAATTATTAGTGTTATCATTCTTAATCAATGTGAGTAATAAAACAAAGTCCCTAAAAGCTGTCTTTCTGCATGTAATCGATGTTCTTACCAAACGGATTTTCATGCGATTTACGAAAAGGATGGTTTTAGTGTACAATTTGTTAAGGCTACAATCCGACCCCAGTTATACATGCACGAAGCCCGGAAAATAGCTATTGTTGAATATGTTAATATGCTATGGTCGCACCGGCGTATCAATCAATGAAAAAAATTGAAGCAATATGGCTTCTTTATCATTTTTTAAACTTACTCGTCATGCACTAGTGTGGTTTAAGAGGCTGAAACTTTTTTTTTTCTTTTCCAGGTTAAACAAGTTCAGAAATTTTAAGCCCGCATAACTGCTGCCCTGTATTATAAAATCTATACTTGTGAGTGTTGGTATGTGTATCGCAGTGGTCTTTTATTTTGTCTCTTTATTTTATTTAATATGAAATTCGACTTAAATCGGCCCATTGATTACTAAATTATGTTTTAGTCTAAATACAAAGTATTCGATTACTACTTCTTGGTAATTTTTACATTACCAAGAATAATTAAACACTTCAAATATTTATATTTATAATTGTGATTTGGTTTCATTATTTTACAAAAATCTATAAACGTGTGATTAAAATCTTATCCGGCTTAACCCGGACGAAAATTTTACGAGTTTCTTTTAATCATGCTTACTCTATCATATTCATCTGAGGCAAGCGAGTGTATTCGGTCTTTTAATGTAGGCAACGCAGAATAGAAGCAATATATTTATATATTTGTCTTCTCTAAGACCGTTGCTATGTCCCTGTATGTGGTCAGTACAGCCGCTCTAAGTTCGAATCTACTCTCTTTAAAATTGTGAAAAGGTATTAAATAGCTTTAAAAAAATATCATACTTGTATTGGCACACATATATGTAGTTTAATTTTTTTTTTTTTAACATTTCCAAACAACTTTTAATTATCTAAATAGGACAGGTTCCACCGTCGCTAGCCAAAATCAGATTGGAACTTATATTTAAAACTATAGAAAGAGTTGCAATCATCTGTATATTTTATTCTATTCTATTCACTATCCACAAAGAGAACTAACTTCACATTGTTTTCCTGATTTTTTTTTAATTTGTGGCCGATTTGTATGTGATATGTTTCTTTACACTCAACACTGCTGAGATTCCTTTTTGTTATGATGTATAAGAGCAATCTCCGGACCAGTGAGCGTCAGTCGGCCGCGTTGCGAGGGTAGTATGGCGCATGTCCATTCATTTGCCCAATGTTCGGGGCATATAACACAATTCTTCCGAAATGACTGTCCAAATTCTAATCGTGGTGCCAAAAATTATTTAAATTTCTTATCTCTTAATTTTTTTTTTCATTTTCTGGTATATTTTGAACAGTTTATTTTGTGCTCTCTCGTAGGACGCGGTATTACCGATATTGATAGGTATGAAAAGCTTTGGTATCTTTAAATACCACGTTCTCGACGGTATTGTCGAAGTATAAGAACTGATTGTATATAAATAATTTAGTGGATTTTCCGATGCGTTCAAAACGTTATAAATGCAGATTTTTTAAACTATGGATTTAAATGGTTCGGAGAATTTAATTCTTTATATTTTAAATTATAATATTTACCAAAATAATGTGTGTCCTTATTTTTAACTGTTAAAACAAATCACTATATAAAACTACTCTAAGATCAAATATTTGTAACCAATTCGAAGTAACTGGCATTTTTTTATAAATATATATTTTTTCTTTTAGATATAAAAACAGAAAAAAATGAAATATAAATGCCAAGACTGTATTTATAACTAAACCAATGATGCTCAAAGAAAAGCAACATCTAAATCCATTCAGAATTTAAAAAATCCACAACTCCCAGGCACTCCACTAGTAGACCTTCGCCTATGCGAATATGTGTTCAGAATATCTGTAGCCGGCTGTACATTGTATATGTGTCGTTCCTATTGCGTCTAGTGAGCTGGACTGTACCGGCTGCCAGCTGGCATGTAGGCCTGTATAGATGTAACTTGTATAAATTAGAGTATAATATTATAGTTCACTCTTTTGTATAAATTGATGTCAATACCCCATTGGTAAAGTTTTATATAATTTATACATGAAATTATTGGTGCGATCGTATTATGAAGCGGGCAAGGTGACGATTATCTGTATGAAATATATTTAAATAACTGTATAAAAGTAGTTTTTAATACACAGCTGAAATTCAATTTGAAAATATGTAACAAGAGTATATAGAAATAACGCATAGTTTAATATGTAAGGAACACGCGTGATACTGATGGGTGGGGGCCGTTTCCGCCCGACGCTTCCTCGGCGCAAGTAGTAGGCTTTGGAGCTGTCGGTAGTCGCGTGTTGCAGCTATATCACATGTTGGAAACTTTAGATTTCACAGTGCATATATATGTGCTGAGAAATACTGTGAATTCTAAGAAGTGAGAAGATTAAAAACTCATTGAATTTGAATTACATATAAAGAAATATGGAGAACTCAAAAATAACATTTTTGTTTATGTAATTATTCGAACATAAAGTGTCTAGTAGTCCTACATGTTGAGTGTAACAAGCATCAGTATACTTTATTCAAATGTTATTTGCGCTTTATAATATTATGTATTATTTGAATTTTAATTAGAATTCACTTTTCAAGTATTTTTGTTACTGTGCAACTCTCATGTTTTAAATATTATATGCGAAGATTGGAAATCCCATTCTTATTACATCACCCGTTGCCATCATGAAGAAAAACACAAAAAATCCCCAAATCAAATGATGTAGCAGCAGGTTGAGAAACATGTGTAAGTTTGGTTAAAACATTCGCTTCGCTAACCAATTTTATGTGGTCTACGCGCACCAGTCAAATAAATCAAATAAAAATATATTTTAGTGTACATCAAAACATTTTATTGTAGATATTAAATAGATTTTAATGATATGAGAATATTCATAATGAATGGATGGATACAGCGTTAGAGCGCAATCTCGCGATAGCAAAAAACTGCTTACCATCACAATTGTCGAGGCGAGATATGTTTGAAATGTAACATGCACGTAGCTATATCCGTTTTACTATAGCCGAAGCAATGAGCATAGTGTTATTTTGCACTGCCAGTATTTTTAAGCCAAAAGCCTAGCGTTGTGCAAATTATTTAAAAAAAATATTTTGGAAATGGACCCCTTTGTAAATAAATGGTAAACAAAATCAAAACGATGTCCAATCTAACGAATAAATATTTATAACAAATAGAGAGTACTTTGTTTTATTCAGGCGTTACCTTGTCTTTTCTTTGTAGTTTAACAGGAAGTATGTATTATTATTATTATTTTTTCGAAAAATTCCGTAATAAGCCTAACCGAATAATCGGTATTGCAGTCCGACTCGCACGGACTAAAAATCTTTAATGCATGCCGCTCAGTCACGGAAGTACGGGGCGCCTGTGCAGTCAACAGAACATGATAATTGAGCACACAACGAAAGTATTTCCTCACAATTAAATGCTTCCTGCTCTTCACGCTAAATATGGTCTGCCGAATCTATCAACCTCGTGTTACACGTCACCGAGGTTAGTTGCCGCCCTATTCTAGCGGTAGCAAGAGCCTCTTTCATGTTTCTTGCCTGCTGTCGCTCACCAGACAACTGTCTCTCAGAGCTGTATCATTACAACTACGTTTCGCTTCGAGCTCATTTCTGCATACAGAAGCGTCGTCTGCTCTACCCGAACAGGACAGACTGCTTGTGTGTGATCTTCATTATCGGCTCCACAGTGGTGACACACAGGTGCCGGTTCAGCACCGGCTACCTCGCACGAGTACTTGCCGAAACAGTCAAGCTGTCTCAATAGATACGTGCTTGAAGTAGTAGGCAAGGTCGCCGTGTCCCGTCTAGCCATCCTTCCAAAACGCCAAATAGCTTGACATTTTACGGTGATCGGTGACAGAACTCTTAAAATAATAAATGCATTGGTAGTATCACTGTTTCGATAAAATTAAAGATGACGAAGAAATCTGTGAAAATAGGGTATAATCATTTTATAAGAGCAAAAAGGAAACCATGTGTAGTTATGATTATTTTTTTTATTAATTTCACAAAATTATATATTAAAAGCCACAATTTAAGGCTTTTAAGCTGTCAAAGCAATTTTGTTAATTATTCATCGCTTTATCCATCTGTGAGCTAGAAAACTGGAATTCCGAAGCTATCTAGTGACTACAACAAACGCTGTTAAACCGTTACAAAATGTTGATGTTCGACAGGTGGCAGTCAAAGCAGCGATTTCAGTCTAAGATGGCCTCAAGACGGACAGAGACAAAATGAACACTGATATTATAATTAGGGATTTATAATTTCAGAGTTCGCTATAATAAATTACATTTGTATAGTGACCAGTAAATATGAATATTATTTTGTATAAACGACGACTGATTTCCCTCGACAAAGTATTGTATTGAATTATTAATTTAACATAATATCATGTCAAGTACTCATTCAATATCATTGATATATTTGATTCCTTATCATTAACGTGAGAATAAATCTATGTTACGTATAAGAACAGCTCCGTGTATAATGACGTAATTTTACGACAAGCAACATTGATCACTAACGCGGCTTCCGCACGAGGCGTGTTAACAACGAGCGAAAACACGACTTGTGAGAAGCAACCATAATTGAATGTATATACCTATTGAAGCTAATTTGTGATAACAAACGCTTTACACAGTTACACTAATACGAGGTGCAATAATACCTTTCGAGGCAGTAAAATAATTTGTCATTGGGCATAAATTGCAGAGTAGCTTAATAGATGCAAGTGAAAAAAAAATCTGTAACACTCATGATTATTTTATTTATTCAAAAGGTATATTGGCTCATGAAACAGTTTAACATGTATTATATTATAATGTTACCTAGACATGTATTTATATAGACACGAAACACCTTCAATTAAGTATTAAGTGCTGTCGCAATAGATGTTGGATTTTTGAGTCCCACTTCACTAATATTTCTCTATATAAAAAAAGGATATTAAGCCTGTGACCCGATAGTTGTCATATTTATCCACCAATTTGGTTATAGAAATCACAAAATGGCGTTTATTATATATCTATTTATATAATCGCGATTAATTTAAGATATAAATACATAGATTTATTGAAAGCTCAATGATTCCAAACCCTTATCAGAAGGAGGCATTATTATTAAAATATACTATCTGTATTTAGCCAACAGGGCAAATTATAAAGGATTTATGAAAATTTAAAATGTACTTGTAAAAGACACTTTTCTGCCCGAAAACTAATTTATCTAAGCTATTCATCATCGTAAATATATCGATATTTATCGCAAAGATATACCAAAATATTATATCTTTGCAATTAAATACGTAGTTACTTTATAATACAAGCTTAAGCAAAAATAAACTCTTCCGCTACCTTCTTAGGGCCCTATTCGCTTAATGTTAACTAACATCCCACATTTAAGTTCACTTTTTTAAATTCAAATCAAGATAACTCCAACGTTGTTCTTTTTTATTTAAAACCACGCGATCATGTTAACTATACAAGTTCAAGTTGAAGCGGCGTGAAAACTCCGTTCCGTTTTGTTCGGTAACTTTCAGGAGTCTACTCCTAAATATTTTTGTAGTTAATTTAGAATTATGAAAAATAGAAGCTTGCATTAGCACATAGGTATATTATAATTTCTTCATACCGTGCTCACAAAAACTTTCCAATGAGTAATACTAATGCTACGTCAACACTTGCGTAATTTTTTATTTCATCTCCAACGTTTTGTTACGCTAAAATTAATCAAATCCCATTAATGTGTACAGTTTTATTTACAATTGCTTACCACTCCAGTCCGCAACACTATTTCTATGACTTTTACTTAACTGTTACGTGCTGAGAGTCTGTAAAATGATTATAAAACAATGTTACATTCTATACGGCAAAAGTGTTTAAAACGTTTCCAATTGTGATGATTCGGAATATGTTAAAATTATTCAAACTAATTCATAATTTTTAGTTTTGTGACACTGTTAAGGATACATATTGAGTATTTTGACCTAAGCAAAAGGTCGGCGACTAATACTAAATTATGTTTAATTGCATTAAAATTTACAATAGCACAACGAACTACGACTAGTCTATTAGGTAACTATAATAATTGTATGAGACCACCAGCTTAAAATAACTATCATTAACACCAACACATACACAGATATATCAAAATAATTAATAAAAATATAGCACTAACATGGCTTTTTACAAGTAAGCTATCTTATAAAAAACTAGATAAACAAATAATTAAGAAGCTATGACTTGTGTTAAGGGATTAACTTGTGGTTATGTGAACATCGAGAATAGTGCCAAAAACCATAATTTCAACCTGGTCGTGGAAAATATTTTAAAACCACAGCTATTATTTCAATTACAAAATACTAATGTAAGTAAATAAATGCTAGCAAACGAAATTAAATTTATATAGATGTCCATGTCACGACAAAAGTAGGAGATTTTAAGAATAAAAAGAACTATTTTCAATATTTAAGATTTTACCTTTTTATTATTTGATCAGCCTGTGATATTTAAAATTTTACCTTGTAATTTGGTCGGCCTGAGATTGGTTTCTCGCCGTGGGTGCCTTTTAATCATAATCTCTAAATGTAATTTTTATTATAACAAGGTAGGTACCGTAGCTATCTCATGCTAGGCATATATAGGTTGTTGATACGTACAATCAACGCAAATTAGCGTTAACTGTCCATCAAAATAACTGATTTATCTTGATGTTTTGTCGAAGATTTTTGGCTACAATTGCTCCTAGAAAATCTGTGTTTTAAAAAATGGTTAGCGACAGACAGTAAAAAGAAAAGTTTGTTGTTATACATATCCTGTGTGAATATTATATGTAGTAGATAACTAACACATTTTTTGATGTTATGCGAAAATATATATCAACAATTCTTGTCTATTTACATAATAAAAAAAATGCCTTGTCGATTGTTATTTTCCAAGTAAATTATATTATTAGTAAAAGTGTATTATTATCAAAGGCCTTGCTGTGTACACGATGTAAAATAGTCCTTAAACGCAAAAAAGTAGAGGTCGTCGTATATTCCATTTAAACTATTAAAATATATTCATCAACAATTTAATTTGTAATTAAGGTATCTTAACATACTCGGAGCCAACTGAAGTATGACCGAACCAAAAGTGTACACGTTTGTTTAATGTGGGACGTGGAAATACACATTTGTGCTTATATTCATAATCAAAACATAAGTGGTCATTATATGTGAAACTGTGCCTAAATATTAAAATAGTGACCATTTGACCACAGCGAAGGACCTAATGTAACTAAAGAAACAAAAATATATACTCAGGCGAACTACTAGGACGCCGATACTGTCTAACTACGCAATAACTCACACTCATTTATATTACACAAAAACATAGTTGAAGCCTACTTATTTAGAACATCGACCGAGTAACATTACGATTATACTCAAGTTTTAACCATTCAGGAACAAAAAGCAATATATAAGTTCCTTTAAATATTTCATTTGATTCAAATGGTCGTTATTTTGAACTCAAAACGATCATAGGGGGAAATGTAAAAGTGATTCAGATGGTTATCTGGTCGCTGCGTTGCGTGCGCGGTACGTGCGGCGGCGTGCGGCAGCGATGCGGTTGCGGAGCGGCTGCGACGTTTGAACTACGCTATGGCGCCTGCCACTCTTGCGCTGTAGAGCGTGCCTGAAATTTTAATTATAACTCTCATTTATAAATATGAAATAATACAGTTTCTTATTTTATTTATTTAACATACTAAACAAAATTACAGAGAGTGATTATTAGTACATAACATTGTATTAATGTTATAAAAAATATGAATTCAAATATGTAATAACAACATAACAAGCTTTACAAAAAAATCTATAAATATACTAATTTTTAAGCCGCACAGGAGCCAGCCATTCTGTGGCGCATTCTAAAGTTATTAAGAGCAGCCCCCATCCACTTCACCTATACCTTGCTACGTTACTCGTGACGTAGCAGAACGAATTGAGCGTATCTGCGACATGTGTCGGATAGGTAATTTATAGGTGTCGCGCAGGTAATAAAAACACTTTAGTTACGATATTTCTTATTTTACATATTTTGATACTGTCGAATAAATATAGACACGATCTATTTTCTATTAGCCCTAAATAGATAACGTTGTTTTAACAAAGTACCTTGAAGCTGTGACGGGCCGGTGGCTCAGGAGGCGCGGCGGCCGGTGAGCGAGCCCACGAGCGACTTGAGCGCCTGCCCGAGCGACGCGCGCTGCTCGCTTGAGCTCACGCTGACGAGCGCGCCGCTCGAGCCGCCGCCGCACGAACCGCCGTGCGCGTCCAGACATTTCTGGTAGCGAAGCTGGAACGAACATCGAAAGTAAGGATCAATTAAGTGCTGATACGTTATTTCACAAATAAACTCATACAAAGTGGTTCTTACGGTAATAACCGCCGAGGCTGATTGACGCGATAACCGAGGATGAAACCGCGAAATATGTATGAGCCACAACATCTATACATTAAAACGTGAAGCAAAAATTTTGGACTATTTTTACGAATACTACGCGGAAGGAAGAGCATAAAATTTGGTTTACTTTTTGTTTATGTGTAGATGAAGTGCAACACGTTAATATTCTTACATAATATGCATTAATTTTTTTTATTTTATTTAAAGAAACGTTACCCACACTAAAGTATGAACACAATGTTAAACTTTTGAAATACACAATTTGTGACACTGTCAAGCATATTAATAATAATAATATCTGTGGACTTATCACATCACGTTAGCCTAGTGCTCTCGTAAGTACCGTAAAGACTTGTATTACAGGTACTAGACATTGGAAACATTAA
>JAFELO010000756.1:716163-830620 GCA_017140195.1 Eumaeus atala
GCAATGTAAACCTAGCGTATACGGTTTGAAGTCGTTTTTACAATGCAGGTTCTGTTTAAAAGATGTGAAAAATTTTAACACATTTCCCTAAGGTGTCAACCTTACGCTCATGTGTTTGAGTTGTTTTTACAACGTGCATAATTTGACAGTTGCACGCCACCTTTTAATGAACGGTTTTGAGGCTCAATGTATATCCTGGTATTTTCCTAAATCTAGATAGGTAACTATAAAGCTATGTAACAGCTTGACTTTGAAGATGTATTCGAAGTCGAATGATTTCTTATAGTTATTTATCTATATCTTATAGACTAATTAGGTAGGTACATAGAACGCTATGTAGTCGTTAATAACATCCCCACTTTTCATATCCCACTTCAGCGCGCTGGTGGCCGATTGTAGATAAGTGTTTTACGTAATTGGTCATTATATTACAGTTCATATGCATTTATGATAACATCTCTCTGGCCTTCCATAATGATTACAACTCAGCAGTAACGTCTGCCTAGCTATGATCGATCGTCAAATCGACGTCTATAGTATGTATCGATTCTAGATAACCGTACTGTAGCGTGTACCTTGCAGGCCGCCTCGATAGTCTTGCAGAGCGCCCCGGATGAGGGCTCGGCGTGGAAGGCGTGCGCTACGAACTGGTCGTGCGGCGTGTGCACGATGAACGCGCAGCGCCGCACGTCACGCCCGATGCCCAGGAACGACAGGTAGCGCACGCGGCACTCCACCAGCGGGCTCGTTTCCTACAGCAACAATATGTGCATATAATGGCGTCCTAGCCGAAATTCGGCTACGGCGGCCATCTCTATGGAGACTAGTTATCTGCAAGTGATATAGTGCACAAGTGTGTATACACAAGTGCACTCACTAGTCTCTCATTGTCCTATTCCGGTACGTACTCAATATAGTTTACCACTGTACTGATTGTCTCATGCTATAAGGCGAGAGTGAGTAGGTACTTTGCTTTAAAAGTCCCTTGGGGTGTTACTCTTCTTGCAGTGGCATCTGTTGAATGCACTTAAGATGAAAGTTACTTAAATTTGTAAAAGATAATGCAATTGCTATAGTGCAGCTGAATGGGGCCGACACGCCCAGCCGTGATGGACCACAAAATACTGTAGCGCTTTGTGAGAGTTCGTCGGCCCATTCGGGGGAATGGGGTAGTAGGGACGGGGAAATGCTTTACTGTGTGTACGTTTGTGGAAACTCACTCATCCCCTGCTCAGCGTTGGTAAAGGCAGGGCCGCAACGGCATCCCCGTTAACTGTGGGGAATGGGGATCGCACTACCTGTAAGAGCGGATAATCTTTGGTCGACACTCACCCCCTCTTCAGTGACGGTGATGACTGAGGGCGCGACAGCGACGGCGACGGGGCGCCAGGCGCAGGGCGCACGCGCGGCCGTCAGTCGCTCGAGCGCGTCGTTGAGCACGTCCATTCCCGTCGCACGCCCCACCTCGGCGCTGCCCAGATATCGCGCGCGGACTGTTTTACGCGGCTCCTCCATCGGCGTCGGGAAGGATGCGCCTGCAATACAAAACCAACAGTGTCAGCATCGATGACGTCATATACTGTGCTGTCATTGGTACTGTGCTAACCGAATTTGAGAGTCAATACGAATGTAGAGCGACGTAAGGAAAAATGAGGAGTATTCCAGAGGTACTCTAGGTACCGTAAATGTAACATAGGTTTTAATTTAATGAGTTTTTGCGATGTAAAATATTCAAAGAATTCATGAAATAATATTGTATGTGTACGAAGACGTGTCCCATGCTTTTATAATTAGAACGCACAGCGAAAAAAGTGTTACAAATTTAGTCGTAGAATGGAATACTGGAGATGTTACCCCGACAACGTCGCGCAATATAAATAACTACATGCATAGCAAAACATAAGGATTATGATTTATCCGGATATCATAATCATATACTGAGTGGTTAGATTTAGAAATATTATACTAGATAACCGGTGCACATTTAGCACTAAGTTATTATTTATGTATAATATGGGTATATTACGATTACATTTTAAGGCATACTGATTTCTTTTTGAATTATGTATGTGTTTGTTCATATTGTGTGTACGTAACAGTGTACGTAAATTAATATCCTCGATAAACGTCTTCTATTCTACTCTAATATAAAGCCATTTCGAGCAACTCAGGACTCGAAGCCATGTCTGTGTCTGACCTGAGAGCGGGCGCGGGCGGCGCGCGGCGGGCAGGTCGGTGGGGCGCGGCGGCGGCTGCAGCGAGCGCTCGATCATGATGCGCTTGCAGATGTCTCGCAGCGCGTTGGCGATGGTGCGCGCGGGCGCCTCGCAGCGGAACACGTGGCACATGTGCTTGCGCGTTACGCGGTCGCGCGCCACGTATGCAAAGTCCCTGCACACAAATTAAGGCCCCGCATTAGGCACATATGTAGCCATTTACTAGAGCAAATTCAGACTTGCACAAGTATATTGTGACATGTGTCGGAAGATACTTTCTTTGACTAGACTCTAGACAAATTTCTTACTTACCGGAAATCGTGTAACTGTGCAAGTCTGAACTTGTGCAAGTACGTTGCTATACGGCTTCGTATCATTTTTCGTAATTAGAATAAGGGCAAGTAAATGACTCTTTTTTGTGAAGAAAACAAAACATTTCTCCTCTACACCTTTTTTATTTTGTATGGATAGTAACCTATCAACTGATTTTAATGGCTAAATGTTATAAAGATAATGCAGATCACTAAACTCGGCCTTCCAAAATCTAATCGGCTACCTATTTATAATGTTAATAGTGGATAAGAGGTTGTGCTCTCCACTCAACCACAGAAAAGCAATAATGAGATGTAAAGATATTACGTACCTTTCACTGTTCCGCGGCAGCACAAAACAAAGGAGAGATTTACTTTTATTGTGAAATAGTCATGTCATACAAAAAATATTTTTTATATAATTTGAAGTACATTTGAGACTCGCTGGATGTTCTTAGAATATGCAGCGATTAGTTAGTCGCGCGGTCGTGTGCCACCGCTTTCCCGTGGCTAATCTGGTGGACGAGCGCACAAAAAAGACAAACCCTGCGGGGGTTTCGTAAAAAGGGGGAACTGGTTCTCGGTTCATGATGACAAAATTAGCTTTAGACTCTTTTCAGCTTTAAAATAATACCTACGGCGAGGAAATAAATAGAACGTAAGTGAGCCTCACCGTCCGTTGTCCCTGCCCACGCCCCACACTCTGATGGTGTGTATGGGCTGGGTGTGCAGTGTGTTTAAGCTTTCAGGATCAATAAGTTTCAACGCGCCGTCGTCAAGGTCCATGAACAGATCTTTACCCTGGAAAAGTTTTATTAAATAATTACCATTTTACTGTAATGGAATCGAGTATACAGTGTAGTAGTAGCCTTTAAGTAATAATCAGGCCTGCCAAATCGTATAATTAACTAAAATAATTGTATAATTTAGGTTTGAACTGTGATATATTTTCTTTTAATGTAACCGCTTAAAAGTAAATAAAAAAATCATAACGATATATCTTTGTCTTTTTCTACATTAGGCAAAGAAATTACAAATTTTATTTCTTTTGTATTATTTTTTTGTGTGTGTAAAATGTTAAACTGGCGGCCCTGGTAATAATCTACAGTACATTATTACCCAAAGGGCGTAGAGTACAGTTATTTAAAGATAATTATATAATGTAGAGGGCAACGTGAGAAAACAATAAAAGGTCCTAGGTGTTAACAAAGAGAATGCCTGCGAAGGCTAAATTGTGAGCCCAAGAGGCTTTGACAATGTGTATCGAAACTTACTGTGGGCGAACCAAAGGGAAGCCCCATAAGAAGCAATCATCAGGCAGAAGGATAGAACGAGGGGAACTTCTCATACCGGAGCCGTATCTTGTATGGTTTTGTTCCTGTATCACTCAGATAGAGATGTTTTCACAGCAGTATTCCTGTGTCATTGCCATCGTCACCGTCATGCATGCTATAGTCGGCCATAGCAGCTCATAGGCATCCGTAAAGAGACGTCATCAATTTCATGGTTTCATAGCTTTCATTCGAATACAAATTTAGGACTATTTATCTAAACTATACATACATCACCCCAGCGTCCAACTTGGTCCAACAGGTCATTGCGACCTAAGCTAAGGTCCACGATACATTTGTTGACAGCTCGGCTGGACCTCTCGGGGGTCAGGTCTGCCTCGGAGATCTCCACCCAGCCCAGGGACCGGACGAAGAACCGGATAGCGCGTCCATCGGGCTCGGGACGGGCAGGAAAGCTACGCCGCCTGAGAACAATTTAGGAGCGATATATACAACAAAAAGTATAACAATAGTATAATTTTTTGTAACCACGATTTGAGTGATACTTATACACGTGCACAGACTATAAACCCAGCTAAGATGGACGATGTTAAGTGCTACGTATTTATATCATCTGCTACGATAGGAGGCAGTGCTACGTTATTTTAGCAGATGACCAAATCATAAGACGTCGATAAAGAAAATTTTCATTTTAAAAGTTTACGTGTCTTACTTTCCGAAATGTTTTGTTATTTCGGTTTTGGTTAAGAATAGGATATATTTTTATTCGAAATGTTTAATAGCTTCGGTTACGGTCAGTAGAGCTCTACAGCATACAAAAATTATCACAATCACGTAAATTATTTAATATCCTCCTCGTGGAATCGTAAAAAGCAGCACTAACAGAAGTTATTGCTTGTTTTCCGCCGAATGGCGCAAGTAGGACTTTCCAACAACAATTCCTTACTTGTAGGCCACCTCCTCTCTCCGCTTCCTGTCGGCGTCCTGGTCGATGTGGTCCAGTGCCCCACTGGTGGTGCTCCTGGTGACCGACGAGGTCATAGGCCCGTCGTACTTCAGCTCTGACAGGTTGGAGCAGTCCCGCACCATGGATATGCGCGACTCTCGCGCCTCTATCGGCGGCATCTTCGGTATCTCACGCTGGATTGTACCGCTCTTTATGTGCCAATAATATGGACCGTCATTGTCTGAAAAATTACAGGCACAGTTAATGTTAAAGAAAATACCAGCAACGATAACACACTAGTGAAGACATTTCTATGATCGTGCCGAATGGGGACTGAGAGCTAAGAATTTCAACTTTATTTGTAGGAAGTACGGCTTTTTATAAATCAATGGTAGGTGCACACTAATATTGACTCTACCTGCACAGTAATATTCATATGTATGAAACGAACATAACAACAAAAAAGTTGAAGTTGACGTATTTTATTGGAAAACAAAAATTGTACAGTTTTACGAAAAAGTAAAAAATATTTAGAATATACATAATATTTTATGCTGTAGCCCGGTATAAAAAAAGATGCACAAAACATTTTTTAATCTCTGTTAGCATTGGACGACGCACAATGTTTTTTTTTATTGCAAGCATCCTGAGTAATAAAATAAATAGTAAGCAATTAGTATTACGTGTTGAAATTATTATATGCGTGACTCCGTCCGCGTGGACTACATACAAAACCACATGCAAAAGTTAGTATTTGTATAGGGTTATTCAGATGCATAAGCTAGCAACATTGCCGAGTTTCATCAAAACCCGTTCAAAGTATATTCATCATATCATTATTATTATTATATTATTCATCGTCTTGATAAGATTGAGTAACCACATACATCTAAACATTTAAATTTCTCTTATATATCTTACAATATTAATTAGCACAATGCTATAACAATTACAATCTAGAGCGGATATTATAACCATTTATGTATACATAACCTCAGCTACACCTGTACTGTCACATAAAGACCCCCCTCAGGTGAAGCCTTTGTTCATCCTCACAGAGCCTGGTGTGATACTTAAGTGCGAAGCAAGAAAATGTCTCCACAAAAAAAATGCCTAGACCGGGCAGGAAACGACAAGAAACAAAGGACGACCTACATCCCTGAGAGAGACACCTGACTCATAGAGGGAACGCGAGTGCTTTGTACAAAGGTTAAGATGTTGCTTGCTATATCACAAAATGCTAAATCATTTTTCTCTTTATCCAGATCATAATATTAATAATGGTCTTGGCAAATTCTGGAACGATCGGGGAAATTCTCTCGCCTCCGTGTCATGTGAACCCCGCCGTGATGTGACATTATGCTGTCGCGTTTCGTGCGGTTTGTAAGTAGCCGGTGGACCATTTTACGGGAGGAAAGGATGACAACGTATGTGAGGATGCCTGTGGGTGTCATTAGTCGTCAATAGGGCCCGACGACTCGTTTATATACCTACTATAAAAAAACATTTGACCTTCAAACAACTTCCCTAATCAGTGGCGTGACTATACCGTGTCTGAGGCCCGGCGCAATTTCATCTAATGGGGCTACGCATCTCCCAACATTATGATGTTAAACCAATGGATGTTAGGATCCTTCTGCGACCGGGGCCCGTGACATTTGGCCGTCTTGTCACGTTATTTTTCAGGTAAGAGCAGAGTTTCCTTATGAAAAATATACTCTTTTTCCTTTTCCAAAGGACAAGAACTTCATTCTGACAGACCGAAGAAAAATCCGACGTACGACTGCTGACTCCATCACACGAGTCTGTTTTTGTAGGATTTCTAAACTTGTAAGTCCAACACGAAACGATTATGATTTGAGCCAGAATCTTCTTGCCGCTTTTGTCTGGTGGAATCTAATAGACTATATCTAATATACTAGCCTTAGCTTGGAATTTAGATAGATAATTGTAACGTTGACCTTCGATACCTTCAACTAAAATTATATACAAATGGAAAATCACGTACTTATATGTAGACGGGCACGTTCACGGCACACAGCGCGTAGAGGCCGCGCAGTGCGCCGCCCCTATTGCCTATTAGCGCTCGAGTAATCACCAGCAAGCTAACAGATCGATTTATATTTATGATTCACATTTTGCTCCTGAGTGTTGTACTTACAATGTGACTTCTCACAGTATATAACGGGGATTGCCCGCATGGACAATTCGGAAAAAATCTAATAGCTCTTTTTTGAACATTTATGAAACCAAAAATTGGATTCATAAATTGTTTTACGTGAATTTCAACTTTTCATTCCAAATTTTTACTTAAGCTTCGATTAATTTGTTATAATACATTATTTAAAATAATGTTAGGCAAAGGAGCATAGCGAGGACATGGGCATGGGGCATGCGATGAAGTTTTCGAACTGGAGCTATCCCCAGTGGAAGAATATCAAACAAGTAGCAATAAATTTTTAATATTCACAATTATCACGCTAATATACGCAATCTGTGCAATAATGCCTCATGTGTTAGGTATTTTACAACAGTCACGTTTTATTAAGAGGTTGTACCATGCCGTATTGCAGTCAAAATGGACGGCATGACCGGAGTGGATCTCGCTCGCATGGTTACCGTCTTATAAGATATAATGTCGCGTTACGTGCGGCTTCTGAGTATCCGGTGGCCCTTTTGGAGGAATGTGGTTAAAGGGACGACGTTGCATGCAGCATGGATGTTTGTGGACGTCGGTAATGAAACAATCACACTTATTTGAAGTTTTATGTGCGATGGGAGGCTGCGGCCAGCTATGGACAGTGAGCAAGAGCGGTGTGGAGGATGTAAGAGGAAACCCACAGCCGATTGTACTGTCGCAAGATAATTCACATAGTTCCTATCCTTGACTGGGCCTGATTTCCTTCTAGGGCAGCAGAGGTCAGATGGCGCCCTTGTCAAGTCCGCACTGGATTAGACTGCCGACCCCGGGGCACGGTATATTACTCTCATAAGATTACAATATAAAAATATAATTTAATTCTTTATTGTTATTTGCCAAATTCCATGTTAAATAAAAGTTTAATAAGTTTTTTAACAGTGTAAAGGGACAAACGTACCGACACCCACATAAATAATGCTAAAATTATCTATGTGTATCACTATATAAAACAAAATGTTTAAAAGATTATGTTACTTTTCATATCCTATTTACACCAGAACCTGTTCTTTTGCTATAGAAGTATAATAAAAACACAATTTTTTAACTAGTAATTAATTCATTATAATTAAATGTTAAGGTTGACATAGAGTTAGCTATAACATACAAGTCAGCATAATAAGTCATTTCAATTATGGATATACTTCAAAATAACATTTGATTTATGGTTCGCGAACTGTGGCAGTTTTAATGGCACAGAACTTGTCGAACTTGACCAACGAGGCAGATTTTTATAGTATAAGAAACGAGAAATCGGACTTTTGACGATACGATTTACAGCTGGATGCAAGTGTCCTATGACCCGGACCCACGCTCTATGGGGGAGGCATATGTCCAGCAGTGGACGTCGTCCGGCTGATGATGATGGTAAAGAGGTCAAATAAATCGGAGCTTTTTACGACTACCGACGTGAACATCCGCATGATTACGATGTGCATGCGTTGCCCTCCTTCTCACCACCTCTCCAAACGGTCATTTTTATAGCCTAGATATTATAAGAACAGAATACCCGATAGTAAAAGAGAACCAATTCATATAAACATCCACGCAGATTCAACCAGTTTCTTACAAGCAGCAACATACGTACATTACCGGGAAGTACTTCCCTGGTCGTGCGGGCGCAATCAAGCTTCACAGAACTTCCACTTCAGCTATTTTAAGAGGTAGTGCACTGCGTTGCACCCAAATTGGCATAACCGAGAAGTATGATGACATAACCGAGAAGTATGATGACATGATACTGTCGTATAGTGATAGCTATGCTGTCGTGCTTCGTATGGTATGTAAGTTTTCGGAGGCCCAGGGAGGCGGAACGGGAGCAACGCATCTGCATAACCTATTCATATGTTCGTGGACGTCGGTAATCTCCTACACATTATCCTCCCTATACTATAAAAAAGCACCCAGAAACACCAAAAACCTCTAGGTATTTAATGAGACCGGCATACCATCTGCACCCATTTCCTTATCTAGATGTCGATAATTGATTGCCATACATTGCGGTTCATTGACACTTCCTTACATTAAATATTATAAATTAATATAATCAACATCAATTTGAATGCATTTTTTGTACATTTTCTGCCAGGTTATTGATCTATGATATTTTTCTTGCTATATAGTACAGTCGGCATACGTGATGGTAAGTGGTCACCGACCACAAACATCCGCTTATTAGAGATTTAGCAGATGCGTTCCCGGCCTTTGCAAATGTAAGCTGATGTTTTTAGTACTCTGTGTATATGTAATAGTGGACCATTAGAGGGTGGGATGAAAAGAGGGCAACGCCAGATGCGCTATAACAACAATAGTGCGGATGTACATGGGCGACGGTAGACGTCGAAAGTCAGATTGATCGGTTGCCGCCAATACTATAAAAACGATAAATAAGCACTTTTCTTGGAGATCCTTAGTTCATAGCGGTGGTTCTTTTAATGACAATTACCTGACAGCCACCATCAAACGTCACCGACGTTGCGGGATAAGACTCATCCGAAGCGCCTAACTGGCATAGAATAGGTACCACTCACTGAACGTAAAGTAGCCACATTTTTCCGTTACTTTTTTGTGGTTGATAGTTGAAATAGCGGTATGATCACTTTACGGTAAAGTGCATTGTCATTATGCCACTCATGTTATTAGTTTTGAGTTTTCAAGAAACCCTTGCTCCGTGCTATAATGCACCTGAAACACCGTTCTTGTTGAACAAATAAATAAATAGTCATAAAATCCGTTAAAGTAGTCTTTCTCGCTCATTGAACATAAATCTCTTAATTCTCCTTTAAAAGCATTGATTAACAAAAATACCAAGATACTATATCAGCTTTTGAAACCCTCTGTATAAAAGATGTGCAATTGTCAAATTATGCACTTTCTGAAAACAACTTCAAATCGTGCGCTTAAGGTTGACCTTGCAATAAGTAGATGGTATAGAATTTCAGTATGAAATCGTGTATCTAGTATTTTTGTAAATCAATGTTCAAAAGACGCTAAGAGGACTGATATCCGGCTCTGGCTACTTGGGTAGGAGTTTGAATGACGGCCGATATGAATAGATGCCTATAGATGAAGAACAGAGTAAAAAATAACAATCCTTTTTAGAAGTTTGACGTCAGACATTAGTAAAAGTATTTAGGGAAAGTAAAGCTTTTTGGCTTGCATTGAGCTATCGCATTCAGAAACTGTGATTCGATACCACCCTCACCAAATCAAGGAGAGCCATGTCCAACTTGGGTTTGAATTCTAGATTAACTTACGTTCATTTGGCTCCCAGTAGAACTTCATTTTATGAATCGATTTCATTGCATAGAAGTCCTTTCCTCCAACTATACCACCCCCCTTAACTACGAGAAGAGTCCTGCCCAATATTAGGACATGGCTAAGTAGACTAGATTTACCTTCGTGTTTCTCCCAGCCTGGGGGTAGAACTTCTTTTTTAGGACGCAATTTCACTGGTATAGCGTAGAGGTCAGCATTGGGACCCTCTGCACAGTGTGGCACAGGGCCCGCGTGACTCTTCTCCGTGTCTTCTTGATCGGCCCTCTCTTTTTCGGGAGGGGGCGATTCCTCCCCGCCATTCTGTTGGGGCGGCGTGATGAAACCGCTCTTTTCACTGTAAACATAATATTCTTTAGTACTAGATGGATGTAGGTGGCAACACACGTGATAGCGTACCGAGAATGTCTACGTGACAGTTTCAACCTCCAGGCCGCGTTCTACTCAATATTGTATTCAAAAACTATTTTTTATATTAAAACTATTCAATTCAAAATATTGAGATACACTTTTATGAATTGAAACTCATTTTATCCTCACTTCTCTTTTTTGTTGGGTAATTATTTTCTTTTTTGTAGCATAACATTTCAGTAGTGTAACAGTGTTTGAGTTCGTAACATTATACTAGTTACTCAGTTGTACACTGTTTCGAGATGTCTCTTATGTTACCATTTAATCGTGTAGGTAATATACATGATATAGTGGAAACATGGAATAAAGAAAGGCCTTCTTTTAATGCATCCAAATAACCTTGCTATATAGCGTAGGGGGCAAACGAACGATCGGAGTCTTTTGATGACTACCGACGTCCATGGACATTCGCATGATTGTTACGCAGATGCGTTAACCTCCTATACCCCCCACTCCCCCAATGGGCCACCGGCTACTCACAAATCGCACGAAACGTGACAGCGACGCTGTCACTTTACGATGGTATCAAGTGAGCGAGAGGCACTACCGGTCGTGCCGGCCCAATTCCGTTGCATAGGAGGATGTAATGTAGTGAAGCATGCATTGCACTGCCTCCATCTATGCAGCATGGCACTACCTCTTCCTAAGTAAATCGTATTTTTTGTAGCGTAGGCAGACAGACGAGAAACAGAACCTACTTGGGACCACTGTTCCCACTAACAACCGCATTGATAATTATTATGCCGATGTATTCATCTCATTGACCATTTTAAGGCGATGTCCTGTGCGAATGTGCGAGAGGTACCTCCTCTACCATGCCGGCCGCATGCATTAGCATATTTTACTAATGTAACACAGCTTCGTTTTCGGCGAGTGATTTTTGATGTCCACAAATAACTGCACACAAGTTACACAGATTAGCCGCCCACTATTGGGATGTAGTATAAAAAGGCAC
This sequence comes from Eumaeus atala, assembly GCA_017140195.1. Lineage (NCBI taxonomy): Eukaryota > Metazoa > Arthropoda > Insecta > Lepidoptera > Lycaenidae > Eumaeus > Eumaeus atala. The sequence goes on from JAFELO010000756.1 coordinate 727,768, forward strand.
TGTGGTCGGATTGGTATCATCATTATAATCAGCCCTTATCGGTCCGCAGCTCTGTGGACCGAACAACAATAGAGAAGTGTGTCCCTCACCATTGAGGGACCGACAAAGAAAGAAGAAGAATCCGAATTGGGGCTGGCACTGCAGGGAAGGGTCTCGCTCACACGAAGCCGACAGAAGTGACAGCTACATTGTCGCGTTTCGTGCGGTTTCTGAGTTTTCGTTGACGCTAAAAAGAAGAAAAGGAACACATCTACAAATCAATTACGTGGATGTCTACGGGCATCGGTAGTCACAAAAAAATGAAAACTGCACAATATAAAAACAATATTGCATCAAACTTTTATTTATCAATGCTAATTTCTCAGTCCAGTATATAATCTCAGTCCAGTATATAATCTCAGTCCAGTATATAATCTCAGTCCAGTATATAATCTCAGTCCAGTATATAATCTCAGTCCAGTATATAATCTCAGTTCAGTATATAATCTCAGTCCAGTATATAATCTCAGTCCAGTATATAATCTCAGTTCAGTATATGAAAGGTTAATCATCACACATATCTACTGGGACTAGATCTGAGCAGAATAACAGGTTTTATTGAAATAAAACAACACTACAACGAGACGTGAGAACTTATCGTGGATTAAGAAGTTTTAGGTACACCTTGTGAGTCTATTCGTGACACAAAACATAAAAACCAATTCATACACAAAACATTTATGTAAATATGTAAGTTCTGTGACTAAAAGGTGTAACCAACAACTGCATATGTCGTTACTGGTTCAATAAACATATGTTGTATATACAGTCTTTATCATAACAAAAAAAAAACGATTTACCTAAAGTCCAACCAACCGTATTTCTGTTATAGCGGCCATCTCTATAGAGACTAGCCAACTGTGCAGGACATAGTGCAGTGTGTCTGCCACAAAAGGGCATTATCTATTCCCTTGTCCCGATAGGACGGTATTCCGACAAGACGACAAGACTAGATGGTAGCCCAACACTACTAGAGAGAAATAATGTTTGGATGGCCCCGCAGCCAGATTGGGGTTCGTTGAAATAATAGGTCGATAAGGGCAGATGAAGATGACGATGGTGATGATAATATATACATCCGGTCGGTATAAATAAAGTAGGAGGAGACCAGTATTTCAAGTACCTATATGCTCACACATCTCCATGCTACTGTTCAAAAGAACTGGAAATTGAACTAGCAAAACAGCATTTTATAACTATTACCAATTTGCAAAATTAATGCAAAGATTCATTGAGAGTTTGCATCGCATCAGTTGCAACAAACACCTTCCGTAGCAAACAATCCTCATCAACAGATTTTCTTCATCTACTGCTAAACATATAACGATTTCAATAAGCGCCAGGATAGATAATCCTGTGCTCCTTCCATTCATCTCGGGAGCTCACGTAATCCTTCGTGTGCAATACCTTCCACCGTATTACATTTTTTTGGTCGATATAAAACATTAAGATTTAGCATTTTAACAACGATTTAAAGAGAAGATCTGCATTACCAAGACGCTGGTAGGAAAACCTATTAGGTACCTATTTAGTAAATAAGATGAAGCAATATAATATGTAATTTCAGCCCTTGAAATGTGCACATAATAGAATTAACTATACGATTAAACTGATTGTCCTGTTTTCTTGACACGAAAAAAAATATATCATTTTTAGGCAGACAGAAGACGTATATCCTTCAAACATTTAGTTTGCAAATTAGACAGGATAATGTGTCAAGAAAGTAGTCATTCATTTTGCAAGAATGAACCATCCACCACCCAGACGTAAATCTGGCTAAAAATAGTTTGTATTCTAAATAATATAAGGCTTTATTGTGAGGTTTTGTGGATTCGGTATGTTGCATGCAAAGACGTTTTGTTAAAAAAATAATACAGTTTAAAAATATTGTCAAATATCTTCACATAAAAAAACTATCATACAATTCAAACATAACATATAATAATATGTCGAAAATGCTACGACAATTCTCGAAATATAAACTTACTATCTAAACGGGATAGCTGGTCTGCCACTATATCTCATCTTTGACACCATGACACTACACGACAACACAAGCACACACGTCACCCACCACAGGCCAACAACCAGTTCACAGCGCGCGGCGGTCACAGACTAAATAATGCAGAACCAAAATAAAGTCCAGTGCATATTTAAGTCCGTATAGTGGGCATTCGAAATGTAAATCGTCGTAACCTTGAGATAAATAAAAATTGATCAAAATATATCGTCCATTCTCTGTATATTTAATTAAATTGTATACTGTTTTGCTCGAGGTGTTAATTACATTCTTATATACGCGAAACATTTCCTTTGAAGGAAGTGCTCTTCTTTTTATATCTCATAATTAATGAGTAAAAATTTTTATTTTTATTCTGTTATACAGTAGCTGAGAAAGTCGCCAGAGTAGAATCAAATGGCACTATTGTTGAACATTTTTTTGTATATTTATATTTTTCTTAAACAGATAATAAATAGATATCAATCTAATTTTATGGAATTGGCATTAGACTACTAATATATTGTGTTACTTTTATATGATATAATTATCGAATATTAAAAAATCTTAATATTTAAAACCAGCATGACCTCGCGGATTCACACGCGTATCTATCCTATTAGTCGTAGCATCATGGTATATAGCCTATAGCCCTCCTCGGTAAATGGACTATTCATCACAAAAAGAGTTCAACAATTATGGCCAGTAGTTCCTGAGATTTACACGTTCAAATAAACAGACACACTATTCAGCCTTATATTATTAGTATAGGTAAAGAAACTTACCTAAGTTTGTTAACTGGGGAAGACGCTTCGTCTTCAACTCTGTAACAAAATAAAATTTTGTACAAAATTTAACATGAAGTAAAGTTAATTAAGGGCCTCGTAGTGTAATATACAAGCGCAGACCCCTCTTCTCGCTTGAGCGACGTGGGCAAATGCCTAGGGTCCCACGATACTCTTCATTTCCTGCGAGTTTATGGAACCGTGACCAACATGGCATGAAGGTACTAAAACACTACATTTTAAGGATATTAAGTTACCATGTTATTAAGACATATAAATGTATCCAAATAATATAAATTTTAATGAGTAAGGCAGTGCCATGCTGTACCGCCGGCACGTCCACGGAGGTACCTTCTCGCTCACATGATACCATCGCGAAGTGACAGCTATATCGCGTTTCTTGCGGTTTGTGAGTAGCTAGTGGCCATTGGGCCATACCCCTCCATTCCCAAGCAGGGGAGGATGAAAGGAGGATAACGCACCTGTATGAGAACAGCGATATATGACATGAATATGAAAACGCAAGGTTTCGATGCTCGTTTGCCTCCCTATAAAAATATACCTCCCTATAATAATATTATTACTAATACTATAAATGTATGTATGTACGTTTCATAAGCTTTCACGTGAAAACGTTTTGGATGAAATAAAACATTTATTTTACTGAAAAAAAAATTTATTATTTTCATGGATTAGAAGCTGGTAGAACCGTGGGAAACGGATAGTATTAGAACATTACCTACTATAACTAGTATTATAGAGTTGATTATATATATCTTTTAGGTATGCACTAACTTTACGCAGGTGGCAGGAGTGGGAACATAAGATGTAGGAAACAATATTTTTCTATATTTCTACTGCTAATCCGAGTTTTATACTGCCTATTCAGATGCCAGCATGGAGGGCCAGTTTAGTTGTAAGTCCAGACGACAAACCACCGACAACTGAAAATTTTTAAACTTGCCAACTTGCCTATGGCATGCTAATTTGTGGGGTCCTCTGATTGTCACCCGAAACATGACTCCTTGACCGGTATGAACCTGGCTGGCATTTATAAGAAGCAGGTGAGTTACAAAAAACACTCTCCAAATCGATTTAAATATTTCATAATGGAGTAAGGGAGATAATTTCGGTTGCGGTAATAAGAGAACCTTCGTCATACATAAAAAAGTCCCTACTTACTATTTATTTACTATATTTATGTAAAAAGTGATATTTTATTTATAACTATAATAGTAGGGATGTTATATTATATAGCAGGGGTGGCCAACTCAATACGGACTAAGAAAGTTTTTCATGTATGCAACTCTCTTGTCTGCCATCACGAAATTTTAAGTGAAGCAGTATAGCAACAACAACAACAATACAGCTTCACGCCAGTTACCTAATGTTCATTAGGTTAGGTATTAGTATAAATAATTATAATATAATATTTGTGGACTTATCACACTACGTTGGCCTAGTCCGTTTGGTAACGTAAGGATTTGTGTTTGCAGGTACAAAACAACGGAAATGTATTTCATATTTTTTTATTAAAGATTTTTATTATACAAATACATATTATTCATATATAAACACCCATGACCTAGGCGGGATTCGAACTGTGGCGTAACACGCGGACTAAACGCCACGTTACCAACTGAGCCAGCCGGTCTGCTCGTGTGCCACCTACGCAGTGCCGCACTAGCTGATTTATATTCCCTTTTACTTGATGTGTTTTATTTGCAAGCATTATCTGTATGTAACAATAAAATAAAAAAGAACAGACGTGCAGTTTCTCGTGGGCGACATTCGTAAAAGACCTTGTGGTTACAAGTTGCTTCTGCACGTCTTTTTAATTTTTAGGTCAATGTGGTAATTGTGGAAAGTTTCTCTTTTAGTATAAAGGGGCTAATGTGTAGTCGGGGTCTTTTGGTAGCGAGCCAGTAGTGACGCCTTCAGGATAATCGCTATTGAGCTATATTTGCCGTTCCCTCCAATGGACCACCCGAAACTCGAAAATCGCACGAGACGCGATAGCCGTCACTTCGCAGCGGTATGTAAGCAGTAGCAGTACCTTTTACAAAAACGGTTATTATCCGGATGTCAAATGCCAATTAGAATGATTTTCGATGCCAAACTGCGCCATGAGTCTCCGCTACCGGAGCCCACCCAGGGCTCGCGACAGCTCTGCCACACTCGACCGCGGTTCGTAGAAGTGCGCCGCACTAATGACGAATCACCTTTATTGCCCCTTTCCACGTTTATTGCAGCCAATTTATAAAATTTATTATCTTTTGTCTGTTAATGGCCCAAACTGGATATATTTTTGGCGGAAGCTCTTGTGTTACAGTATATCATATTGTGCGGAGGAGTAAGGTAACTAACATTGTGACAATAGCATATTGTATATTAGATTTATGTGATAATTGTATAAACATTATTTATAAGGCGACAAACGAGCAATTCGAGCTTTTTGAATACTACCTATACCCATAAACATCAGCATAATTTTGTTGCCTTGACGTAACGGCACGAAACGCAACACTGAAGTTGCCACGTTACGGTGGTATCCCCAGTGAATTTTAGAAGAAGTAGAGATTCTAATTAATTTTTAACAATTAATATAAAAATAAAACATCGGGTTGGAACTAGGACTGGTATCTTGTATTTCCGAAATTGTAAAAGCCTAGGGTGATTGAAACTTTTTACCCTTAACTTAGATATCGAATATGTATACTTTCTTAGAGGAAGGAAATATTTTAATCAATGTAATATTTTTCGTTAAAATAATAGTACCTGCCAGTTCGATTTACCCATTTCTTTGTGGATGCGGGGAGCGCATTCACTTCTTCGTCTTTTCTTTTGTATAATAATGTAAAGGATTAATAATCCGAAGAATTATTTATATTGAGAAGAATTATAAAAAATTCTTAGGACTAAAAACGTTACATCATTCTGTATCCGATAAAAGTAGGATAATATAGCTAAAATATTGTATATATTGCCTGTGAAATTATCGAAACGTAATATGTAAACAGAAAATATTATAGAACCGTTCCCAGACGCATATAAACTATTCACATTTAATTCACAAATAATTAAAACAAAGTAATGTCTTTGAACTGCAAAGTCCGCGCATGAAATGTCATCCGAAAGGTTCTACAATGAGTTGAAAGAAAAAAGCAGCCAACAATGGACTGTGCTCCATAGACGTAGTTTAAAATGCAAGTCATTTAAATGTTTAAATGCAAAGGCACAAACAAAGGGAAGCGCATGACAAAGACAAGCCCGCATTTCCAAATGCAAATCTGAAAGCATATGAAAGCTGTCGTTGGAAATTCCGAGATTTAGACATGTGTAGAGCTGTACATAGGATGGCAAAAAGTCTTTGTCATGGAATATCGTCGTTTATATTTTTTTGTTTGCAGCGTTGCATCAGAATCGGGCCTGAGATAAATTATATTGCTATTACATGGTACCAGATTGAATTCACGGCTATAACTGTCCTTTGATTTGTAAGTCATCAATAAATATTCTTAGTCGATAGCATCGTGCAAATAACAAAACGCATCTTTTATATTCTGCTTGTGTTCAAAGCTAAGCCTAAGTTTGTTAAGTTCCTATTAGGAGCATGAAATTCAAGTACAGGTACCTATTAGTTCGAAAAATTCTTTCAAACACTTCCCGTGAAAATTCGGTAAAATGCATAGCGAAATGACGTCTCAAATGCTAATTTAGACTTAGACTCCGATTGACTGCGGAGCTAAACATTGTGCAATACGCTAAGTCCACATATTGCGCGCTAGCTCTACAGCTTGCACTAACAATCTCCTAATGGCAGTAGCGTTAAGAGAGTGTTCTCAAAATGAGGAGGCACCCCGAGGGGTAGATTGTAATAAACTTAGTCAGACTCAATGCGAGAATTTGTTCAGGTCAAAAAGACTTCAGTTCACGTACCAATGCTTGATAATGTGTATACACAATTTATTAACGCGGCTAGCGTATAAAGCATAGTGGAATTATATATAGCATTGACAGCTTTCACGCCCGAGCACTTTTTTTTATAGAGAAGAAGTAGAGAAGAGTAGGGGACAAACGAGCAATCGAAGCCTATTTACGACTACCGATGCCCATGAACATCTACATAATTACTATGCCGATGCCTTGCCCTACTAGTAATATACCATAGTAATAGTACCCATTTTCGAACATTACATCTTACTGTAAGGCAGATTCTATTTTTTTTATTTAATACGCCGTATAGAACCTGATGTAGGCATCAAGTTAATGTATGGGCAAATAAAGTTAGCCAGCTCTATATAATGAGACGTAAAAGAGACACAATTACTGAGTTCATCAATGAAGTTAGCCAGCTCTATATAATGAGACGTAAAAGAGACACAATTACTAAGTTCATCAATAAAGTTAGCCAGCTCTATATAATGAGATGTAAAAGAGACACAAATAAAGTTAGCCAGCTCTATATAATGAGACGTAAAAGAGACACAATTACTGAGTTCATCAATCATCCGGCTAATGGGCACTGGACGCAGGTGACTCTGTTGGCTACTGAACTCTAATTACTATACTTAAGCTGTTTAATTTGTAATTAAAAGTCTGCAAGTAAAATTGATTTTGTACAGTGATAAATAGAATCAAAACAGTGAAAATGTACTAATAAACAGAGTTTATTATTAATTAATCTAAGTTTTACTGAAATTGACAAATGTATAGACAGTGGTACAGATAATAATAATATATGCTTCCCAAATAGCCAAATACTTTTTATCTTTCTCAATTTACGAATAAAGAACGCCATAATATGAAATAGAACGCTATCACAGTAGTGGAAATACTCGCAAAATGAACGACCGTATAATAATATAAAGAGAGACTGATCGAGTATTTTTTGTAGTGGCATGGCAAATTACAGTCGATCTTGTAAACACGAATAACACATCTTTCCCACGACTACTACTCTTGTACCTCCTGGATTGCTGCCTCTCTTGTTAAACCACCACAAGGAGCCCAAGGTAAATGCTAAAACTGTCATGACTACCAACGAATTTTATCGGAAGAAAAATACGAGCAGAAATTGATTTACACGCCGCTGTACCGCCACTGCACCTACCAGCTTACACGCCGCTGTGCCGCCATTGTACCTACCAGCTTACACGCCGCTGTACCGCCACTGCACCTACCAGCTTACACGCCGCTGTGCCGCCATTGTACCTACCAGCTTACACGCCGCTGTGCCGCCATTGTACCTACCAGCTTACAAGCCACTGTAACATCACTGCACCTACCAGCTTACACGCCGCTGTACCGCCACTGTACCTACCATCTTACACGCCGCTGTGCCGCCATTGTACCTACCAGCTTACACGCCGCTGTACCGCTACTGTACCTACCAGCTTACACGCCGCTGTATCGCCACTGTACCTACCAGCTTACACGCCGCTGTACCGCCACTGTACCTACTAGCTTACACGCCGCTGTACCGCCACTGTACCTACCAACTTACACGCCGCTGTACCACCACTGTACCTACCAGCTTACACGCCACTGTACCCACCAGCTTACACGCCGCTGTACCGCCACTGCACCTACCAGCTTTAGTTTTATATCCATGTCCATATACCCGCTAAGACAGTATAATAAATTAAGCAAAGCAAAACCGATAAAGTCGACAAAACGGTATGTGAACGTATCGATGACATTATCGTTAATGTTACAGCCCTATCGAGCCGGTTCCTTTGGGCATCGCTGGCTTTTATGTCCAGCGTTAGCTCGAAAACAGCTCGTAAAATACACTATTGTAGGTGCACTTTGCATTTTAACACCCACTTGTGTCCATGTACGGATTGTGTACCAGATGCTCCTGATAGAATTTTAAGATATTCTTACTTACGTATTTTAAGATATTCTTACTTACGTATTTTAAGATATTCTTACTTACGTATTTTTGTTTGAGGCAGAGATTTTGGGCTTATTTATTGTAATCGGATGCTAGTTCAATGTACTTGTTGAATTTGAAGTAGTCAGATTATAACTGTTCCTTTTTTAACGTCCCTGAACTTATGCTGTGGAAGCGAAGTGAAGCCCAGTACGGCTTCATCTATGAGGCTGTGAGTGCTCGTCTGGCGACAAGACTAGGTTTGAGTTCGTAAGGGGGACCGATCCACCTCTCTTCCGCAGATGGGAGCGATGAATCCCGATACATTCTCAATGTCTGTAACAGCGAATTTAACTACTATTACCCTGACGGGAGGGACTGAGATATCCCTCCTCCCCTGTCTCTGACGTCTGGGGTAGCACGCTCGTGGTAGCTAAATGGCCAAGGCACTGACGTGAACGCTCACGGAGAGGATCATGACTGGGGGGGAGAAACTGATATTAAAACATTCTTCTTGCCTGATCTGAAATCCGGCGCTTAAAATAAAAGAAGAGAAATAAGTGGTAAGCTTAATGACTAAAAGGATTTATATATATATATATATATATTATATATGGTTCAAGCCTTGTCGTGGCGGTGGGGCTCAGTAGCCTGGGGTGATCCGAGACACCTTGGGCGAAGCCAATGGAACCAAGGAGTTGTCGGCTCTTAGTACCCCTCCTATAAGAAGAGGGGAAAAAAAAAAGAGCAAAAGAAAAAAAGAGCAGGAGAAGGTGCCGCTCTTTGTACCCCCTTATAAGGAGAGGGGACAAAGGAGCGAAAAAAGGCGGCACTGGTGGCGCTCGCGGTGGTTTTTGTGGGTATTCGGCACTATATAATATGCCACGAGCCCCACACACCACTGTACCCCACCCAGGGCCAGTGAAGGCGCGCAGATGCGTTTCCCCGAGTAAAAAAAAAAGTTTTAACGGTGTGATAAATTGGAATGTTAGAAGGACACCTGCCAAAATCCTTAGAAAAGAGACCGCGTCAATGAATCAAGTCAAAATCTAAATATTATGTAGGTATAGGATGTCATTGATTTAAATCAACATAGCATGTGATTAAAGTTGCTATTAATATAGGCAATATAAAAAAAAGTACACTCAATCTAAAATATTTTTAAAAGCTAAATTTGGCAGCAAAACTGAAACGCATTGCAACATTGTTACTTATCAAACTTTTGAACTCGTGCAGTTTGTCGGCGAAGCTCAATAAAGCTCCGAGCTGCACCGACGATAATACCTCACGTATAGTATTAACTCGTAGCGCGTGGTACAAGTCAGGCGCTTATACGATTGTGAAAGTTTAACACCACTTTAATGTGCTTTAAATTTTATGTAATATAATTTTGAGCTATAAATTTTTTGGCGTAATGGCTTTCAGGCTTTGGATATAAAGCTTGTATAGTTATTTGCTATAATATACTTTATTATAACAGGTTGACTAAAAGTCTAAGCTATCGACGATTTGGTTCTATCATATCACCACAGATTAGGTCATGTTTAATTAGGCGTAACATGTTATTAGAAACAGTACAATATTTTTTTTAATTTTATTTCATTTATTAGATCCATCAACAATTGGTTACACATAAAACTTATTTTAAGAGAAGCTTAGCTTATAGATGAACAATTACTTACAGATGAACTCTACGTGCAAGTGAGAATCATATTAAACTTCAATTACATATGATATATATGATTTTACGTTCAATATTTGAGATAAAAAATATTTAGTTTTAACAAGTAGGTCCAACGATTATAATTATTATTTCAAAAAGTTTACTTCTATTGTTCGTTTGCCCCTATACTATAAAAAAATCTAATATTTTATCAATAAATTTATTACAAAAACTGCTACCGTCATCAATTTATAGGGCAGTACCACTTATTCCAAATGGCTAAATAAGTTTAACTAGACACATGTATTATAATCGATTAAATCAAAGTTCAGGTGATAAAGATAATCATGATTGACGGCAAAATTGACAACTCTGCTCGCGACGATCTGATCCTTTGAATTAAAGAGCGAACAACAGCGATAAATGCACATTACGCTCAAAGACCTGCCCCCGCAGGTTCCAGCAGGACGGAGTAATGTTATACATGTTTCTGTCATAATTTTGGTACATTGGATGTGTTTGGTACATCAGAGGTTATACAATTTTAAAATTTATAACCTATTTTCATTCCGGTTCTTGCGGTGTTATGAGATACATAGATTATAGAAGATACTGGGAGCTAGTTTTGAATAAGCATACTTAATAAAATCGAAGTAATAAATAGTTTTACGAGTCAAAAATGAGCAATTTGGAAAATTAGACAGTTTATATTCCGGGTTTGCGTAAGTCATATTTTTGACTGTGCTATGGTGTATTAATCGCTAAAATATTTGTCACACGTCCTCGCCGTAGCGTGCCATGTTTGGCGCCTGGCGGATGTTGTGCCTCGCTACGCCTGCTACGGACGCGCAGGGCCATTAAACTGGGGCTCAGCGGATTTGTTATATAGTAAACTACGTGTACTTTAGAGTCTTATGTAACATCAAATGTAACAAGGCTGTATCACTTCATAAAATCGCACATCAAATCTTATGTTTAGATGAGTGTTCCGACTATATATTTACATATTTATTATATATCAAGACATATTACCGTAAAATCTTGATCAAATACAATAAGTAGGAAGGTATGTTGAATGTTTGGTTCGTCAGGCACATTTTGCGTGGCCCGCACCGGAAGCGCGATGCATCCGCGATCGATGCACAGAGACTGCGCAGTGAGCAGGTCGCTGATCCCGTGACGTAAGAGACGCCATTGTGGGGAATTACGGGGAGCGAGCGTGCAATAAGTGACCAACTCAACAATAAACCTTTATGAGCCTATAAACGGGTCAGGCGATCTGATTCGCACTGATCAGGTCAGAAAGGACATTTGGTAACCTTTTAGTTAACACAGAACAGATGTAACCTTCCGATTACACTTATTTTTACCATTAAGATATATAAATATTTCTTAAAGTTGGTAATGTTGTTTGGGAATTTATCAATAAAGTGGGTTGTTGTGTCCTTTTTTAAGACGCTTTTATCTGGTCGAGATGTAATAAACTAAGTAAAAATGTAATAAAATATAAGAATAAACACACCCACTATTAACTGATGTGTCATGAGGAAACCTCGCGATTGTATGTACATTAGAATTGAGATGACAATACAATATTATGGTACCCTCCAGCTATATGGCTATGGATAAAATAGCTGCAAAGTATATATAAAAAAGTAGTTGTAAGATTTATTTTACTTACACGAGGATTAGTATGACCTGTTCGTATATCAGAATCTGACAGTTGTTGTTCCAACATTCAGTCATTCACGTGACTTGTTACAGCAGAATTACCTTGGGTCGGAATTACAAGAGCTACTTCCATTGCAAATACATAAGTTTGTAAGTATGTAATGAACTACAGATATAGAATAAAATCGGGATTAATTTAATTCTTATTCCAAAAAAAAATGTATGCTTCCCTTGGGATCTATTCTGCGCGGGTGAAAAGGCCACAGCTATTCAAATTATAAACGGATTTCTTACTCTCATGTGCTGTTGCTGTATAAGTAACAGAAACTTCTGGATTGTAAATAATTAGCCTAGATATAAACAAAGCAAAGCAGTTTTATTGCAAATTCTGATCGTCGTCAGGCTGGGTTCGTAGACAACGTGTATCTACAGTTTTGCTTGCGCCTACACTAATATGTCAAACTAGTAATACGTCCTTGAATAACTGGGGCCGGTTTTTCACATCAACTAATTATGTCTAGATTAAAACCTTACAGCTCTATTGAGTCTCTAGGTAGGTGAAAAAACCGTATGAAAATCCGTTCACTAGATTTCAGAAAATCAATCATATACATATGGACAACTTTTGGGAACTTTGCTCTTTGTTTCTTTATAGTCACCTGCTTTCTTCGCTCACAGATTGCAACATGGCCTTTTTTTTTCAATTATTTCCCAGACGATGCCATCTTTATGTTTGTAGTTATCACAAAGGTTATTTAAAATCTATTGACATGCTATAATGCAGCCGAATGGGGCCAGCGCGAGCGGGAAATTTCGCTTATTAGTGATAAACAACACAAAGTGGCAGACATTATCCAGCGCGCAGCGTAACTGATCGCCTGATTTCTACCGCACCGACCTTCATCACGTCGCTCGGAAACGCAAAGATGACGAGCGCTATGAATCACGCGGCCCCGCTGACCACTCGACCGTAGCACTACTTTGTATTACATTTGCGGCAAAAAGTGTATCATCTTTATAACATGTTCGTAGAAACGTTACGAAATCTAAGCGACTCTAAACGCGCTATATAGACAAATCTTCCAGGGCTTCTCAAAGTATGGGTCGTTACTACTACTAACTTTTAATGCCGCATATACGTACGAGGCTATGAGGTTTCTTCGTTCACACTATACATTCATATAGGCATAGCCTGGAGAAGTCGTTTTTTCTGGGTCAAATGGAGAGCAAACACTCCAGAAGACGTGCTCCGGTAAGATGTGCAAGTGCCAGACCAGGTAAGGGAGACTGCGAGGAGTCCTCTAAACTGCGTGTAGCATACAGTGCAGAGCAGGTGATAGATGAAAAGAACACGCGGCCACGATCCTCAGCGTTGAGGGACCGGCAAAGAAGAAGAATAGGTATCACGTGAGAATTATCAATTAAGGTAAGGTTTTTCTAAAGAACCTTGGCCTAAAGTTGCGTCCCGAAATTGGAATCTTGAATTAATTGCGTTCAAGCACAAAATCTTTAGGAACAACTGCAACTGCAATGCAATATAAATAGTGAATCGCTTTACACTTCATGTTATCCAGCGTAATGATGCAGAGCCTTTCAACTCGTAACCATCTGTGTTCATAAAATCCAGACACCAGTCGCATGCCAGTGCTGATACATTACGTAATGATGCAGAGCCTTTCAACTCGTCACCATCTGTGTTCATAAAGTCCAGACACCAGTCGCATGCCAGTGCTGATACATTTTTTTATGGTGTTGTGAGCTATTAAATTTCCGGGAGGGCGCCCCATTCCTGCTATGACTGTAAAATGTAAGTATCACACATCAACTTCGCGCCAGAGTTATATAATCTAGTGGTATTTCCTCAGTTGTGCCGGTCTGACTCGGCTGTAAACACAGAAGTATATAACGTTGTAAGAATACGCATCTTCCCACTTCGAACAACATGAAATCTTCCTATAGCCATCTCTAGTTATAAAATAGTAATATTTGGATATGCATGTGTGACAAATTTCAGAGAAATTATGCAATGTGATGAAAAATACTGGTTACCTGCAAGTCGGTTTTTGATATGGTGACACTTTTCTTATTGATATGTGGATGCATATTCAGATGGAGGGAAAGAGACGACTTCCTACGCTCTCTCGCTCGCACGGCTTGTCCATTCGTAACATGATTATGACTCGAAATACTACTATGACGTCAGACTTTTTTGTACATGCGGCTAGCGTTATCTATTTACAAGACGCTGTCGCGACAAAAAACAATTTGGTTCACCAATAAAAATGTATTAACATTTGTGTTAATACATAACAAATATTCAACAAATAAATAAAATAAGTCAAACTCGTATAATAAATGGACACACGAATGTTCCCCGCACAATATTGGAAACGTGAAATAAAAACATTATCAACATGATATTAATATCAGAAAAATATTAATATTGGTATAACATCCCACGAGTAATTCAATATAGTGGCAATACCACCGGCAGCCATCACGGCGCGGAAATTCAATATCGTATGGAATTAGGTTCATGGGAATGCAATGCGTTCAAGTGATATTATTTTCATGGTTTTATTTTTATAAAATTATTGTTTAGTGAGCGTTTCATCAAGTTTTATATGACGGGGGCCAACTTCATGGATACCTTCAATAACTTGTGGCACTGTGACAGCGGATATCTCAGGCCACACGTGCCTATGGTTGTTGTGAAGCCTCTGAATGGTCGGACTTGTTACACCACTAAATGCACACGACACAATCCGTTAAAGTAGTTTTGTTGTAAACTTAAATTTTTCTTTCATTATCAGAAATCAAATCAAAATACTTTATTCAAAAATAGGATTTTTCGATTTTTGTACGACAATTCTCTACCAGGATATTTGCAATAAAGTTGTAAACTTGTGTTACTTCCACAATCACATTAAATCGATATAGGACTTGATTGCGACTCTCGTGCCATCCAAAATATAAAAATAGCGAAGGACAAAGGTAAGATAATGATTGTAGCTAGTAAAGTTACAGAGTAGCCCAAGAGCCACTAGAAGGGAGGAGAACGAAGGCAACTTATTTGTAGAAATAAAATCTATGAGGTTGTCTATTGGCGTCGGTATTTATCTATGTGACTGGTCGTTTCTCTACTTACACTTGAAAAAAGCCGGGAACTTGTTACTCATCTACGAGCACTACTACAAGCAGCACTTAGTGACGGTTTTTCTACTTACTTATTAAAGTGTTAGTTACTTATTAAAGTGTTAGATAACTTACTAGAAAAAATCAACTACCAGGAATTTTACAACATAAAAATGATGTAGTATTCACAGTGCATTTTGGAACACACCCGGTGTGTGTTCCGGCGATTGCGACAGCTGCCGGAACACACAAATGTATGCTACACCCTTAATGTAAATCAAACAATTTGAATAACACTACATTTGTACCTACTTATAATAATCTAAAGTAAAAAAAACTGTTACTTTGTTTTCTATTGATTCCATAGACAGACACAAACGGCTTACCTAGGTCTGATAGATATATCTTATAGCTTAGGCTAACACTTAACATATATTATATGAAACAAAATTACAAGATAAACCATTTCATGTTCAACTGTTATTGCAAAGCAACCGTGATTGTATATTAACATGTTTTTTGCAATGTCAACGAAACGTGTATGATTTTAAGTCGTTTTTACAATGCAGATTCTATTTAAAAAAAGTGAAAAACTTTAAACATATTTCCTTGAAATGTCAACCTTAAGCGCATTTGTTTGTTTACATTACTTTGTGTACAGCGAACTATATTAAGTCTTTTGTTCAACATCATCAATGTTTTTTTATATATTTTTTGATTTGCATTGAATTGTTTGTATATATTTTTTTATTTGCATTTAATAAAGCTATTCTGTATTCTGTATTATGTTTAATTTGTTTTTAGAAAGTGCACATATTTAACATTTGCACATCGTTTACATGGACGGTTTTGAGACGGTCACTGTATATCTATGTATTTTTCTAAATCTATGGTAATCTTTATCTATGGTAATCCGTCCAGTATTCTGTGCTCGAAAGAATAACAAACAGGAGTACAAAGTTTCGCATTTACATTACGCAATATGAAAGACATTTGTTTTGTTTGTTTACAACATTAAAAAAGAGTGAAACATTCAAATCCGAAGGCTGAACATAATTTATATTGTTTTAAACGTGGAAAGCCAACTGTAATCGCTTGGCCTTCAACTATTCGAAATGTCAATCAATACCATAAAACTTCTAGAACTGTATAATAAGACGCCCGTCATATACGTGCACATCGATGACTGAATTTTACACATGCAGTGCGGTCGGATGTTCAAGTCCAAAAAACGAATTTAGTGAGGGTCGTATTACATCTGAATTGGATCCGCACGTCCGGAGGTAACTGTGGCTTACATAACACAGTTGTAAATTGACAGATATGTTTTATGCGGTTTGTGAGCAGCTGAACTGAACCACTGAAGGAAGGGGAAGAAAGAAGGACAACGCACCTGTGTAACGATTATGCGAATGTCTATGGGCGTAGGTAGTTATCTGAAGGTCCGACTCCTCATATGACCTCATATACTGTAAGACCTAGTTTAGATTTGCTAGTCATCTACGAGCTCTATCAGAAGCAATATTTAGTGAAGGTTTCACAGGTTACTACTAAAGTGTTAAATAGCCACACGATACTTAACTCCTAATTACAATACTGTGAAATCGAATTTCGTAATAGGTTCCTATTATTAATTAAAGTCTTTAATTAATGGCTTTAATTGTAACCCGCCTCCACCCTTGGCCCTCCAGGTCTGCTCGCCGGCTCAGTTCACATTATTTAAGCGGCCTCTTTCTGAGGCCTGACAGCATTGGGACAGAAGTAGTCGCTGGCCTCGTCAGTCCTGGCGATATAGCAGCTACATCGTTACACAACCGCCCTCTAATCTCCCTCTTATAGTATAAGGGGGCAAACGAAGAATCAGAGCCTTTCAACGACTACCAACGCAAATGAACATCCACACAACTACTATGTCCATGCGTTGCCCTCCTCACCAATGTAACACCGGCTACTCACAAACCATGTATGTGCAAATTTCCTCGGTTGACTAAAACGTGCTACGTTTAGTCCTGTAAAATCCTAGTGGGGGACTTTTTATTAATTGGACTCTCTGGTTAGGTTTGAAAAAGTTGGCCGGTTTAGTCTAGGGTGCAGTCGCCGGACGGGGTGGTTAGGGTTACTAGTATATACGGCTAGGGACTGACCTCCTGTTGTCTAGGTAATGGTCGTAGTGGTCGGTCATGCTCTTGTCGTGGTGCGTGTTGTACAGCTCGCTGTAGAGAGAGGACTCGAGGCGCGCCGGGCCCAAGTGGTAGTTGGGGTTCTCGTACGAGAGGAGACCATTCTCTGTGGATAATAGAACAATGTGTTATTATTTATAACTTTATATAATTACTGACTGTTCGTTAGCCCCCTTTACAAAATATTTGAAAAAAGTGACCTTGTCACGGAACGCTCGGTAATATCCGGCTCAATTAGAGGAGGCCGCGAGGTACCTCCCGCTTACTTGAAGCGGTCTTACAGTAATGCGTTGTCTTCGCGTTCCATGCGGTTAGCCTGGAGCGGCTAGCACATTAGGCTGGGTCTGGCCCATTAGGCTGGGTTGAAGGCGGGCAACACACGTGCATTATGTGGCCATGGGTAGTCACACAATGGTCCCGACTCTCGTTTGCCCTCTAATAATTTAAAAATGCCATTAACCTATCTACAAAAGATTGACATTAATCTAATGGAATGCTGTTCCCTTAGACCATCATTTGCACAATTTGAACAGGCATTAGCGTAACCGTTATTGCAAAAAGAGAACTAAAATATCATCTACTGCGCATACCCGCTTACATTCTGATAGTTCGGTTTCCAAATATGTCAATGTACTACTCTAGTACAAAACCAACGAATTTGGAAATTATATAATGTTAAATTTAGTTGTTTGGGAACGTGCGGCGGCATTGATATCTTCGAGTCATACATTATTTTTCTATAGGTATCAATAATCCATATAACTTATACTTCAGATCAGTGCTACAAAACCTAAAAAGTGACATATCAATGGTCATCAAGTCGTTGTAATTTCCGGCTCAATTAGCGAGGCGCATGCCGACACTTGATGGTTATCCTGTAACGTGAGGCCGAAGCCCCGCAAGCGCGTCTCGGGCCGCGAACGAGCGCGTCTACAGTGTGTTGGAGCATAAAGCGACTGTGGCTGGCAGCAGGAAAAACATGGCAAGCACGTTTCTCGTGTAAACGATCAGTCCGAAAGTTTGTAGGACTACCGATGTCTACGGACAACCGCACAATTGTTACGTCAACGTGTTACCTCCCCTTCGAGGTGCACTGGAAATGTAAAACAGCACGGTACACATCAGCGTAGCTGTCATTTGGCGGTGTTATCTATCTTATGAGCGAGATCACCTCTCCGGTAGTACTGATCCAATTCGGCTGCAATGCAACATGGCACTGTGACTCTCACCGGCCGTATCGGAGCACTGTCCTATCGGAATAGGGGCATACGGGAAGAGAGTATGCACTTGTGTCTGCACACACACTTGTCATATATATCCTGATGACAGTTGTTTTGTAGTCCAATTAATCCATTGGTGGTGATCGAGAGTGAAGGACAATAACACACTAGCCTCTGGTTGTGTGGATATTTATGTGCCTAAATAATCCTCAAGACTCTAACCAGCTCTATTGTCCTCTGAAGAATAAAGAAATAAAATTTACAATAAGTGAAATGCTAAAAAATCAATATTATTCTTGAATTGGCTAATTAGTACTAATGATGATGGCAACGAAGCGTGACGACCGAGGAGGTACCACTCGTTGTCGCGTTTCGTGCGATTTGTGAGTAGCCGGTGGCTCATTGGAGAGGAGTAGAAAAGGAGAGTTGCCTTCGGAGGCACGGTGTGGCACGTGCTCTCCGGAGCACACACCTGATTTCCCGCGGGTCGTGTCGGGTCGCCGTCCCATCGGAATAAGAGAATGAGGAAATTTAGAGAGGCAAGTCTATGCGAATATTTCTGCACTATAACATGTCCCGTGCTACTGGCTAGTCTCAATGGAGATGGCCGCTGTAGCCGAAATTAAGCTAGGGCGACATTATTAATATAAGGAACTATAATCGTGTACACCAAATTTCTTCTTCTAAATAGCGTCTTATAATAGACTAACCGTGCTTCACCCGTGTATTATGGTAAAACTACATATTATAAACTTTATCGCCTATTTCATCACCTCAGGGGTTGAATTTCTACATTATGAAAGGAAACTTTGCACCAAATTTCAACTCATTAAGGGAAGAGTTTTTGTGTTTTTTTATATAGTGATTGTTTCGTTTAGGATCTCATAAAAGACGCTGGTCAATATCGATTTCCCTTATTAAAACGGTGTATCACCTCAAGGCTCTGGCATATACAATTTCAGGAACTACTGGCCCGAGTTAAAATATTGTCTGAATAGTCCATTTATCGAGAAAGGCTATCGCCTACACCATGACGATACACATAACAACCTCGTGGTACCGCTAGTAATATTATAAATTTAAAGTAACACTTTTTCGTTTCATTTCTCTACATAAACATACTAAATAACAACCGATTTCTATGACATTTTTACCACTTGCCACCTACGTCAAAACTAGTAATTGTCCAACATGCGAGATCCATTAGTGAGGTATGCTGAAAGAATGCATTTTATGAGTTCTGCGCTTGAACTTGACACGTGCGGCCACCGTATGGTGATACCAGCTTTGTTGGTTTTTAGGGCAGAAACGGGCGCCCTATTACTGAGACTCATCTGTCCTGTCTGTCACAGGCTGTATGTGTATCTCTTAAACCGTGAAAGCCAGAGTAGAAATTTTCAGAGATAATGTAAATCTGTTGCCGCTAGAACAACAAATAGTAATAAAAATCATGTTTGTTATATGGGAGCCGTTTTACAGATGAATGGGAATAGCCCTTCGTTTCGAACACGAGTGTCCGACTCGCAATTGACTTGTTTTTTTCGTATGGCTTTATTCTTTCTCCGCTTCACAGCTTTATAATTTCGAGATATACAGTCGCGTCCTCAGAGTTATACAATCCTATAGCTTATAACTATCATTATATTTAAATGTCACGGTCTAAATTTTAAATTGTCATATTATGATAACCTGGCTAACCACTGGCGTCAAGGTATATTGATTTTCCGAGAGTTGTTGGTTTTCATTGCTATTAGTTTCAGTTACAACATTATTTTTTTCCAAAAGTCTATAACGATTGGTATATCACGAGATAAAAGTCAATAACTTTTTCAAAGCCAACCAACCTAGTTTCATAATAAAACTGTACGTTAGGCTGCATACAACACCCGTGTTTGGGAACCAAATTAACATAAAAACTCTCTCTCCCTCGCTCTTTCTCTTATAGCCCTTAAATGTTTTCCAATATTTAGTAATAAAATTTTCTGGACACACAAACTCTGGCACTTCCACACCAAATTCACCACACAAATATGGGATTGAGATTAAGTTTTAAAGTTCAATAATAATGTAGTCGAAAATATATTATGATCTTACATCTGTGTAAGTTCGCTGAATGGAAACAACTTTTTTCATTCACTGGTACAAGTTATTGTAACTGGAACGGACTCCGGACCGGACTTTTGTAGCTTAGCCGATTATAAATCGATTTGTGTAACACATGATTATCGTATCGATCTTCATTACTGTTACACGCCTCGAGACACATGTCGGTATAGAAGTGTTTAGTAAAAGGCGTGAACTTTAACATATAAGAGCGTAGTCAAGGAGCTCGTCGCATCGATCGAGTTCGACCTTCGTCGACCGTCGCCCGGCGATTCTCAACACGTTCGCGCACGTGTACTCTCATAAAGCCGCTTGGGGAGCTACGGCACCGTACTCGCTTAACAGCACACACTAATGCTATTTGTCCGGAGTATATTAGGTCCTTCCATATGAAATTGGCGTTTTGTATGGGAGGAACAAAAAGTCGAATATTTTTTTATCATAGTATGAACCATAGTTTTCTATGCACTTTTGCTATCTCATAGATAGATCCGTTTACTAAAAAAACCGGTCGGTCGGGAATCAATAAAATCATTGAAGGCGATTTGAACTGCCCCATCGGAGTTGAATTTTTTCCCTTCCACCAAATTATCCAAATTTCGAAAAAAATGGTAATCTACTGGATCAAGGTCCGGGAAATACGGAGGATGTATTAGACTTTCCAGTTGAAGCTCTTCTAAGTTGGTAGCCGTCTGTTGCGCAGTGTGTGGTCTAGCGTGAAGTAGCAGTGGCGTGGAGCCGTTGACCAGCCTAGGTTGTTTAGCCGCTAGCTTGTCCATCATAGTTTTCAGTTGCTGACAATAGACCTACAGCAGTCGTAACAGACTGGCCAGATTGGGAAAAACTGTAACGAACAACACCGGCACTGGCCCACCAAACGCTTACAAGTAGGAAGAGGTAGTGCCATGCTGCCTAGGAGGAGGTAGTGCCATGCTGCCTAGGAGGAGGTAGTGCCATGCATAGTGCAGGACACTACATCCTCCTTTGCAACAGAATTGGGCTGGCACGACCGGGGAAGTACCTCTCTCTCACATATATCACTCGCCGTAAAGTGACATCTTCAGTGTCGCGTTTCATGTGATTTGTGAGTAACCGGTAACTTTCTTGGGGTTAATTTTCGCCGCTTGGGGCAGGATTTGACTGGCTGGCCAGGATCCAACCATCGCTCTGAGTGCTTACGATTATCGTAAAGAAATTTTTGCCGGTTTAGTGATGTAACGCAGCGGTCGACGCGCGTTTGCCGGTTTGCTTCAGTCAACTCGTGAGGTACCCACCTTTCCAGCTTTTTAATGTTTCCAATTTGCTTCAAGTGAATTAAAACCGTTTTATCACTGACATCGCAGCTTGCAGCTGACTCGGACGTGGTTTGCGATGGCTCCGCTTCCACAATAGATTTTAACTCTTCATTATCAATATGGTTCTCAAGCCGTCTACGGGGCTTGTTCTGCAGGTCGAAACCGCCATACACATCATTCACCCTTCGAGTCGTTTCCGAAGCACTAGTACCCCGGCGGAACTCGAAAGATTGAATTTGAATGGAGCACTTTTTTCATTTCATTCATTTAACTTCCAAACTATACCTGCGATATTTAAAAGTAGGTACGTACATACGCCTGAACCACTAAGGATTTGAATATTTTAATATTATTAATTAAATATTTTATTTTCTCATTCCTTGTTTCTCTTCCAATTTTACTCACAAGTCTGAAAATTATGCGAACGTCCTAATGTAATTTCAAGTTTTTGCAGTCATTTGGATAGCTAGCTTGTTGTTGTAAAATAATTGGACGGAATTTAATAACGGAACTTTAAAGTTAACAGAATTTTAAAGTTTAAGAATAAGTAGATTTAATGTCACTTTCTACACAAGTTTTTATTTTATTTAAGTTAAGACTAGAATAAGAATATAGTTCAAAAGGCACATTAGCGTCTAGAATTTAGGACAAGCCGATGGCGTTTTAAAAAGGCTTGTTCATTCCGCCGAAAAGTTATTTTCGTTAGTTCGGCTTGATTTTAACCTACATATTTTCGTTGACTTCACTTTAATCAGGTTATGTATTTAATAATAAACCTTTGTTCATTTTATTTAATGAAATGATTATTTTACTTACTTAACTAAATAACCTAATATTAAAATGAAAAATGAAATCTGACTGCTTAAAATATATTTTATTGAGCTTTATATGCGTTTTAAAGTTGAATCTAATGACACATCATGCAGGGTGCAAGGTCTTATAGCAAGGAACAGAGAAATCTATATACACACATACCATACGGTCGAGGAATATCCTACTTCTGCTGCAATTTGGCATGACACTACTTATTGTGGCTATATTTACGCACATACCGCGGTGAGAACCTACCTGATTACACGTGTGGCTGCTTTTATTGTTTACTGTTTAAGTATATGTGTATGTTTTATGTAATTGTACATTTTTGACATTGAATTATATTTCTTATCATTGAGTCAATTGACATAATGGATGACAGACCCACTAAGTTTTTTCGACGGTCCTTCTCAGAGAGGGTTAGGATTGAATTGGTGCTAGTTTTTTTCTACCGACGTTAAAAAAGTTATTTGCATAATTCTATTTTGGATCAAAATATTTTCATTTCATTAGTATACAGAGGTTGTTGTGTATAAATCCGTTTTAAGGAGTCCCTAAACATTTTGACACCAAGAATTTGATGACCATTCTTCCTTACGACGTCCATGTGATACAGCCTGATGACAGATATATGGACATCGGGATCATAGTAATAGCGTCTCGTTTTTTACCCATCGAGCGCGGAGATAATCGCCAAAATTCAAGTTGCTGGTTCAAATTTGAAGCGAAATATTCAAACCTATTGATCTGATGATAAAGATGATCGTCACAAGGATAGACTGAAATAGTCTCTCAACCGACTAACGGGCTAACACCTTACAGCAATCACGCTGAGATGAAATAATTACGTACTTACTTGCTGATAAAAAAAATAGTATATGGGGCACAAACAAGTAATCGGTATAAAAAAGTAATCGGTACCTTTTGACGACTACCGATCCACAAAGACATCCAAATTATTTTCATGTATCTCTTCCTACTCCAAGGGAAATTTCAATCCCCTCCAATTCACAGATAATTAAAATTAATGAAACCTTACCAGTTAAAATTTTTCCAGTATCATATGAAAAGTGTCACAACTTAGTGAAAGGTCTTTTAATACATATATTAATTACACCCGGCAATGTATGTTTTACGATTAATTTTGAACGACACAAATTGCACAATTAAACAAACAAGTTCATGTATAATTAATGTGTGATTGTGTGTGTATTAAAATAGGCCAGCTTTATATTACATTTAAAATGCAGCATGCATTGCAGCCAAATTGGACAGACAAGATCGGGAAGGTACCTCTCGCTCACATGACATGACCGTAAAGTGATAACTATGCAGTCCATTCTACGCTACCACCAGTCCCCACGACGCCGTGTCTTGATGAAGTGGACCGCGTTCCTATCCCGGCCCGACACGGAACACAGGGGAACTACTGAAGCCGCTGCAGATACCGCCTCCTTCGTACCCCCATTCTCAAGGGGGAGGCTGCGCCGGCAGCCTCCTCTCTCACCCGCTCGTCGGCTTCGTTCTGGGACATGACGGTATCGCAGAAGGGAGCCGTCCAGCAGAGAAGAACCTCCGCCACGATTTCCCACGGGGGATCGCCGGCTAGGGCGGTAGCTGCAGCCCACGACGATACCGTACTGTACCCCGAATCGATCTCATCTTGAGCGCAGATGGGCCTTATTTCTCGCAGTGAGACGATCCGCCTTACGTAGCCATACTCCGACAGACACCGGAGTACAGCTGTCTTCGAGGTTCGGGAGGAGTCTGCCCAGCGCATTCGCCGCTTTCACGACCTTCGGTCCCACCATAGCGAAGTGTGGGCCGGAGGTCTACCCTGCGTCAAGGATGAGCCCCAGATATTTGATGTGGGGGCTCAACCTGACCCTCTCCTCTCCGATCTACAGAGCGGCCCCCGGTGGGGGCCCCTTGCGGCCGGTCCGCGGAAGAGAAGGGCTTCGGTCTTTTCAGCCTGACCCGAAGCCCTGACCTCTCTATGCGGCTGATCACGAGGTCAACGCCCGCCTCGGCCAGCCGCGCCGCCTCCTGGTAGTCTCGTCCCCGGGCTTAGATGAGGGTGTCGTCCGTGTAACAGATGACACCCATCCCGGGGAGGAGATGGCCTCGCAGGACCAATCCGACCATCACCTCACCCCTTTGTGCCGCCTCATCCGTCACCGCCAGAAGGCGCTTGAGGGTATCGATCGTCGACCGGTGTGCTCGGAACCCGAACTGCGATTCAGAGAGTCCGGGTCCCGTGCTCTCCTCCAGATGTTGAACGAGACGGGAGGCCACAATCCATTCTAAAGCCTTCCCAGTCTCGTTCAGCAGCACCACCGGTCGAATCGACGAAGCCATGTCCAGTGCCCGCCCTGTCTTCGGAAGCAGGTTTGACTTCCATGCCCCCCGGGAACTGACCAGACCGCAGGCAGCGGTCAAAAATTTTCCGGAGGCTATCCCCGAGGTGCAATGGAGAGTTCGCGAGCACTCTCCCGTGCACCCCGTCAGGACCCGGTGCCCTCTTCTTACTCTGGAGGCGAGTCAGAATTGCCTCCATTTCAGCCTCCGTGATAGGTGGCGGAACACGCTCCTCCTCGTCCGACGTCTGGCAAGCCATCCTGGGGGGCATGAAGCCCACAGGTGTGTCGGGGAACAATTCCACGACGATCCTCCCCAGTTGTTCCGGCTGGAACATCTCCTTGATGGGTGCCAACTGGGCGCGGAGCTTGTACCGCGCCCATTCGTAGGGTCGGCCCCAGGGATCCAGATCCCTTACAAGTTCCAGCTGGGCCTCTTCATTGGCTCGGCAAATGGCTTGCTGCAGGATCTTCACCTTTTCCACTTAGATCCTGCGCAGCCTGTCGTCCCTGTCGACGTCCTGGGGGCGTCTCCGCCTGCTCCAGGTGTACTGCCTCCTTGAACCGTTGACGAACGGAGGCCGGAGATATCCTGAAACATATTTAGCGGTGGTCCGAGAGTGTCTCCACCTTCGCCTCCACCCTCCACCCCTCCACTCTGCGTGCGATGGCCGGCGTAGCTAAAATGACGTCCACCACGGAACCTCCTGACCATCGCACGCACGTCTGGACTGTCCCTATGTCGAGGAGGGACAGTCCGGCAGCTACCGCCGCATTCCTTCCTTTCGGGTTCGTGACCGGGCTACAAAAAGCCATGGACTTGCCATTGAGGTCCCCGGCCATAAATACCTGGAGAGGGGCTAGGTGCCTTATCAGCGGCCCTAGAACTTCGAGAAACCGTTCTTGGGCCGCCAAATTGCGGTTCGGAGAGAAGTATACCCCTACGAACGCCACTTCTCATCGCTGAACCGCCGCCACGTACCCGCGGCCCCTCGCTTTGACTACGAAGGGAGCCGTCGGTGTCTCCCACCCAGCTTGGGTTGGAGGGCACGGTGTACGACTCGGCTACGGTCGCGATGTCAATCGCCCACTCCGCCATGGACTGCAGTAGAAGGTTCTGCGCCCTGGCGGAGTGGTTTGCCTGGAGAACGTTAAGATACCTAGCCATTATGCCATCTCAACGTCCCACCCCGATCGGTTCCACCTTTCAGAGGGAGAGGGAACTTTCCCGCGCTGGACTAGGGGCTTACAAGTCATGCCCTCTGATCTGGCGGCGTCCGCGCACACCGCGCAACACACACCGGCCTTGTGGCCGGGCTGACCGCAGCGGTAGCGCAATGTGCTGTGGTCAGTGCCACCGGGGCATGTGTCCAGTATGTACGCCAGGCAGGAGAGGTACCACCCCACCGTTACGCTCCCAGTATCGAGCAGCTTCTTGGCCGCTGTCGCCGGGAGTTCGATGTTGGCCGAGCCCGAGCCGAATTGCCCCATGCGATAATTGCGCACGGAGACCTGGCCCGGGTTGCAGCCCCCTCTTTTGCCACCGCAGTAGCAAGATGCTCTGCGGTGTACCACGTCACTCAGGCCTGAGAGTCTTAGATCTTTAGCCTTTTTCTCGGACCTCACTATTTCCGCCTCCTCACTGAGCACGTTCTGCTGGCGAGCAGCGAGATTATTGGCTTTCTCACCGATCGCGGAGCCGGGCAGCTCGATGAGACGCGCCCCGGTCGCCGACTGGCGAATTTGGAGCGGACCGATACCCAGCTCCTTTAAATCCACCGCCCCTTCCGCCTTCAAAAGTTCCGAAGCGTATATCGCCCTCTTGGTCACTGCCTTCGGCCGTAGATTAACGATCACGGCCGAGGAGCGGGGGTGCGACAGCTTCGATATCACCGCCTCCTTCTCTTTCTTTTTCTTGCGGCGGACGACGTCCGTCCATGTTGCCCCGTCGTCTTGTGGGGCTTGATCATCACCCCCCTTGGTTTGACTACTGGCACCGTCTTTTCAGAGGCGATCACTGCCCTCGTCTCCTTCGCCAGCGGCTTATTGTCCCCGGCAAGAGGCGAGCGGCAGGAGGGGGGGCAGGAGGAAGCCATATCGCCACTCCCGAGATGCGTGCATCCGTTATGTTCCCCACCATCTGGGCAACCTCTTTCATGAAGTCGGCGGTTGTGGGGACTCCTCAAAATCGCGCCTGAAAATAGCTTAACATGCTTATATTTTTTTTTATATTGTTTGTGTTCTTCTATAAAGAAATACAAAATTATTATATCGATTTGAAGCAGATAAAAGATAAAAACATTTTTTCTTGAATAATGGAGATCACATTAAAACCTTAAATATTTAAAAAATAAAGTTTACATGTTTCAACACTAATTGTTAGGAATAATAAAACGTAAATACACTTACTTTCCCGTTTATGTAATCCCATCTTGAAGTATTATTTCAACAGGCCAAGTGAAACATAGTGATGCGCTGCGAATACACTTAACTTTCTATCGCATCACTTTCAACACATCACTATTCTATATGTCGCAGTTGAGAGTTAAACACACACCAAATACAGCTGGCAATTACCTAAACGTTCCAAATTTAAATACGGCAAAACGTGAGGTTTCCGCGTAGTTTGAAAATGAAAATCTGTGAAAATGTCACTTCGCGACTGTTAGTTGACTAATTGGCAATCATAATTTTCCCAAGTCACTATATTATATTATACAAATATTTATGAAAGGTATTAAATTTAAGAGTTAATAACTTTTAAAAGTTAGAAAAATGTAAATAATAAGTCGATAAAAAATAGAGTTTTTGTTACTGTCAAACTATGTCACTATCAAACAATTTACCTGCTATAAATAAAAAAATAAATTCGTCTAGCTAACGATTTGATTGCATAATATTTTATTAGGTATAGAACGATTGCTACAGTAGCAAGTCTATTCATTATAGTCGTATTAGAGAGGTATTTATTAACTTGCAGACGTTCAAAAAATATTTTTATAATTCTACTTTGTATAAAAAACACATTTATTTTTTATTAAAAAAATATTTCCAAACTGCCGAATGGCTGGGCCACACATTTTCACCTACACAATGACATGACGAGATGATATTGAAGGTGTGAACCACACTTTATCTTACGTGTTGTTCAGACAATTGCTAACAATTCTATATTTTTTACACTTTACACTTTATATTGTTCTGTTAGCAAGTAACACTTTCACTTGATGTTGAACTAGCTTTATGCTTTTTGGTCGAATTTATTTGTAATTTACATTCTAAAGAGAAACGAAAAAAGATGATAAAACAAGACTCCAGGTAATCCAAATTGAATTCTATGGCCTCTACAATCAATGCCTCGTTCCGTACTATATCTTAGGGTCATATAAAAAGCACTGACATAGCCATCACTTCCCATCGGTATTATATAAATGAAAGGTATTCTCTCTATCGAGACAGCCCCATCACACTGCAATACAATAGAAACTGTGTTGTGTTTGGATGTGTGATGGCTCGACCGTGAAAATGAGAACGTCGAGCTCAGCGACCAGAACTTGTTCAGGGTCACAGGTTCGATTTCCAGTAAGATTAATATAATTATTAAAATAATGAAAGTGCATTAATTGTGTGTTTTATTAATCATTATGATAACGACTTTCTCTTGTTATATAGTTAAAACATAAATGAAACGTGCAAAAATAAAAAAGTGTGTTAAATTTATGTTTTATTTGATTTAAATTTCATGGCAACTTGTTTATTAATCATGTACCTTATTCATTATGCCTTAACGTAAGTTTTTTAGCAATGTTTTGTTCTGTATGACGCGCACTGGATGATTGCATGCGGTCAAGACCCTCACCATAGAGGGACCGACAAAGTAGAAAAGAACCAGGTTTATCCTTTCATCTTTAAAATTTAAATCTAATTATTTTTATTACTTCTGGTAGCCTCATCTCATTCATAGCAAGAACCTTAATATATTTCCTCAATTAAAACTTCTTTCCCACATACACATTCTGTTGCAACTTTTTGCTATAATGTCAGACGAACATTTGGTCTCTTTAATTATAACCCAAATTACTAGTATCATTACACATATTTTGGCTTCCTTAATACACTTAATTATATTTGTGATCTGAAAATAAATTGTACGTTTCAAATTGTTACACTTTGGTTGTTACACTCATAATTACATAGTACGCGATAGTGCAAGGTTGTGATAAGTAGCCGCTAGACCCTATCTCCTCAGCTATTGTAACACCTAAGTCTTGGCAGCCGATAAAGTCAACTAGAGGAGATAACCTTTATTTCATAACTCTTGAATCCATGGACTATCACCGGTCACTGAGATAGATAAAATGCACACTTTTTTAAGTTTCAGAAGAGAAAGTAATACGCAATGGGTTCTTTGAGAAGTTGGTAATTTATAGAAGCTAGAAGTAGTGCCATGCTTCATTGTAGCCGAATTGCCGGGGCGACCGGGAGGTATCTCTCGCTAACAAGATGACGCCTTAAAAGTGATAGTTATACTGTCGCGTGTCGTACGGTTTGTAAGTAGCTGGTGGTCCATTAGGGGAATGGGTTGAAGGAGAGCGAGGTTGCATTGTGGATGCTAATGCTAAATCGGAGCTACTTGATGAATTGCAGCGAGAACACTTAAATATTTACTGTGTGTATGTTTCTGACAAAACGGATTTTCATGCAGCTAGGATCGCATGTGCTAAATGTAAAATTTATTAAGGTACCAGTCTGGTTCGGATTATTAAAAGGCGAAGCCGGAGCAGATGTTACTTATATAATAAAGTAACTGCTAAGCTGACAACCCTGAGTCGTATGGTTGCAGCTTAGATTTGAGCTGTTAAAAGGAAAGTCATAAAATGTTTACGATATTGTGGGACACCTACACGTATTAAAGCTTGACGACCGACACACAAGACACGCATCAACCTGAAACATGGCTCCTACTGCTGCATATTTATGACATTACAAGGGTTGTGATGTTCTAATGGATTTATGAAATGATAGTATCGCCCCTTGGTCTTACTTTTTTATAGTATAGTGGGGCAAACGGAGCCTTTTACGACTACCGACGCCCATGAACATCCACATAATTACTATGGCGATGCGTTGCCCGCCTCTTTTCCGCCCCCTATGGGCCACCGTCTGCTCACAAACCGCACGAGACACTGAACATGTCACATTACGGCGGTATTATGTGAGCGAGAGGTACCCCGCTCGCGCCGCCCCAATTCCGCTGCAATGAAGCATGGCACAACCTCTTGCTAAAATTTACTTTGTTACTGGCGTAACTCCACTCCCATTGGTCATATCTTGATGTTATATGGCCGAGGGAGGTTCTACGTCCCTTGTTAAAAGTGATATTTTTTCTTCCAAATCCAAACAGTATTTCCCGTAAATAACGTTCAGCCAAACAACAAAATCTTCGCCTCATAATATTATTGATGCCTTAAGCTTACGCGAATGTTACTCATTACAATACAACTATTTTTATAAATTCTATCGTGGTCACGGGGACCATGGTGGCTGCAAAGCTTCTGAAACGTCTCCAAATTAAATAAACCGCGATAAAATCCGTAAAAATAGTTCTATTGTAATTCATAATATTTTTTGCGATCCGCTCGTGAAAAATAGGGACCAAATGTATAATTTTATTAGTGTCCTAAAACCTTCCTTGGGAATCGTTCTGTCCATTGGTGAAAACCGCATAAAAACCTGTGCAGTAGATTTTGAGAAAATCGATCACACACAGACAGCTTTTAGGGACTTTACTTGATATATAACAAAATATAGATTTTGATTATTGCTCGTCGCTCCAGTATACTGTTTTCGTCTCTGGTTCCGTACTGTATACAGTCGCACTATTGTCTCAATTTTAGAAGGTTACTTCTATATAATTGCGATATTCATAGTTGTATAATATAATCTAGAACAATTCAATTACGTAAAAGTTCGCGTAGTGGTTATGGTGTACAAGGCCGCATCACCACAACAGATTGTGCTGATCTTTATGGGCGTCAATAGTTAAAAAAGAAAAACCAAATTACTTTCCTACCTATGGTAGCTTTTTTAAATTTTATTATTTTAATGAAGTTAGCAACCACGAAAGGAAATCTTTTGTGGTTGTGGCGAGCAAGAGAACCGCGGTTCAGCTGTTGATTATGTTCGTCGATCGGTAAAAAAAAACTAAAACTTAATTAGTTTTACCTACTGTGTATAAGGTCTTGAGTATATATTTACTTAACTCATAAACGGTTTTGTTTCAAGGTCTGTGAATCATCCTTCACCTTTACAGCTGTTAATAAATTCACTAAGTCGCACAGTTGACAAAGATTTATAGTGCTCTGTGCGCGCGAGCCCGATACTAACGTTAGACAATACAGCCTAATGAGGTCATTTTGAGAAGCGATCGGAATGTTGTAGTAATTTTTTCTTCGATCTCCGAGAGATCACTACTTCTAATAAGTTAGTGAGCGATTTAGAATTCCTACAAATATTTTGTATTAGTAGCTGCGCACGGCGTTTTCACCTACATACAGTCTATCCCCAGGGAATTGTTAATTTTTCTCGATTTTTATGTCATTCTAGATATAATAACATTGCCGAAGTACATCCAAAACTACAAATTTCCATTTTCCGGTTTCTTCTTTATCTGTATACATACGTTGTATTATCTCATTTTTGTCATGATCATGCATTATTCTTCATGATGATTCTGTTTCTTGATCATCATATTTATTATGTACATACAGATTTAGATATAGACGAAAAGAGTAGACAATACATATTTATTGCTGGCTATAAAAGCTACCATGACAGTGATTCTTGACGACTACCATCACCACTAGTGGCAGACATGTACCTACACTACAGTACGCAGTCGGACACGTAATGTAAGACCCCCGGGTCTTACGGGTCTTATATTACGTGTGTATGAAACATGCGCTACCATACTCACATACACATTTGACAATGTCACAATTTGTGTATTACATGAGTGTATGCATTGTATGTGTATACGTATATATATGTATACGTTCGTGGATGTAACGTACGTGCGTGTTGTATGGAAGCTACTTAAATAAAATTACAAAATCGAACGCATGTTAAGTTAAAATATTAGCTTTCTGCTGACCGTCACCATATTATATCTTTGACTGTACCAAATTTCAAATATCTCCGTTCGCGCAATCCTTTATAATAGGGATGCGAACTTTTTTCTTCACGTATATACTTATATGTAGATGAAACGATGTCGACTCTATTTCAAAATAAAAGCCGCAGTACTATCATTACTAGTAATGAATATAAATAGGACCGCGAGTGTGCATTGTTACGGGTTTAACGGCCTCCATGCTCCGGATACTTGGCTGTTATGCTATTACATTCCGAGTGCTGATGGGGGCGGTCAGTAGACTCGTTTCTGCTACATAAAATGGACCTCCCATAAGGAATGGCATATTTATTGACGCGCTATATCTAGACAAGCAATAAAATTGCGTAGCTATGTTAACGCTTTTCTATTTTAAGATTTTTGAGAAAAAGAATTAGAAAGACTGTTCAAATACTCCATAAATTATAGTCCCCAGTCAAGAATAGGAAAATGATTTTACGTCATATAAAAAAATATTCTTTTCATACCACGCACTTTAAAATATGTTCTTACATTTATTCATTTGGAATTTCATTATTACAAACGTAAACAACACGATCGTAAATTTACGAAATATTTGGAATGTGTTTTAACTTCTGATTTAAAAGGAAAAAAAAAGTCTTCTTTTGGTCTCCACTATCCATTCTTTTGATATCTAGGCTGAAATAGAGGATAATAGTTTGAGGTTATAGGTAGCAAACAAAGATTGTTTCTGGGCTTTACGTCAAAAGAAAGATTGATGAAGAATCTGCGAAAATAATACGGTACCAGCACTAATTCGACGCAGACGAAATTGCGGACTCGAGTGGAATAATAAATTAGGTAAGTCTAATCGATCGCCCACATATACAATGAACAATGAAATAATTTAATTATTTTGAAGGTTCCTTAAAAAAATGAAAAATAACAAGCACACAACTGAAAAGCAAAACCCAACAAACGTAGGCTCTATTTTTATAAACTTCTTTCTCTGTCTTTACTGAAATTAAAAGGGTTTTTTTTATTTAAAATGGAATTATAAAAAATATTTTTGTACGTCATCAATGAAATCTGCCACCTGCTCAACTCCAGTCCCAGCCCAGCGGCGCTGTCGAGGTGAGCTGTGTAAACAAATGAATGTATACAACAAATTTACTAGTAATACATTTTTTTATCATATATGTCTATTTCGAACACATATACACCTCACGTGCTGTAAAGCACAACAACTAGTCGTAGTTGCAAGAACACAGAGTGGAGATTTTTTTGTGAACCTCACACAGTCACATATATAGCATAAAAGGGGCAAACTAGCATACGGAGCATTTATGCCATATACTAAGAAAATTTTAAAATTTTTAGTAATGTACCTTAGATCAATTTTGACGTAATATATATGTCCATCAACCAAATTATGTCGCGAGGCCAGACAATTTGTGTAATAAATAATACCTTTGTAAATTCTTACACGGCGGACGTTTTGAATCATAAATTCATTGCTCCCGATAGAGCTATCTTGACTATGTAAAATCGTGCCAGACTTCCCGCGGGTAAACGAATGAACGGAACAACTATCACAGCACACAGATGTTATGTGAACAGAAGGCACCTTCCGGTCGTGCTGACCCAAGTCGGTTGCAATGACGCGCCTTCTTCCAGAATTCCACACAATTGAAGGGGTGATGTATGAAAACATAGAGGTGTACAATTGTGTGAACAGTGATAGGTCAAGTGTAGCGCTTTCCTGTCCTTAAATCTGCAAACCTTTGCAATAGAATCATATTTGTCTGTTGTAGCTGCCGCCCACAGATTTCTTTGACGTGGTAACGTCTTGTAAAACAATAACGCTAGCTGCATGTATGAAAAATAATCACTTCATAGTAACGTTACGAGTCATGGTAATGTTCCGAATGGGCGGAGCCTGCGTGTGAATGAGCGTAACGAGACTTATATATGTATCTTTCATTCTATCGACTGATACGCTAACAGGTCAATTTTACTTTAGAGAACAATGGATATACTAATAATGAGGTAAAATTATATCATCCGTAAACAGACTAACAGAGAATCAGTTCTTGTTAATATTTATTTATTGCCATACAAATCATGTATCCCTAACTATGTAGAAACTTCTGATAATGCTCTTAAAAAGGGGCGACGGAAAACCGTACCGTACTGTTTAAATAGGTTAGTGAACATAATGAACACGCACATCGCGCGGGGTGCTGGTCAATCATTTCACTGTTTACTCTACGCAATTTATTACAAACCATCCATCATTTCCCCCTTTTTCTTTGGGTCACTTAGTACTTACGGGGTTATATGTTTGAATGAGATTCGTTTATGAGGTAATGTACTGGTAACAATCGTACGTTGAACATTGAGAGTACGAGTTTGTCTCTAAAACGAATACCTGATGGTTTATAATTATTGAAGTCAATTTATTTATGCATGCTTGGGGAGGAAGCTAGTGAATACGTGACGAGAGACGTGGCCAACGGAATTGAGAGGGAAAAATAAATAAGTTAGTTAAGATAGAGCGAGTTACGTTTCGTATATTACTGTAGGGGACAGAGGGGGAGGTGCGATAAAACATTTTCGTTCCCTCACAGCCAATTTTAGCAAGAGCACTTGACACTACATCCTCCCATACAACGGAACTGGGCCGGCACGACCGGGGAGGTGCATCTCGCTCACTTGATACCGCCGTAAAGTGACACCTACGGTGTCGCGTTTCGTGTTGTTTGTGAGTAACCGGTGGCCCATTGAGGGGGAGGTGCGAAAAGGTGGGTAACGCATCGGCATAATTATGCTGATTTTCAGGGGCGTCGGCAGTCGTTGGAAGGCTCCGATTGCTCGTTTGTCCCCCAATACTATAAAAAAGTCACGCTTCGTATGACTAAAGAAATCTTACTGCGGCCGTGTGGTGTAAAACGCACATGTATATAAATGTTGTGTAACGGACGTTTGTATTTTTGATGCAGAAGGCCAAAGCATGCACATTCACTACTACTAGATTAAAAGCCGGCTTACACTAGACGGCCAGTTCCAGCTCCAGAAAAGAATCAATGACTTCTAAATAAAATTGCTATTTTGTAAACTCTCCTCTCTCCTTCTTCCTCTCCTCCAATAGAAACGGAAACTCACAAATCCCAAGAAACGCGACAGCATGACTGTCTCTTTGTGCTGGTACCATGTAAGCGAGAGGTACTTGAGGCCCGGTCGTGAAGGCCCTGTCGCAACCAAGAAGCCTAGTGTAACCGGTACTGCATCATGGCACTCTTCTACTATAAGATATAATGAGCAATAGCTCCATATATTTGGCAAGAGTGGAGAGTTATGTTTCTGTACTTATTTGTTTCAGATTTTCACCGATTGGCAAAAGTTGAGATTCTTTCATAGTAACCGTTTTAACCGTCCGAAGTGGATGCGAGTAGCAGGAGATCCGTCGTCTTGTCGTTCATTGAGAGAGGCCTATGTCCAGCGGTGGAGCGATAAGGGCGATAAGGGTACCGTTTAACATCATTAGAGATGAATTTTTCAAAACCTTTCTCAGTGCCTTCAGTGTCCACGGCACATACATGAAAAAAATTAGCATTTGCGTTCAGTAGTTAGACCGTGTGCTGTCAGTCAGTCACTAAGTAACGGAGAAATTATGTACATAACGAACGTTTAATATACACACAACTTGAAATACATAATGAATATTTGATAGACATAACTTAATATGCATAATGAACATTTTTTCATTTACTATAAATGGACAACAACCGAAATGACATTAATAACAAGGAGAGGCATCACAAGAAACAATTACAATATTTACAACACAGAAATACTTCACAATGTTAAACAATCTATTTCTATTATTCACGAACGTAGATAGGGCGGATCACTAGTTGATGTCCTAATTTTACGCGAATAGTTTTATTGTAATGAGTAACACTCATTACAATAAAACTACTTTTACGGATCTTATCGCGGCTCATTAAATATTTAACTGGCTCGACGTTTCAGAAGCTCTACAGCAACCATGGTCACGGATCACCATCACCAGTGTTCTCACATTTATAAGAATCACACAATTAGAAAATAACTTTCTCGAAAGTTCGTCTGCTTGTGATCGATTTTCTCGAAGCTACTGGATGCATTTTCGTGTGGTTTTCACCCACGGATGAACCGATTCCCGAGGAAGATTTTAGTATATGTAACATGTTAAGGTAACAATTCGGTCCCTGGTATTCAGGGGTGCAGCCGGGGAGTCTCGAGCATACAGTACATATACGAGCACCCGCCCCCGCTACGCACGGATATTTAACAAAAACATCCTAAATTATAAACATTCAGCCAAAGTAAATATTTATCTGGAACAGTCAACAGTCTTTTTTACTGTCATTTTGCATTGCAGATAAACTGGGCCGGCAGTTTCGTGCAGACGATTTAGCGGTGGTCCACTATAGGGAAGGGAAGACGAGGGCAATGCACAGTTTTTTTTTGCTTATTAATGACTTACTAAGGAAACCTGTAAATCTCGGTTCTACCGAATCCCGTGATGCTCGTTTGCTCTCTTATAATATAAAAGAGAAGTCAAACGAATTATCATGATTCCTTATCATGACCTTAGCTCACCGGCTTAGTCTCATTTTAACGTAGTATATTCAACACTAAATTCTAGATACATCCAGATCAATAAAAAGCCAGTAATGAATGTTTCATGCCGATTTCGTGGCCACATTGTTACCTTGATTTTAACCTCGTTTTCTAATTAATTAGAGCGTGGGTAGTTTCCTTATAAAACAATTAAAAAAATAACTTATAATTACATGTGTTTATTTAGGACTCAAGGTTGAAGGCAATTTGCTGTGCACTACAGACAGATACTGCTGCTGAGACAAGCAAGTCTTATAAATCGATAACGCTATGCACGAAAAGTTATGACGTGAGTGTATCCTTCCGACTCACAGTAATGTTCCGAATGGGCGAAGCATGCGAGCGCAACAAGATGTGTATGTCACTCTACCGAAAGTTAACAATTTCAGGTAAAATTATATAAACACGAGACGTGTGAGTCAGCTTGAGAGCGAGAGATACCCCGGTCGGGTCAATTCGGCCGCAATGCAGCATGGCACACTTACCAAGAACCAACTACGACTATTGAAGAAAAGTATTTTCTCGTTTATTTATAACAAATCATTGAGCAAACTTAGGTTTCTATACTATTAACAAATAGGTAAGTTGATTGAAGGATCAAGAAGATAAGTGGTGATTACTGCAGTCGCGTTCCGGCAAATATTAATAATAACCACACTCAAGCGTAATTATTAATTATACTTAAGCGAATTTAATTAAAATAACTACTAAGGAAAACGCATTCTTCATTAGAAGTGCCTCCTATTAGGTTTAGGGGATGTACCTCTCGCCAAATATTATAGCTATATCAGAAGCCAGTGGCCCATTAGTAGGATGGGGTACACTAGATCAAACGTTGGTTTGTACCCCGATACAAGTACTATAACAAAAACGTGTTCTTTGGGCCACACGACCGAAGTAAAACTTCCCTAGTGACACGAAAAGTTATATTCTACAAGATAAAGAGAGTGAGAAAGTCTGAAATCGACTCTCTCTTGCCCCTCATCATCATTACCACCATCAGCCCCCATCGGTCCACTGCTGGATATACGCCTCTTTCAATGGACCGGCCACTGCACGGAGATCATCTTCCCACCTGGTGTACGGTCAACAAACCCTTCGTATTCCTAAACGCGGCCTCCACTCCGGAACCTTACTGGTCCATCTGCCATCTGTTCCTCTGAGTGTGTGTATGTATGTCTCTGTTGATCCTACAATGTAAATAAATTGTTCTTGCTTGAAAAATCTTTTACTCCAAGATGTATAAAATGTCACTTGAAGATCACTTTCTGATATATTGTACCTACGCGTACATAGGCATGCTTCAGGTTTAGCATAAAGAAATATTTGTTTCTATAAAAAACTAAAAATACAATATTATATTAAGACCAGACACGCGTATTTCGCATTAGCATATCAAAAATGTACACTTTTTCGAAGCCGAGTGTCAAATATTTTAGCTTAATACATTTCGTACCTTAACATCGAATATTTTTAGTAATATAAAGATAATCGTATTTCGGAATAACTGTCAAAAAATATTTCATACATATTATTGTTATTTGTATTAGAGTTTTTCATTCATATGATAAGCAAAAAACTGTAAATTAAACATATTATATTTAAAACGATGTATTTTCCAAAATCGTTTATTTATTTATTTAAGTGGAATTTAATTAGAATTTAGACAACTCTTAAGATAAATTTGAATACCAGAACAGTATTTAATTTTACACGTCAACTAGTGGAAAATTCAATGCATTCGTACCAAACAATATAATCCGTGCGAAAAAACGCAATATCGCAATTCTCGTAATTTTAAATTTTAAAAACATTTCATCAACGGTACGTATTGTGAACGTGAATAATACAAACAGTAACGACGTTGAGGAGTGAAGACGGCACGAAACGAAAGCGAATTGAAATGATATTACGAACAACTACTGATACGTTACACAAACAACGCCAATTACATAATAAGCGCGTGAATCGACATGTTCAGCATATGGGAGGCGATGAGTGGGAAGTGGGAACAACTACACTGAGGAAAATTATTCAAACAGTTTAGCAGACATTAGAAGAGGTGCCATGTTGCATCGCAGCTGACTTTTGCTTGTACGATTGGGGCCTCCAGCTTACGAGCCGTACAGTACTCTCACTGTACGGCTCGTAAGCTGGAGGGCTCTATCGCGATCCGTGCGTCGCCGTTGGCACACTAGAAGGGCAGGAGGAAAGGGGACAACACAAAATCTTAATCCGGATATTTGTGCTCGTACCCAATCGCACAAGCAAAAGTCAGCTGCGATGCAATATGGCACCTCTTCTAATATATATATAAAAATATATTATCTCCGTGTATTACGCTTGAACGCACTAATTTCCGGAACAATCGGATCACCGATTAGAAAAGAATCTGAATTTTAGATGAGGAGGAGTTCCCATTTACCCGGGAATGTCATACGATGACCTTACGACGAAGTGAAACTGCGGGGCGCTCTTAATCTATACAAATCCAAGATTTCTGTCTGTATTAGATCGATTTTCCCTGAAATTTTTGCTTCTACTTAATTAGATCGATTTTTCCTTCTACTAAACGGCTTTTCATGCGGATTTCACACATGAATAAAGGAATTTAAGTGTATAATTTGTAAAGGCAGCCGTCCTCTGTTATTTACCGGTAAAGCCGGGGAGGATCGCTAGTGCAATATAAACCTGATCTAGGCGCGATTTCAACCCGCGATCGTTGTACGTTAGTGATGCCACTGCGCCAGTCGGTCGTTATTAGCATAATGTTATGTATCATCCAGCTCTCCAGCGAAACTACAATCGAGTGTTATAAAGTGTCTATAATTAAAATAAATCAATAAGTGAAAACTGACAAAGTTTTGTGTTCGACAATGCCACATTACCAAATAACCATTTCTAATTATCCTCTGAACCGCAGGTGTCGAGGCGAATGTGTTGAGATGCTAATCACGGAGCCTTGTATTTCTCAATGTCTGCGGTCGACGTAGTAATTGCAACATTCACATGTTCTCACCGATTTTGTTTAATTGATGATGTGACTTTGGTTTGGGCTACCACGACCGGGGAAGTGCATCATAACACCGTCAAGTGACGCCTGTGTAACGTTTCGAGTGGTTTATGGTATTTTATGGATGACACTAGATCGGGCAATGGCGAGCAATACTAAGCATATGAAGACGCGTACCGTCTGATCTTATATTTGTTTATGTTGTGTCTGTGGTGTCGGTTGCAATACTCACGACCATAATACCTACTCTTGTCTGTGTCTGTGGTGTCGGTTGCAATACTCACGACCATAATACCTACTCTTATCTGTATCTGTGGTGTCGGTTGCAATACTCACGACCATAATACCTACTCTTATCTGTATCAGTGGTGTCGGTTGCAATACTCACGACCATAGTACCTACTCTAGCCATAGACCATACCCGAACCTTATTCAAAGAAGTAAAAATTCGAGTCATTTGCAGTGGAGTAACAGCCCTACAATAGATTCGTGAATTGTTTAGTATATACAGCTTACGTTAGCATAAGTGATTTTGTTTAAGTACACGCCTATACACCTAAAATACATATTTATAGCATGACTCTGTCTATCAAGAAGCATCTAAAAAGCGCTCTACCGTGACTTATCATTTATCAAACTCTTAGGCTTGTTTTGTATTTCATAGGTTGGTGTAATGTACACGAGCAAATTATGTACACTTTGGATTTATTGTAAAAATAATAATATTCATCGGCATGTATAGTATCCTTTTTTCCCTTTACTTGATAAACGTTTTGTAATCATTTAAGTACAAAGCAATTCTACGGACTGTAAAGCTGTAAACTTGTTTTCGTATTAGTTTGGTATTTGTTCATATCAGAAAATATGTGTAAATTGAAACAAATACCAGTGGTATAATATCCGGTATTTGGATGGAATAAATGGACAACTCTATAATATACTGGACCGAGAGTATGAATCTTGTAAGTGTGAAGGTTAAAAGCCATTGGAATTGAGGAATGCTCCGGTTTGTCTCCTCAAACGGTTAACAAGATATTACCAATTTATTAACACGGTTATGTAATAGAGAACGAATACATATTTGTCTGTAAATAATATATAATAAATATACATAATATAAGGTGTGAGCCTTTTTTGTTTGAAAATATTGTTATTGTATCTAACAAGCAGCTATAAAATCAAAGTACTAATAACAAAGAGAGAAAATAGAAAAAAAAACAAATGTAAAACGTTGATTACGTACGCAATCTAAAAAGAAATAAAAAATAACTTTGAAGTTAAAGAGATCTCAATAAAAATATATTTATTTGAAATTGTTAGATAATTCTAATATGTATGACAATATTTTATTTTACTATTAAGGAAAGAGTTTTAAATTATTTAAAATTTGTAAAAAAGAATTTAATATTTATGACAATAAATCACAAATATTATTGATAATTTATTTCTAAGTTAAACATTATAATCATCTGTTTAATTGTTATTGTTCTTTAATTTCATTATCAAAAAATTTATACTTGCTGTTTTTCTTGTGTCGACCATGGGGTGCAAGTAAAACATGACTAACAACATACAAAGTATACTTAATAACTATTACTGCTTTGTGTCTTGAATTTCCTTTTCTACTGACTACTCCATTCAAAACTACGATGGCTCTTTATTACGAAAATAAATGTATAAAAGAAAATTTCATAATATCAGCTTCGAAATATTCAATAATAAAAGGTAATAAATTTAAAATTCGCTATCATATTGACCTAGAGTCGGAATTACACATTCTAACATATCGTTGGCAGACGCAGCTCCAAATCAAAACATATAAAACCTCACGCAATGCTTTGATGAATAATCAATAATATATTATAAAATCGTTCACAGCACCCAAAAGTGTCACTAAATATAGCGAGTAAAAATCGAACGTTCACAGCTCATAGTGAACGCGCGCGCGGCTCGTCGAGGACTGGCCCTCTATGACTGGCCGGTGACACGGCGGGAGCGGACACGTTAGAAGGGGAGAGGGCGCTCGCCCTATTCACTCTTGTCTCTCATACAGTACATTGTTCAACACAGCTGATTTTATAATAGTAACTTTTTGGTTGTTTCCAGTTTCTATTATCGCTGTTTAACCGCTTGTTTGTGTGGTCGTGAATTAGCTTTTCATTGAGAATCCGTTTCTACGTTTTTACATAGAAGACAGTTTGTATAAAAATTGTATTCAATGTTTAATCATTAAGATAATTTCAATGTATGTAAAAAGTATATGACAGTTCTTTATTCCAAATGAAGATATTTTACCTGCAGCAATGTAGTTATTGGCTGCAGAATTATTCAGGCCACAGCGCATATTGATCTGGTCGAGCTAGGATAATCTGTGCTGTGAATACTAGACAGTGGGATTTACAAATTGTATAATAGGTGTTCGTGTAAGGCTTCACATGGCACTCAGACAACCCAGATACATTTATTTTATGTCCAAGGCAACATTTTAACTGCGACAAACTACTACAGTAATTTTGCACTTTCCATGCCTTTATAACATCTGTAACGGTAAGACGTAGGACAATGCTACATTGCAGCTGAATGTAGCCGGCACCACCGTTTCGTGCAGTTAGTGAGATTCCTCCATTATACCTACCTATCATATTTAGTCTTAACTCAATTTCCTACTCGTAATATTTGTACTATTACACCCACCTACTGTAGCGGTTTTAAATTTTAGTCGAACATTATAAGATTTTTCGGTTAAGTTAAGGCTGTGGCAGTGGGCTGTGCGGATTCCAAAACAAACCGGATACCACATGACGACACGACCACAGCTCCGCAGTCAACGTGTCGAAGTCAGCTGCAGCAGCACTGCCAGCGTCATTGCTACATTACAAACCAATTGGGCCGCTAATAAGCTAAAAGACGCTATGACTACTGTGTGTCTAAAACGAGGTACTCTCTCTCTCTCAGTCGGTTATTATTTACTAAACTCCCTTGTGTAACAGACTTCTGTGACTTAGCAGGCTACACTGAATCATTTTACACATTTATACCAGTAGCCGTTCCGTGATGGATGGGAGTGGCATTAGGTATCATTGTAGCGTTCATGATATGACAGGCTTTTGACCAACAACGGACGAAAGACAACAACTTTCATCGTCCCTGACAATGATGATGAAACGCATTTATATTTCGGTGTTCGTTGGAAAATGCTCATCATTGTTAAACACGCGGACACAGAAAAAAAAACTGGAACACACACTGCATAACAATAGCAGAGAGATAGTTATAGTAGGCTGTAGGACAGTCTAGTCACTTGCGACTGGCAGGTGTCGTTAGCTGTTGCCAGTTGCCACCTGTTACATGTCAATGCTCCAGGAATGGAATTGTCTTATAATGTACGAAGACAGATGGTCTATGGATTAGTACACAAAATAAGGACACTTTTTTTTTAAAGGTTTAATAAGAAGTCTCGACCCTCACGTCCCTCTGGACGTCTAGATTTGTAGACACATGAAACTTCTTAAATATTTTATCTGTATCACGTAGCTGGATAGACATTTAAGTAAAACAATATAGCTTACGTAATATAAAATAATATCTATTTTTCATTAAAAAAAAATATATTCGCAAGGTCAGTAGACGAGACTGTTAGAGGCATGCAAGTCGTGCCAACTTTCTGTCTACAACAGTTTTGATTCCAATTTTGATCAATTTTATCTCCAGTTATCACATATTTGTTTATTTTTTTATAATTCAATAGGTAGAGTGGGGCCTATATTAAAGAAATGTAAATGATGGACTTTTATCAGGCAAAAATAGCCCTAATAGATTGCCAGATAATGATAAACATATAGGCATAGGAAATACCATGCTGCGTTACAGCCGCATTTGGGACGACCGAGGAGATACATACTCCTCGATTAGATGACCAATGTCTGGACACTAAGAATAATGTAACACAATACAGAAAGCACAAAACAGAGGCATGTTTCCGCCCTACTATTATATAACCCGTGTAGCCGACTGCTCTCTGTCAAGATCTCTGTGGCTGCTGTGAAACTGATCGTAAATCTTTATTTAGAAAGCAACGCAGTT
This sequence comes from Eumaeus atala, assembly GCA_017140195.1. Lineage (NCBI taxonomy): Eukaryota > Metazoa > Arthropoda > Insecta > Lepidoptera > Lycaenidae > Eumaeus > Eumaeus atala. Next base: position 771,802 of record JAFELO010000756.1, read on the forward strand.
CGCACTTCTATGAAATATACAATGTGCGTTAAACTGAAAGTGCGTTAAATTTAATTCCGTATTTCTAAAAACACAAGTAATATGACAACCGGCTGGCTCCGTTGGTAACGCGGCGGTTAGTCCGCGTGTTGCGCCACAGGTCGCGGGTGCGAATCTCGCCTAGGTCATGGATGTTTATATATGTATTATATTTATTTCTATATTAAAAATATTAAATATATGAGATTTCTTAAACAATTAAGGGATTTGAATACAACGATAAACTGGACATCATATGTGTAATAATGTTCTTAGCCTACGCACAAAAAACCAAACAAAAATATCAAGTACTTTAGCAACAAAACATTAATTTTCATTTTAATAAATGTCCACATGATGTAGATTTTAAAATTGCTGTCATGGATGTTTATATTTGTATTGTATGTATTTCCATATTAAGAATCTGAAACATATTTCCTTTGTTAGGACTGTAACACAAGTCCTTACGGTACTTACCACAGGACTAGGCCAACGGCCAACAGCGATAAATCCACACATGTTATTGTTATATGACTAGTTATTTAATAAAAAAAACAAACTTTTTTTTGCTTAAGCTGCTTGATAAGATTTCACTTTTTGATGTGTTACAAATGTGGAATTTTCATTGCTCCATTTAGTTGGTAAAAACCATTTCGTTACTTCGGGACACCTTAGGATACTTGGATGCTTTAGTGATAGCTGATTAGGGATTTCAATCTGATCTGCCGAATCGGTAATACGGTGGATCAGGCGTGTGTTCGACCTGCCAGATCCGGTAAAGCAAAAAAAACTCCGAAAAACGAATTAAAAATCAAATTATACGTTATATCGAGGTCTGCGGCGTTGTCAGACCTTAAAGTGTGACAGAAACAGTATACGAAAATATAGATTCCTATTATGAGTCCTCGTCATTATTGCAATAGAAAAAAAATACATTAAACCCGGTAAAGCCGGAACTGCGTTCATCCTGTAAAATCTGGCCGGATTGAAAATCATACCGGATTGAACGGCTGATGTTGGATAGCTTCAAGACGAAAGTCTTCAACCGATGCGTTCTGCTCGTGGTGACCTATGGCGCCGAAATATAGCTTCTTAATTTTGGACTGAACCGCACGTTTGCGGTAGCTCAACGGGCTATTGAACGTGCTATGTTTGGCGTTTCTCTGTCCGACACAATTCGTAACGAAGGCAAGAACTAAAGTATCCGATATCACGCGACGAATGGGCTCGCTGAAGTGGCAATGAGATGGTCACGCAGTCAGAAGAACAAATGGCAGATGGGCCAGTAAGGTTCTGGAGTGGAGGCTGTGTTTGGGAAAATGAAGTGTTGGTCGACCGTTCACCAGGTGGGAAGACGATCTCCGTGCAGTAGCCGGTCCGGGATGGATGCGAGTAGCAGGAGGTCGGTCGTCTTGGCGTTCATTGAGAGAGGCCTATGTCCAGCAGTGGACCGAAAAGGGCTGATAATGATGATGAGGAATGGCTGATGTGTCCAACAGTGTCGTTTTAAAATATATTGGAGATGTGTGGAGTATAATTATGTAGAGATGTAGAGCATGTAATTTCTGCGATATAAAGATGTTAGACTTTCTCATAAGATAACTTGGTGACCTGGTTCTGTTTTTCTGTTATATATTTGTTACAGTACGATTCTGAATTGTACCTACTTTGTAGCCTATGCCTCCTGGCGTGCTACATGTAAAATGTCTATGGGCGTGGTTCAAAAGTTTATGGTTTGTCATCAGAACCCGTGTTATAAGAAAAAAACTATACTGAAATATGCTTTTAGTTTATCACTATATGCACCATTAACAAGTGTGCTAGAACTTGTGAATTGAAACGTGAACTTTCTTTTAATATAATATGAAACTAACTAAATGTAATTAAATTATGAAGCTTGATGACTCGGCAACATTCAAGCCGCCGTCATTTTGTTAACCATCAATATAATAGGAGCGCATGAAAAGGCAAACTACGTAAGTACTCGTCTTTACGTTCTGCTTGTCGCGCCCGGAATTGTTTTGTTTGCAGATTACGTAAGTAATTTTTATTTACCAGATCGATATGTACTTACCCTATTTCTATAGGACATTAAATTTCACTCACCCTGCCGCATAGCCGGAGGGACTTGACTAGTTTAAGAGCTTTAATAGTTAAGTAATGAATTAATAATAATTTAATAAAACATTAAAATAGCTGCCGAAGAGCAGACAGATTTGCTTTTAAGCGTTCTAAAACCTAAGCATCCTAATGTAATACAGGAGTTTGAGCAGGCCATGAGCCCATTCTCTCCACCAGTCCTAATACCTTGCAAAGGCGGCAAAATCCGTAGGGGCTGAAAAGCCATTCGAAACTCCGATCGCAGGGCCATCGGCCGCACAATACCCCAGATTAAGGCCCCTGAGCCCATGGAGGACCAGCTACAAGCCCGGAGTTAAGAACACCCCTCACCGATAGTTGTCCGCGACAATAATGCGTGGTTAAGTGTGTAAGATGGATTGATGACCAGTGTATCAATTATATTCCCGCGAGTATTTGCAGGAAATGCATTCGCGTATACACGGCATCATCCGACAAATACCGCCGCCTAACCGCAATCCTACGCGATAGAGATACCGCGTATCATACCTACGCCTCGGAGGATGAACGCCTCTGCAGTCTCACGGATATCCGTAGCGATGCCACCGGTGCCAACAGTATAGGCACTCAGCCCGCAACTACCACGGTTCCCAAGGTACGTAAAGTGCCTGGGTGACCACGGCACATAAGAATGTCTCAGAGACTAAGGGTGCCAAAGGGCTCCCAAATTCTACAAGAGGAGGCTACCCAAGCCCCAGGGTATCCAGAAGCATCATCCCAGGGGACAAAAAGCCCTACAGGCACCCTAGCGCCCGATCCCAAACCAGCCGCCTCTACCTACTACCAATGCGTGGTCCCGGCCGTTAAAGGCCGCGTGCCACCACCGGCCAAGGTCAATCCTTCCCACATCCCCACCCCACGCAGCTACAGAAGACACCGATGCCCCAGGCACACAGTGGTCAAATGACCCCGGCACCTGTGCCTCTGATGTGCTTGATACCCCACATATCAGTATCAGCGCCATATACTCCTTGAGTGCGGCACTTGACTAACGAGAGGTCAAACTGCTCGCGAAACAAATTCGTCATAGGTCTATTCCTGAAAAGCTTCAGGCTCTTGATAACCATCACGCGCTGGCCAAGACGATCAGACGCCTCACACTCTAGGCCTCCCAATGGTTACAATGGGCAGAATAAAACCCAATTAGTACCGTTTAATGCAAATGAGTTTATAATAAACCCACAGACCTCTCCCATTTAGAAGAGGTACACAGTATAGTAACGGCCGGCCTGGCTTTGCCACCGGACGAGGGTATTGAGATCATATGTATGACGGACACAGAGGAAGGAAAGTATCTAATAAAGAACTTTCACTCAAAGAGGTGTCAAAAGGTCACTGACCCTGAAGACAAATACAGGTTGACGTCTCACAGATCCTTCACGTCTTGCTACAGGGTCTGAAGTTCTTTCGCCTAGGTGTATGAATGAGTAGTGCTGCAATTAAAAGTGCAACGTTAGTGACATGACAAGATCTTTTTTTTAAATGTTCATTATAAAAGTTCTTTTTTTTTTAATCTGAGCCGTCTTTTTTATTTTTTGTAGAAATGAAAGATCTTTCGAGAAGTAGAAGGAAAAATTATATCAATTAATAATTAATTAATATCTGTGGGCTTATCACACCACGTTAGTCTAGCCTTGTGCTAGTAAGGACTTGTGTTACATGTACTAGACAACGAAAATATATTTAATATTGTTATAAATTTAAGAAATTTTATATATGTAAGACTTTTGATTATATAAATACATATAATACACATATTAACATCCATCACCTAGGCGGGATTCGAACCCGCGACCTCGGGCAGAACACGCGGACTAACCGCCACGTTACTAACTGAGCCAGACGGTCGTAATGTAAAGTTTTTGTGAAGGATTTTCGTAATAAATTACACTGCAATATGAATAAAAAACAAAGTACTCAATTTTATTTTACTCTATTCATTACTAATTACTAATAATATTACTGATTATAAATATAGTAGGAGCTGAAACATTTCTTTTGCGTAGCACTCCCAGGAAAAGATCTATTATCATTTATATTTAGCGTTTCTAAAAATATACTTACAAAAATAAGATAAAAAACCGGTACAATAATAACTTCAAAATGTCTTTCATGGACGCTACACCTTTTCTATTAATCTGTCGCCCATCTGACAGTCACGAGTACTAAGATATGAACAAATTGGACATTATACAGCCTTACAGTAGGTATCTTGCGTTTATTGTAAGTATGATATGTATTTATTGCACGTTCATATTTTATTATAATGTTGTGTATTGTATATATTTTACGTTGATATTTTATTGTATTGTTATGTATTGTATTTATTGTACGTTAATATCTTATAGCTATTTGAATATCCAAACGTGTAATCCAAGCTGTCGTTATTTTTAAACCTTTTCAGCGTTTGCATGCAACTACTTAAGCGTATATAATGTATATGAAATAAACTAACAGAATGCGTTTAATTCTAACTGCGTTAACTAAAGTGACGCAATGTGTTGTGCAAAGATGTGCTTCACCGCACGTCGTGCGCTGTTACTACACAGTTTTACACGAAGGTGGCTATTGAGTGTCTCGTCGACGACGAGTACTCGTAGCTGTCCGATGAAGGTGTAAATGGCTCCTCTTCGCCTCCACGGCATAAGTCAGAACTAAAAAAAAAAAGCTTGTGGCAAATGATGGATTATTGCTAGTCACATTGTGCCGGAAATGAATAGTTCAGATGCTTTAGAGCACATACATACTACATACTTACATACTGACCTTACATACAATATACATTATAATGTAAGTCCTAATTTTGCCTGTTGAATCTCCCTGTGACATTCATTTACCCAGCTTGGCCACCACTGCTACTACGGTGTCGCCAGGCTGACTCCTTGGTGTATTAATCGCAAATAGCCCGAGAGAAGAGCTATCACTCTCTTAGGACTAGTAGGAGGAGTAGGAATTCGAACAGTCCCAAAACGACAGGAGACTGTATAAAATTGTAATCACTTTTACAAGCCAAGAAAAGAGAGAGAGCAGGCCAGTAGTATTTAGTAAGTAATGTTTCTAACAGCAAAGTGTTTATGTGAGTGTTAGGCATATGCCTGAGTTCTATTCTTGGTCTCGGATTCCGGCTGGCGAATGCACTAACAAATACTACATATCAATGTAATGAGCTCATGGCTCAGATAAACTTGACACCGACACTGTATCTAAATAATATTAAGTACTAAGTAGTAAGTACCCGCCGATGTAATATTAAGTACTAAGTAGTAAGTACCCGCCGATGTAATATTAAGTACTAAGTAGTAAGTACCCGCCGATGTAAAGTCCGAGGATGAGCCCTTACCAGGCCTTTAATAAAGAGAAGAAATAATTAAAAAAAGGCAGATAGCAGAGATGGTGAGCATTTCCTCTGAATGCGTTTTTAACATTTTACACCAACACTTGCGAATGAAGAAGCTTTGCGCGCGATGGGTGCCGCGTTTGCTCACAGTTGACCAAAAGCAACATCGAGTAGACGATTCGTCGGAGTGTTTGGCGCTGTTTAAGCGTGATACTAACGTGTTTTTGCAGCGTTATACACAGATATATCATTAGATTTATCCACGTTTCATATACTATTATATAACTACATACTTTCATGTACTATTATATATATGTATATATAACACAGGTATATCATTTGATTTACCCACGTTTCATGTACTGTCACAGTACAGGAAACGTGGATAAATCTAATGATATATCTGTGTTTCATGTACTGATACAAAATATACTACTGATACAAAAGAGCAATCTAAGCAGTGGACTGAGAGCGGAAAACCTACGCCGAAGAAACCTAAAACGGTTTTGTCGGCCGGCAAAGTGATGGCCACTGTTTTTTGGAATTCTCGGAGATTATTTTAGTGGATTATTTGCAAAGAGGTAAAACAATAGATGGAGAATATTATGCAAGCTTGCTGTAAGAAACCGCCTCATTTAGCCAAAAAGAATGTTTTATTCAACCACAACAACGCACCTGCGACTCGTTAAGGGTTGCAGTTGCCAAGCTCCATAAATTGCGTCTCAAATTGTTACCACATCCCTCCTGTTCCCCAGATCTGGCCCCGTGCGACTTCCACTTATTCCTGAATCTCAAGAAACGGTTAGGTGGCCGAAGATTTTCATCACATGATGAAGTCATTGTCGCCATGGACAACTATTCTTTGGGTTTAGGGAAAACATTTTATCTGGTTATCTTGGTATTTTAACTGGTGTAACGGCCTTTACCTCGATGCATTTAGTACTTCTCGCACTGTACTAAATGCATCGAGTTAAAGGGAAATTACGTTGAAAAATAAAATTTGTTTAAATCGATCATTAAAGTTTTTCTTTATCGATTCGGATACTTATCAATCACCCCTCATATCTCCAATACGATTTGCGATTCGCCTAGCTCAAATAGTACCGCCGTGCCGGTTAAGAATTCCGAGTCTGCCGCGCGCGTTTTATTTCACCCGTCTTAGGGTGAAGGGAACCATTCATTCACGTCTGTATCGAAGCTAAGAAGAATTTTAGCTACCTTGCGCGAGTTGTCCTCGGTGTCAGAATCGGACCCCTTTTTGACCCCAAACCTATTCTCGACATGAGCGCTCATAGCAGTCCGATGAAACCGTATTGGGCTTCTCTTCGCTTCTACAGCATAATTTCAGGATCAAAAAAACAAAAGATCTTTTTTAATAGTTAGGCACATCGTCAGCACATCTTCTGAAGCCCTCTCTAGTCGCCTCCAGAAGTGCACAAAAGGATGTATGAACAAAACGCATAAAAAGCTATTGTTGAAATTATAATAATTGGTTGGGACTTTCATTCACACTTCAAGGCGTGAACATAACTAATAATCAATAACACATTTTCTTAACATAAATCGACTTTAACTAATTATAGTAGTGAAGATAAAATTAGTTTTAAAGATGAACGTAATCGTTAAGTACCTAATATGAATCAAGCTTCATTAAAAGTTAGAACTTTTGTTATACAAAATAACTAAAGTAGTTACTACGAGTATGTCAATCATACATACATACATAGCATAACTGGGTGGAGTAAAGGAAATATCGTGAAGAAATCTACATACCAAAGGAAATCATAGTTTTCTATGTTTTCGCAATCGGCGGCATATGGCACTTGCATCATCAACATGTAGTGGTCTCGAACCGAATGCGGCCTGCATCTACTGTATATATAATAGCAGGCCTGCGGCCTCCACTATAGGACATTGTGTAATACTAGCACAGCTCCGCGGTTTTACTCTCGTGGGTAGCGTCATGGTGTATAGACTATAACCTTCCTCATGAATGTAGCTCTCACACACAAAAATAATTTAATATTAGACAATTAGTTTCAGAGATTAGCGCGTTCATACATACAAGCAAACTCTTCAGCTCTCTATTATTATTTTTATTTATGACCAATGCCAAAATTTTTGTTTCCCGTCGTCCCAAATGTGAACCTACTCTATATTAGAAGCGGCCCGCGGTTTGACTCGCTTAACTTTTATAATATTTGCCGTTATATATATATAATCGGACCAGTATAAGTAGTCCCTGATATTAGAGCGTCCAAAGTAACAAACAAATTCGTCAGCTTTACAATATTTGTATAGATTTGCTATGACTGATGGATGAATACGGGATGATTGGCGCTCAATGGGGGAGACCTACGTTGAAAAATGAATGGCTATAGGCTGATTCAATCATTCATTCATTCATTCAGATTTATTCAGGCTATAAATATTATGTGTAGGTACAAATTGGTGATTTTATTGCCTTTACCAGATTATAGGCTATTTATGTACATACCTTTAAGAATAAAAAAATATATAGCCGCGTGACTAGAATTTACTCTTTAATAAGGTACAAAATTCCTAAGTAAAATATGCACAAGACGTAAACGAGTAAAACGTTACGCTGGTGTTACGCCCGTATTACTAAATTACACCTCATGCCTGTTTCACACCGGGCGCCATCCTTTCTTTCGAAGTAAAGGGTAAACCTATACAGGCGTTTAACACACATTCACACACAGTCAAACTGAAACTTCAGAAAACAGCCAGCAACTCTATATCGTGTCATATTTTCATTCCAGCGCGTCTCACGTCACGATTTTAAAGACGCTTAACTTCAACTAGAAATACAGACTGTAGCTAACGTTACAAATAAACAAAAACCGATATTTATTGATTATATGTTTTATTATGTAGAGTGTTCATTAATCGTGTATACAACGCTTCGACTTGTGTGCGTGTGTGTGTGTGTGTTTGTGGTCGAGTCCATCGACGCTCGATAAATAGGTCACCTAACTTTTCCGTCTCTCAAAGTAACGCTTATATTTGTTGTCTCTCTGTCTCTACGTTTTTAGGGCACCGTAGCCAAATGACAAAAAGTGGAACCCTTTTACTTTCGTCATGTCCATCAGTCAGTGCGTATGTCACAGAGGTTTTACTCGGTGATTAGAGGAGGGTTTGGTATATTTGAAATTTGTAAGAACATATCATTTTGGAAAATGTAATTACAAGGTATGAATCTCGATACATATTTGTTTTTCAAGAGCACACAGCCGTCACCCTGTAGGTGTTTCTAAATCTAAATGAGATAGCGAATGTGAGGTATTCGCTTCCAAAATAGTAAAAGGTCTGTCGGCCACTCGAACTTTTGGACTACCGAGGGGAAAATTATATAATAAAATGAGAAATTCAATAAAAATTTCGAACTAAAATTGTTTCGCACAATATCGGTTTTGTAGTTCAAGAGATATTGTTTCTTTTTGATTCCGGGTGCATTGGCGAGTCCGGCTCACTCTTGGCCAAAAGCTTTTAAGTTAATATAACTAATTGATGCCTCATAGATATTATAGATATTATACCGTATATTGGTGCAGATGAGGCACATTTTAAGAAACACAAACACCTCCAGTATCTGTGTTTTTAAAACAGGCCTCATCTACGAACTCTATTTTTCACACTTCTTTCATCATTTTCATACGTTATTTAGACTGTGCAATACATTTGCATGCTCTATAACGATTCGGTCAACACAACGACATCGACGTCGGCGAAATGAAGGTGTGACACCCGTTAAAATTTATGGCACATCCTGCCCAGCTTGAAGTGTTAAAGACGTTCCTCGCGGCACTATTGAACAGTTTTGGGTATTTAAATAACGGTCCCCGTCGCTCTCCTCGAAACAGGTTTCGTCCTGTATTTCATGTTGGCGTTCAACCAAACACGCCTCGATGTTTAGCAGTTCACAGTTAAAACAGACGGACAGCAAAATGATTCTATAAGGCATCTGTTCTGTCATTTTAAAGTACATAACCCTTAAAATGATGATAATGACAAATAGAAGGAAGAAAAGAAATGATAGTGACAAAAAGAAGAAAATCAGACAACAGTTTTTTATAGCAATGGAGGCAAACGAACAGTTGGGCCACTTGTAAGTTGATCACCAACTCACATAGACCATCCGCAATCCGTTGCCAGCCTTTTAGAGATAAATTGGCTCCTTTCTTGAAGATCCCTAAATCGTATCGGTCCGGAAATGACGCAGGGGACAGCTGATTCCATAAAGAGGTAGTGCGCGGGAAAAAACTTGCGTTTAAAACGCACGGTAGTGTACGGTTTCATCGAGAACACGGTTCGGAACATTGAGATGGTGACGGTGAAATTTTGAATTCTAAAGCGAAGACCTGTAGTGAAATTCAGCTGCAGGTGTTAGTCCGAGCAATTCCTCGGAACAATCCCCGTGACAAACGCGGTAGAATATGCACAGTGAACTGACGTCTCTACGCAAGGCAAGCGTATCAAGCTGGTAGGTGGGACCTCGGCTGTAAACGATACGTCCCGCTCCACGTAAAATACGGTTAAATGTTTGTTATTTGCTAGTCCGCAGTAGTATCCGTGTCTCAGGGGTGAACGCCTTCATAATGTCCGGGACGTGGAACTTACACGGCGAAATGTAAATACACTTCCTTAACGTCGTGAATACATCAAGGGGACATGGGATGTTGTGTCTGGAGCTTCAACATACGTGAACTTATATGTCATATAACATTTTAGTGATTGTACGAATATTAATTATAAAACGGCTAATCTGATACAATTTTGAAATCCTTAATTCGATAAATTCAGTAAAACCTTTGGTAGGGAATTTTGATGTAGGCATTTTTACAGCATATAGGTTCAAACCATCAATCTCTCTCTCTCTCTCTCTCTCTCTCTCTTCTCTCACACTCACTCCAACCCAAACCGCTCAAACCGCGACAGCATAGTAGTCACTGGACGGTGGTATCATAAAAGCGAGAGGTATTACTAAAAAAATATCCATTTGTAAATTAGGACTCAAAACCACAGCAATATAAAACTAAATATGATAGTTCTATTTAATACTAATGTGCGAAATATGTGGCCACTGGCTATATGGCTGTAAACCAGTATAAATATAGGCATAAGCGCATAAATCATTTTGTAAGTACTTGTACAACAAGAAAGCGAACACTAGTGAGCAAAGATTAAAAAGCGTAAAATATGAATATTTTAATTGTTTAATATAATCATACTCATCATAAGTATTTATTAATGTTCTTGTTAATTACAGACACCTCACACTAACCGAGAACTGTTACCTGGTAACAACTAGGTAAGTACATACATACATACAAGAGATGTTACGGTACAGAATGAACACTCATAACAAAAAAATATAAAGTATTTAATATAAACTATACAGAAGCACATATACAAACCTCTAAACCAATTTCAGATCTATTATGTTGGTAATAAAATGTTACAATACACGTGGGTATACTTTAAATATACCAAGTTGTGGTTGTGCAAAAATAGTCAAAATAATCTCCTACTTGCTATCGCGTGTTGGAATCAGAATAACTGATACATTTGAATATTTATTATTTTATGTTTTTTTTTTGGATAGATTCTTTACTGACCAAAGTAAAAACTATATAACTTATAATCAAGTACACCTTCAGAATGTTCAGCTGAAGTTGGCGACAGCAGGCACGTACACATATTTATCCCCGTGGTTGAAGTGACAGAAGACGGGCCATATTGGCGATGATTGCCCTGTCGCGGCTGAAGCTCATTATGTTGTGACCCATCAATTCAAATAAAACCAATTGAAACGCGGAGCCATTTATTTGTAGGTAAGTACCTGGGTGACCGACAGTGGAATTTGAAACGATAGCCTTGTATCTGCATCTCTCCTGCGCTTTTCGCCAGTTGCAGTTCAGAGTAAGTTCATAAGTGTTCACTTATTATGAAAGAAGCGAATAATATTAGGTCGAACATGAATTATTTTAATTAATAAAATATCACAATTCGCTCAGTTCTGGTGTTTATGAAAAGGTTATCGCAAAATTATAGTGTTTTTTAGTATTAGTAGTTGAACCGAAAAGTTTTGAAAAGTGTACCATTAAAATTTACTACTGCAGCCAGCTTTTTCGGACTTCTCGACACGTTGAAGGAAAAGGCTTATGTCTCGTAGATGGACATAAATGAATGTCAGAGGACAGGGCCATAGGGAAGTTGGAAGAATTTCCACCGAAAACTGCTATGTTCTTAGCTAAAATTGCTAGTCAAAATCGGTGGACCTTTTGTCTGGCAACGACATTAGGCACAAGGAGAAGTTATTCAAATTTACAAACCTATATTTATGTACGTAAGAGTTCATTTTGTATGAACTACATCTATTCTTCTATACTAATATTACTTTTTTTGATTTTCCCAAAATTTACGTAAGGTTTCACTGGTAATAAATTATCTCTGTTATTCACGGGTGAAGCCGAAGTTTTAAATGTTTTTTCATGTGGTAGGACTGTGAATTATCAAATTCCTCTTTATCTTTATTATGTAACCTTATTTCTTGTCAAATTTCATAATTGTAGGTCCCTGGCAAGAATCCTCTTGGTTTTCTTGACAGACGCTTAGACAGACGGACAACGAAGATATTCTACAGTATAGACAAGGGCCTACATTTTTTATTTTCAGGTTCGTAGCTCGAAAAATATATCTACCTAAGGGATATGCAAAATTCCTTTTTTTTACCTATACAAGCAGGGGTTCGGCCCGAAGCAATGGTACCACAATGAGTAATGACACCCCAAACTTTTGTGTTATAAATCTCGATTTATTTACAAAGCAGACTCGTTAAAACTCGATAAAACAGTGAGGTATAAAATTCTTTACCGAATACCGAGATTTAATTAAATCTTGTCAGGTAATACGGTGAGTGGTGACGTTGATAGTTCCACGAATTATGAATGATGTCGTATGACGCACTTCAGTTTTCAGCGTGACTCAGCGTCAGGTTTTCCACAGCGCCATAACCTTCGCCACTTCAAAATTCAACCTTATTGTGTAGGTCATATGATGCTATTTGATTGCTTTCAAATCGATACTATAGGTAATGTGAATAGAAAACAATTAGGGCCGGTGACACAGGTTTCAATGAAAGTCCTAATTAGCGTATTACGAACTTATGTGTCGATGAATTTTGATTTCAAGTTCTGGTTAGAGCCCATTATGTAAAACATTTGAGAGGACTAAAAGTTAGCTGTGAAACCAGACTTTCAGGTTAACCACGACGACGGTGCGCGAGTGATACCACCCACCCGTGGTGGAAGGGGGGGACGGACGTTCCCCCAGTCATGATAGCCCAACGAGCTCATCCAGATCCTCCGATAATGCAAGACCAACTTTGGCTGTAGCTACAGCGCGTGAGCTTCCCCCTCGAGAGACTAGACAGGGGGGCGAGGGGATGCGGCCCCTTCGGCCAAGATAATAAAAGTTTCTTTAGCTAATATTAAATAACTATCGGTATACATCCTTCTCATCGGAGGGAAAGGAGGTGGTCCCACTATCGACCACAATTTCACCTAGATCGTCGCCCGGCGTGTCTGATAGTAACCGATGAAGCTGCACTGGACACTACCGTCAGCATTGAGCTGTCAAAAAGAAAAAAGAAAACATTCTTGTTATGTTCTGGTACGTATCCCGATCCTTCAGCCACGAACCGCACTATTCGCGACAGCGTAGCTGCGTTGACTTATTGTGAGAAAGAGGCAGCGCCAACTCGCTGCAAATCGATAATGACCCAGTCTCTTGTTCGTTACGCTATAACAACATACGCGAACGGTTGTATCTTCTGATGACATGACTTAGAAATACAAAATACTAAGGTTTTATTGGTTTTGAATAACAGCTCAGTACCACTCGTTCCTCGAACGGAAACCTCTGTGTAGGCCAACTCGCACTTGGCGAGTTCATTTCGTTTAGCCTCTACATTGAATTTTTACTATTTAATATTTTTCCTGTACTAAAGGTTTTTCAGTTTATTCGGGCTCGAAAATAGGAATAAAATGGAGAGTATGTTAGAACTTCAATCCTGAACATGTGAAACATGAAAATATGAAAATGTGAAAATATGATACTAAGCTAACAGAACCAGTAGAGGTAGCTCCATGCTGTATTTCAGCTGAATTGGCTGGGTCCGGACTGGAATTTGAAACGACTGGGGAAGTACCTCTCGCTTACATAACACGTCCCTAAACATGACAGATATGCTAAAGCGTTTCGTGCGGTTTGTGTGTAACCGTTGGCCCGTTGGCCCATTTGAACAAAGGACAGAGGAGCAACGAATCCGTACAAAAACAATAATGCGGATGTCTATGGGCGTCGGTAGTAGTCAAAAGGCTTCAATTTTTCGTTTGACTCCTACACAATAGACAATGCCGCAGTATGAGCTGGTGTTTATAATATAATTGCCAGTAACACATGTTATGTTCGCTAGTTTTACTTGCATTCTTATATAATACATCTCGAACACTCATAACTTAATTTGTCTATATTTGAATATACGTCATTAAGGCAATGGAAATTGTGGCACAAAATGGCGTCTCCGCAAAATTTTCTATTCAGTGGCATGTCTCAGTCAGCTCTATCAACATCCTGACCTTGGGGGTATTTATTCTATACAGTGATATTACTATGACCTCAACTATACCGTTGGAGGGTAAATTTTGTGTTTTACAATGGATATTTACAGACTGGAGGTTTTTTTATGACAGATGTAATGAATACCTGGCTCAACGAAACCGATGTTAATATTTTAATCAAATATTTTTTTATTAACGTCAAGTAACACTCGTTCTATCCTCGTACAACAAGGTGAAATAATCGACGTTGTGTATGTTTTTATCAGTATGCATCAAAGGGAGGGTAGTATTTTTCGAGCGTATGCATGTAGATTTCTGTTTTCTGATACAGTCCCTTCACCCTGTGATGTGTGAAAACACTCGCGCGCGGCAGCCTCAGAATACCTAATCTGAACAGAACCTGTATTGTAAAACGCCGAAAAATAGCAGATCGTATTGGGATTAGTCCCAAATCTGAGAGTATTGTTCGTACTTTTTGTAGTCGATCGTGTGTGCTGTTGTATGGCACGATGTGTGTCTGGGTTATGTAAGGAAAGTCACATTTGGTTGTATGTTGTGTAAAGGCTTAGAAAGGGTTAAACAGGGGTTATGTGAAATGTTCCCCTGAAATTTCTTTGATTTTTATTGTAGATGGTTATTTGAGAAAGTGAAAGTTAAGTTTACACTTTTTCATACTAAGGATACAAGTTTTTTTGTTATGTACAAAAAAACTTGTATCCTAGGAGTATTGTAGGAGTGTGTATTAGGTGTGTAACAATATCTAAAATAGTATTTTATCTACAAAGTATTTTCATGTATATAATTATATATAAGCTTTTTTATTTCTGAACCAATTTCAAATATTTATAAGATCATACAACTGGGATGCGTAATTGACTCATTACATTATAAATAAAAGTTTAGATATTGATGTCTTAAGTTTACGCGAATGTTAGACATTACAATAAAACTACTTTTACGGATTTTATCGCGGTTTATTAAATTATTTATGTAGCCCGACGTTTCAGAAGCTATACAGCAACCATAACCATCTGAATGGTATAAATTCCGAAATACAATTTACAATGGAGTTAGAGGCAAATAATTCTTTAGCTTTCTTTCTTTATTTTGATCCTCCGTAATCCAAACAACACATTCACATTCAGTCATACAGTGTATAGAAAACATACCCATACTTATCGGTATCTAAACGGTAATTCTCATCACCATCCAACGCAGTTGTCTACCGTGGGTAAATCTTTGTTTCAGAGAGCACGAGGCATCTATGACAAGCAACACCTGGATACCGAACTTCAACATGTCAAGCAATTTCTGCGAGACAACAAGCTTCGGCTTCCCCATCTGCTTCACAGAAGCCGAGTGAAACCAGCCCCTGTCGAGCGCTTACCAGCAATATTACCATACTTAAAAGGGGTGACTTATGAAATTGGCTATATTCTCAAGCGAGCTTCAATAGAAACTTATTTTAAGCCGCCAAAGATGATTAGTCAGTTCTTACCATCAGTGAAATGCCATATCCCTCTGCAAGATGCAGGAGTGTACAAGCTTGATTATGACTGTGGACTCTCCTATGTAGGGCAAACTAAAGGATCTATAAAAACTCACGTTAAAGAACACATAGCTGATATGAAACACCGACGTGTTATAAAATCTGCGGTCTGTGACCATGCTGAATTTGGCCCCTGCTATTACATTAGATTTGATAAAGCGCAAATCCTCATTAAGAAACACCGATTCCTTCCAAGGATGATCCGTGAGGCTATTGAAATTAAAAAGCATCCAAATTTCAATAGAGAAGATGGCTGGATTTTTCCCTCTGCTTGGGATCCAGTGGTGAACATCAAGACAGCAAGATATAATAAATACTGTTTGCGTTAATCGGAACAACTAAAATTATAATTCTTCGGGTACTTTTAAAAACTTTGTACATCAGGACATCTGTCATCTCAGTCCACCCGTGACCATCGTTGCTGTAAAAAAATCGCGATTAGGATTACCAATTAAGTATCATAAGGAATAGTAGCTAGAACCTCGGTACTACACATGCTATATGTTTCGCCCGTAGAGGTAATATAGATAGAGAAGGCAAGCGCAGCCTGAAACTCGCCCGTCTAAGTTAAAAGAGACAGCGAACGTAGTTCACTCTGCCTCCCTTTTTCATTTTTAGTATTGAGCTTAGATAGACAAAGATCTGCCACCCGCCCTCATATGACTATCTATGGCGTTCCATCTCTATCCATAATGAATGAATGAATGAAATATACTTTATTGAGCACAACAATACGGAACAAATTGGACATAATATTATAAATGTACACAAAGCCAGCCATATTATATCTGTGGTTTCACCTCAACCTACATTGGTTAGATTACATTATATTATAATTACAATAAAAATCGATTTGACCGGTTCGATCGATGTAACTGCTAATATGAATAACGCAGTTGAGCCGAAATTGCCGGCGGAGTCACGCGATCGGCGAGCGGTATCGCCAGACATCTCGGCGCCGAAACGCCCCCGTAGCTTAAACAGCTAACATAAAGCATAGAGCACATTTTTTTAACCCAGCTGTGTCAGGAAGGATGATTCCGTAGTGTAGTGTTCGTAGACACCCATAAAACCCGAGACTTAGCCGGCGCATTGGCAGCATTTGATATAGGAGTCTTTTCTTGATGAGCCCCAATTCAGGTCGGGAAATGCTGAGGGTAGCAGCTGATTCCACAATGACGTTCTGCGCGGTAAGAAATTGCTCCTGAAACCCACAGTTGAGGACATTGGGTCATCCATGAGGAGACGCTGGAACTAGACGTTGCGCACGAGAACAAAGCGTTGAACACTTACTGCGAAATAAAATTCACAGAACTGTATTCGTAACCGAGCGCAACAAATACAAATACAGTTTTCACTACTGTTGGCAGTCCACGAGACTGCATCTGGATCTGTTTACCTTGGGAATAGCTATGAGCTGTGAACTACCTTTACCTCCGAACAAATAAGCATTACGAAAATCGTCATCAGGTTAAGTGTACTTGTTAGTGCTTCATATATTCGTTCCAAGTTCTTGTGTTATTTGGAATAGTGCCAGCGGAGGTTCAAGTGACCTATTTGTGAAAGAAATTATGTCCCCTTGAAGTTGGTTTGCAGTTGCCTTTTAGCTATTTTGAAATCAAAATTTGCACCCTGAATGTAAAATAAGTAATAGATGACAGATAATAGTGTTGTTTCTCTTCTAACAAGTGTAAAAGCGCAGACGGCACCGGTTTGTCTTATAATACAGCAGTCGGATCCTTTTTCGGCTACCGAGGCTTGCTATTTTTTTAAGATTTTTAAGAATCCAAAATAATTGAAACCTAAACCTTATTTGGTGAACCAATTAAGTACTCTTTTATCCCTTGTGCAATAAAAAAATATTTAATGGAAAAGAAACGTAAGCTGCATATGAGCCTCTTTTATTAAACATTAAGACGGTTCATCTATAAAAAAGCAAAATGGCATGATAAATATTTTGTTACGCGATTTCGGAAATGCTTGTTTTATTGACTTCCAAAATTTTTATCTCTTGTAAAATTAAAAGAAATTTTATTAAAAGAAATAAAATTAAAAGTATTCTCATACTTAGAACCTTGTAATTTTGGTCCAATTTCATTTTAATGTCAAATTCTTTAACGCTTGTTGGATAGCGCCATCTAGTACACCAGGCCAACACCATTTTAATTCAATATTAGTCCGATAGATGCTATTGTTGGCTGAAAATGCTGGCAAATGAGCGATCGTAGCCTTTTAGTGCTATCAATGTTCTTAAGCATCCACACAAATAAGAATACGTGCAGCAATAGCTTCCACCAAAAAAGAACAAAAAGTGTACCAATTATTGTTGCTTATAACGTAAATGGTTTGTGTGAAATACTCACCTATGAAGCTCGAGTCATCATTCGCGTGCAGAGCGTGCATGACGAGCTGCGCGAGGATGGGAGTGCGCGCTGGCAGCGGCGGCGCCAGCCCGCGCAGGGACACCGGCGCGGCGGACCAGATGGCGCCGCAGAGCATCCCCTAGGGCTTCGCCACACGCATCGCGCGCCACGCCCTGCGCCAAACAATCAGAATGAGATTTACATCATAGTCGATAGACACGTCAAATCAAAACGTCCCGCCTCCTAGGTTGTTCCCTTATACAACAATGGAAAAAAATGGGATGCCCATAAGGCAGTTGAGAATGTCTAAATTATCTATTAACGGGGATCTACTCAATAAAACAAAACAAAAAATAAGTGATAGTTCAATGATTCCAATTTTTTTTATAACTTCCCCTTAGTATATCATTCATTTTCATTCATCAATTCAGTTATTAATTATACAAACACCTACCTCAGATAAACGGTGTTACCGTATAAATAATGGTTATTAAAATAAAACGTCCTTTGATCTTACCCTTTAACTGACGGAGGTGCCAGGCAGGGGTCAGCGTGAAGGTGAGTACACAAACAGCTTTTTATTCAAGAAATGCACACTACCTATATATAACATGTGCGTATATTTTGTAAACATATAGTCCATTGGAGAAGAGGAGAAAATGATTATGTAAGTGAGATCTAGAACCGAAATTATTTTATATTACACCAGTTGGTCCTGAGGTTAGCGCGTTATACCAAAGTCTTCAGCTTTTGTAATATCAGTACAGATATTGAAGTATATGCTAAAAAAAGAAGAGAGAGTTGAGGCAAGTGATAATGATTGGTTCACTCACTTCTTTCTCACACGCGCAGAGGAGAACAGACAAGGCCAGCAAGGTTCTAGAGTGCCAGGAAGTGTGAGAAAAACAACTGTTGTTCAACCAGCAAATATGTGGGAGGGCCAACACTTTATAGGGTTCCATGGAAACTATACAGCATCTCTTTGCTATCCGCCTATCTGTACGTCTTAAGAAAACATAATAAAGCGTACTTTTTCCCTAACTTAGAATAATGAAAATTGGCATCGATTTTTTGATAATAATCATTTATGAGTGCAGGTCCTGTGATCAAAAATACAATTAGAATCCGTCTCAAATGAATCGTTTCGTTAGAATTGGCTGTCGTTCAAAGGCTTTTAGCGGATCGCTTAAAAGCAATGAGCAACATGATTAGACATTTTTTATAATGATCAGGTCTGCAATGAACATGAAAATAAACATCTTCACTGACGAATTGATGAACAAAAATGTGTTGCTTTGAGTCTCAGTCCTTTCTTTTACTTTAAAAGGACAGTCGAGCAGTCAGACTCTCATCACAGGTTAGTAAATACATCTTTATTGCATAAAGGGGTAAACGAGAAATCGGAGCCTATTACGACTACCGACGCCCTTGGACTTTCGCATGATTGTTACGGAGATCCATTGCCCTCCTGTCATCCTCCTCCCCAGTGGGACACCGGTTGCTCACAAACCACACAGCGACGCTGCCACTTTACGCCGGATCGAGTCAGCGAGAGGTACTTCCCCGCCCGTGCCGGCCCAATTCCGTTGCATAGAAGGACTACCTCCGCCTATGCAGCGTGGCACTACCTCTTCCTAAAACACACACCTGTCACACCTATGCGACAGTATCATATACTACTAATGTTATAAATGCGAAAATATGTTGGTAATGTTACACACAAAAACTACCAAATCAATTTAGACAAAATTTGACCAAATATGGAAAAAAATATGACATGTGTAAGAGTCTTATAACAATAGTCAAATGGACAATTGGGGTCAAAACGAACGAAGTCCTAAAAGCCCACACATAGTTTGGTCTCCTCCCGGAAGATACAGTACAGAATGTAAATAAATTGGCACCTAATGACTTTGGCCTTAACGTGACTCTATGACGCTAAACAAAACTTTAAAATACCTTTTGGATCTATTATCCATCCTTCCTTCTCCTTTAAACTAATTAATGACACAGACGTCAAAGTGGCAGTTTTGTCAATTTCATCGCAAGCCGTTGGATATGACGAATTTTGTCTGAGAATGATAAAATTTTTCCTTTCTTGCTACCAGTTCCTACTCACATATTTAATTACTCACTATCCACAACTACTTACCCACAGGCCTGGAAAATGGCTAATGTCATTCCTCTACCTAAAGTAACTACTTCCTGTTCTCGTCCTATATCTATTCTGCCTATTTTATCTAAAGTTTTTCAGCAAGTTGTACATAAGCAATTCTCCCTTTTCTGATACACTGACAAATTTCTAAATACTTTTCAATCTGGTTTTCGTTCAGTCCATAGCACTACTTCTGCACTGGTACACGTTACTGATGATAATCGCATGCCCATGGCAACTGAAGCTGTTACTGTTCTCACACTGCTCGACTTCAGTAACGCACTCAACTCTACTGACTTTGATAATGAATAAAATGTAAAAGAATTAAATAAAAAAAGCGATACACCGACGCATTTATGAAGGATTAATAAATAGTATTCGCTCGTACGTCATCTTAAAATCTGTGTTAATAAAAGCTGTAATCAAGTGTGATAGCTTCAAAGCAATAAAGTTAATCAACAACTGGTTAGCATAATCTCTCTAAAGAGCTTACCATCGAAAACAGTACGGGCAGTTCATAGCTAATTCTGTGTCTGGAAAGTTTTTATATGAGTGTGTGTGTGTGTTAGATGTTTTATATGAGTGGCTGACTCGGCAGGAATGATTCTGTAATAAATTAAATTTGTTGTCAAGGTAACGTGTTTACGACGAAATTAATTTTACAGTTTTTGCCATATTTTGTAAAAAAAAATGCGTGTTCTACTATATAAGAAGTAAAATATGGGCCTATAATGTATTATTGTGGACTTGCCACACCATGTTACCCAGGTCCTGTGGTAAGCATCGTGAGGACTTGTGTTACAGGTACTACAAAACGGCAAAATATTCAAAATTTTTATTACATAGCTTTTTATTATGGAAATACATATAATACATGGAGAAACATTCATGACCTCTGTAGGACTCCAACCTGCGACCTCTGGCGTAACACGCGGACTAACCGCCTACTTACCAATACTCCTTTAATAATAAATTAAATACACGTATATATTAGGCCAATGGTTAGAGTTACATGTTACCCACATATCATATTTCTTCCTGTTATAAAATTTTAGTAGATAGATCCACTGCTCATCTCTATTGCGACACAAGGACAGCTAATATCAGTATGAAACTCGGGTGCCTATGCTGATATGAAAACTATTCTGCAATTGTCTATGATTTAAATAAGAAAACTGGCCAAGTGCGAGTCGGATTCACACTCCGAGGGCTCTGTACCAACGCGTGATACGGACGTGATACAAAATGAGGGTTACCTAAACTATGGACGATATCTGATTGTACGAATTACTCTATCGTCGTTTCCACCAAAAAATGTCTCAAAAACATAATCAAAAGAGCGGCAGATACGTGATATATTTTTCGAGGACTGTTGTATATATTTTAGCCTGTATAGAATATAATTAGATATATCTTCTTAACATATATACATTTTCTATTTTTAAATATTTTATTTTTCAATATGGCTACCAGGTTATGTCCACGATATTTACTTATATGTACTTATATATGAAAAGGATTAGACGTATATATAATAACATATAAGTGAATTTTTATTATATATACGTCTAAACCTTTTCATACGATGTTTCACTTCACCAAGACAGATCAAATTATTTTCATTGCTGCCTAGAACTAAGTATCTTAAACCTAAAGCTTGCTATCTAAAATAATATAGCTGAGCGTGGTGATCGACAAATAATGTAGCTTGCCTAGTAGGTACATATTATGTATTAGGTAAAGTTGGTAATGAACCTTTATATAACTCCCAGTTAGCGGGCCCGGAGCCCGAGTCCGACCGCCTCGTTACTCGCCGTGACGTACGGGCGCCAGTCCGCGTCCGCCGCACCAGACAGCTTTAGACACCACTACTTATTTGCCCTTCCAGTTCCCACCGCTACGCCATCAACGCAAAATGGATAAAGTTTGAAGCACTTAGCGTGACGTATTATCTACGCTTCGGTATGTACACGTCGACATTATTTACTCAGGGTTAGAACCGGCGGTAGTGCTTTCTTTTATCTTTGAATTACTGACAAACATTACAGACACTATTAATATACTTTTGATAACGTCTTGTAAATCGGTAACGCTAGTTGCATGCGCAAATAATATGACGTCATTGTAACGTTCTGAATGGGCGGAGTCTTTTCACTCCATCGGGCGACACGTTTTCAGATCAATTACAGAACCGTTATCAGGAAAAAAATTATCATCCGCAAACCAATTAACAGCTAAACAGGTTTGACTTATCATGTTTAATAATATTCTAAGTAAGTACTAGACATAGCAGACTTCCGGTTGGCATCTTTGTAAAGATGGGCCTTTGGTTCACAAAAAATAACCTGCTAGTATCAACGTTCTTTTTTGGCCTTGGGGATCAGTAATACGATGACGGTGTAGAAAACTGTTACGTACCTATATATTTAACTTCTTCTTTCTTCTTATCGGTCCACCGCTGGACATAGACCCTTTTTTTTTGTTGACTCGGTAAAACGCATTTACGCACCTTCACCGGCCCTGGGTGGGGTTCAGTGGTGTGTGGGACTCGCGACACATGATGATGCCGAATACCCTCAAAAACCACCGCGAGTGCCATCAGTGCCCCCCTTGGTGAGGTGCACAGCAAATCACCGGAACGGCACCTCGACGGTTAGTCAGCCCCCTAAGGGACCAACTCCTGGCTTCACAGATGGGCTTGCCCCGCACTTCAGGACAAACCCACCGACTTTGGGACAGTGCAAGCTCACTAGCTTCCCATCCTCGCCCCTTGCCCCGTGCGCAAAAGAGCCTACTCCTGTTGCTCTTAGGTCCCCTCTTCTTCCAAAGAGGGGTACCGAGAGCGGTTCCTCCTCCTGATCTTTAAGCTCCCTCTTTTATAAGAGGGGTGCAAAGATCCCCCTCGATTCAATTGGCTTCACCTGGGTTCACCCCAGGCTAATGAGCCCCACCGCCACGACAAGGCTTGAACCATGGTGGGGTGGACATAGGCCTCCCTCAATGAACGCCAAGACGACGATTTCCTGTTACTCGCATCCATCCCGGACCGGCTACTGCACGAAGATCCTCTTCCCAGCTGGTGAACGGTCGACCAACACTTCGTTTTCCTCTCTCTCCACTCCAGAACCTTACTGACCCGTCTGCATTTGTTCTTCTGAGTGTGTGACCAGCCCTTCGCCACTTCAGCGAGCCTATTCGTCGCGTGATATTGGATACTTTAGTTCTCTGCCTTATGACTTCGTTGCGAATTCTGTCGGACAGAGAATTAACTATTTATCAATACCGCGAAATCCATACAATTATTCTAAACAACCGGCGTGTATGCATAAATGTCCTTAGTTAAACACGAAATCCAATAGAGACGATAATAAAAATGTAGCAGCCGCGTTCTCGTCGAGTGGTAACCCCCCCCCCCCCCTCCTCCGACTCTCGACGTCGCGAGGTGAAGGTAAGAGGCTCTCCTGATAAAAGCATTGCTGGTCCTTTCCGGATTATTGCTGAAGTGAAGAGCCAACTCGGAGCCAGCTTTGTCGAGTTGAATGAGCATTTCTTTTTAGTAACACTTCGTAATTATACGGAACGTGTCATTTTAGCTTCATGTATTATTTATGACGTTGAGTGCAACTAAACCCCTGTGTCATGAGACAAGTGACACATATTAGTGAATATGTACATTCAGGGGGACCGGGGTTTGGAGTTAAGCGGGCCCCCTATTCTACTCATTTTTTTTTTCATAAGCACATGGCGTTCCTATGACTGATTAGTGGTTAGTTAGTAAAGTTTTATAAGTAAGGAATAATAAAGATTATGCTAATATTTTGTGAGATATTGTAGTGCGTCTCTAACCTTTGAACTACCGAATTATCGGATAAAAATTAGATTATATAACTTTATAAAAATTTAAACGAAAATTGCTTTAGTTATGTTTGGGCAGAATCACTGGAGAGCTTGCAGAAAATGTTGCACAGCCTAAATAAATCCTCGCGACGTATTGGCCTTAGGACGAACTTGGACAAGACAAAGGTCATGTTCAACGAATACGTTCTCCCTAGGCCGGTCAACGTCGATGGTGCTATTCTCGAAGTTATAGACGAATGCGTCTAGCTTAGGCAATTATTACAATTAAGAAGAAGGATTCAGGTGGGTGGGCAGCATTTGTCACATTCTCACGTCGCCTATACCGCAGAGCTTGAACACGAAAGTCTTCAACCAATGCGTTTTCCCCGTGATGACCTACGAGGCCGAAACATGGCCTCTTAATTTAGGACTGGTCCGCAAGTTTGCGGTAGTTCAACGGGCTATTGAACGTGTTGGGTGTTTCTCTGTACGGCACAATTCGCAACGAAGTCATAAGGCAGAGAACTAAAGCATCCGATATTGCGCAACGAATAGGTTCGCTGAAGTTGTAATGGGTAGGTCACACACTCAGAAGTACAGATGGCAGATGGGCCAGTAAGCTTCTGGAGTGGAGGCTGAGTTTAGGAAAACGAAGTGTTGCTCGACCGTTCACCAGGTGGGAAGACGATCTCCGTGCACTAACCGGTTCTGGGTGGATGCGAGTAGCAGGAGATCGGTCGTCTTGGCGTTCATTGAGAGAGGCCTATGCCAACAGTGGACCGATAGGGAATGATGATGATGATGTTTGGGGTTTAGGTACCTTTGGGGTTGTTTTAGAGCTGCCCTTCACACCCATCTTATAAGAAGAGGGGGCTAAAGAGCGGGTGGAGGATTGCTCTTTGTACCCCTCCTATAAGAGGAGGTACAAAGGAGCAAAAGTAGGCGGTGTTTTTGCGCATGGGGCAGTGTGCGAGGATGGGAACCTCACTCCATTGCACTGTCTCAAAGTTGATGGGGTTGTCCTGTAGTGCGGGACAACCCCATCTGCGAAGGTAGAGTCGGCCCTTAGGGGACTGACTAGCCGTCAAGATGCCCTAATGATTTGTACCTCACCAAAGGTGGTACTGATGGCACTCGCGGTCGTTTCTCTGAGTATTCGGTACTATAATGTGCTGTGAGCCCCACACACCACTGGACCCCACTCAGGGCCAGTGAAGGGGCGTAAATGCGTAAACAAAAAAGAAACGCCTCTGTGGTGTAACGTTGCGGGTGTCACCTGTTAGGACCGTTAGCCGCGTGGGGTCCTGAGTTCGATCCCCAGTCGGGCAACTATTATTCAATATTTTTCAGATTATTCTGAGCACACATTATATTGTCCGGGATTGGAATGTGCGCGAAGTGACCATATATAACGGAAGACAGTGGGCTCAGACTATCAGCTGGATTTGGTCACAACGGAACAGAGTTTTCGGCGATTGAGGACATTTGCGCATACATGGCACGCAAAGAGGAAGGTTAGGTAACGACGTAGCTGCATCAAGATGATCAGGACGAGGCCGATGACAACTCCTGTCTTTGTGGTGTCAGGCCCCAGAAAGGGGAGAGTGAAATAACGAGAGGGCACTTAAATAATGTGTAGGGAGTCAAGAATTGCACGTTGGGGAACAGAGCCGGTGAGCAAACCCCCGTGCATCTCCCATGATTCGCTCCATATACCTCTCGGTATAAGGTGAGGTAGGTTAGTGCCACCTAAGACAGCATGGGCCTCAGTACCTTGGCTAATCGTGGGTGTGCTAGTGTATCTACTGGACTTACGGGTTATGGATGTACTAGCACACTACCTAGCCTATCTCTTCGGGGATAATATGCGCGAAAATAATTCACTTTACTTTTCACATTAAAAGAAAGTTTTAGAGGTGTGGATTTTTTGTTTGCTGCTAAGGCTAAACCTTTCTTAAGCGCGTCCTACTTGCTCTTGGCTGGTTTTTTACAATTATATTTTCTTCCCACCACTCAGATAATGATTGTTTAACCAGATTATCTATATACATTATTAAACAAAGTCCCCAGAAGCTGTATCAGCATGTGGTCAATTTTCTCAAAATCGTTCAGTAGATTTTCATGCGGATTTTACATTGGTAAAAATCCGTTCTATTAACGACTCCTGAGGAGCTTTCCTCAGGAGTCGTTGGTGTTAGTTCTCTAAATTGCTACCTTAGTAATCAGCCAATCCAGCCGATATTATTCACAGTTGAATCCGGGGCGGATCGCTAATAATCCCAATCGCTCGGTGGCGTTATAGTTTATTTTATTCCCTTGTTTTATTATAGGAATTTTTGAATAGTACTTTATCAAGAGTTTTCAGTAGATTTACTTCACCTACGTAAAATTAATAACATTATATTTTTGCGCAGTTCCAGTTCATACAAAAATTAACCTCATTTTCGTTTTTAGCAAATTCCTACAAGTTAAATGAAATATTTTGCCCGGCTTGTATAGATTTTCTGTGTCAAGCCGTTTAATTGAAAACACGTCCTAGGAACTGTAAAGCCTTACAGCGTAGCCTAGAAATGTGTGCGTCATGTTAGAACGCTCCAGTAACTGAGTTGAAGGAGTTATATCGCGGAATTACTGCATTATAAGGGGTAGTGGTATGCTACATTGCAGCGTACTTGAGCCAGGATAACCGAGAAGGTACCACTCGCTCACATGGTACCGGTGTAAATTGACATCTTCGGTATTACGTTTTGCGCGGTTTGGATTGTGAATAGTGAGTCGAAGGAGGGCAACGAATCGACAAAGCAATTATGCTGATGTTCGTGGAAGTCAGTACTCGTAAAAAGGCTCCGTTACTCTTTTGCCCCCTACCCTTCAAAAGAAAAGAAAAGTCAAATATAACAATTATACATTAGAGATCACTGTTCAAAAATAATAAAGAAAATAGGTACAGCTCGGACACGTGACTGGAGTTACCTTTTTTTTCGGAGGGACCTTCTACTGGTTGGCGGCGCTATTGCTCACAGCCTCTACAGTTCAACGGAATAGCGAAGACTTTTGTGTCTTTTGGTTAGAGTTTACCTACTCCAACGAACATGATTGTGGAGAGGAAGGTGCGCATAGACGTAAGCGGGATAAAGCGTTACGCTCACTTTTTTTTTTAAAGATGTAGTGTAATGCTGTATTTCAGCGGAATAAGGCCCACACGACCGAGGGACCTCTCGCTCACCTGATACTGGCGTAAAGCGACATCTACGGTGTCCCGTTTCGTGCGGTTTGTGAGTAGCCGGTGGTCCATTTGAGGAAAAGAGGATGACGTATTAGTACAGTAATTATGCGGATAATCATTGACGTCGATAGTCGTGACAAATTCCGATTCTTATTTGCCCCCTATACTATATTCTTTTCCGTACCGTTACTATTATATAATAATTTGTGATTTTTTCAGTTTTCTACCTATTGCCGTTATTACAATAGAGGACGAAGAATGAAAACACTATCATGTCTGTTATATCTAAGCCCCCTTAAGTATTTATTTTATTTAAATTGAAGTGAATATTTAAAACGTCTAACTGTTACTTATAATTGTCGAGCGATGAAATGACGTTTCTCTTAAGTAATGTTTTTATTCTGTTTTTTTAGTATTTGTTGATGCAACGGCAATGTAAATCATCTATGACAGACCGCCAGACGGACGGACACACGTGCGGGCAGGCGGGTAAATGCGACCATAGATGAAACAAACTGACGCACACATAAGTATATGATATGATATGAATAATATCAGATTTTTGTGCGTGCGTCAGATCTATACCTAGGATACTCTCGTAGGGGTAGAAATACGGCACAAATTCATTCTAACAAACCACCCACCTCGGGGTTTTACCCGTGTGAATACTTTCCCAAAGGAATGAAATTCATTTTTGGGGATGAAAATTATTTTTCATGTTATACAATTATTATCTTTTTTACTGCTCAGAAGCTGACGTAAATGTCCAGTGCAACTTTATCGAGGTTTTGATCTATATGTATGTAAAGCTTCAATCAAACCCGTTCTTGGTTTTTTTTAATAGCATAGGAGGCAAAGAAACAGTTGGGCCTCTTGTAAGTAAGTGATCACCAACGCCCATAGATATCCGCAACACCAGAGGACTCGCAATAACGTTGCCAGCCTTTTAGAGATAAATAGACTCTTTTCTTGGGTACGTCAATAACGAAGGGGGTAGCTGATTCCACAGAGAAGTAGTGCGTGGAAAAAAAATGCGCTTACAACGCACGGCGGAGGTCTTCGAAACTTCGAGATGGTGCCGGTGAAATTTTTGTATTTAATGAAACTCAACTGCAGGTATTAGTCCGAACAATTCCTTCGAACACTCCCCGTGGTAAATGCGGCAAAATATGCACAGTCATAGTTGCATCTCTACGCTAGGGAAGAGTATCAAGCTGGTTCGAAAGACCTTGGCTATCGACGGTACGAGCCGCTCAACATTGAATACGGCCAAATGTATTGAGCTGATATTGCGGGGCTCCAGCCCAAAAGTGATAGCAGTACTACATGTGTGGTCGGATCTGCGCTTTGCAAAGTTGCAGCCGATGAGCTGCTGTGAAGTGCTGCCTCAGACAACCGAGCACACTTAGCTTCTGGGAGGTTAATTTAGCCTTAACTTCCAAGTGACCGCGGAACTGATTGTTACTCGAGACTTCGACACCAAGTAGTCCGATACTAGCTGAGGCTGCAAGGAAGTGTTTTGAAACCGAGGAGAAACGGCAAAGTGTGTTTTCTAGCAGCAAATGCGCAAACTTCTGTCTTCTTGGGGTTAAATTGGACTAGATTTAGCCGGCCCCATTCCGAGACTTTTGACAACATGCACTCAGCTTCAGACACAAGTTTTTTCAGGTGCTGATTAAATTCTTCCCATACAATAATGACGCGGCCAGTATATAGAGCGTCTATGGTGCTATCGTCCGCTTAACAATGAATGCCACCGGTTTGGAGCATGCCATTGATATGCAGGAAAAACACCGCGGATGCGGAACGCAGTCTTGTGGAACGCCAGCTTTTACGGGATTAAGGTCTGAGCATGAAACATCAACTACGTCTGCTCCGGTCTGTCAAAAAGTTGGTAATCCAGGCGCATAATTTCACGGGAATCCCAAAAGCCGGAAGCTTAATAATAAGAGCTTTGTTCCAAATCCCATCAAAGGCTATATATGCCCAGACAAGTATGTCTTGGCAGTAGCCAACGCCTTTCCCTTCGTTTCAACAGCCTTCACCCACCTATGCGTCAGGTGAGTCAGGAGGTCACCGGCCGAAAGACAGTGACAGAAACTGTACTGACAGTTACAAAGTAGCCGATGCTCCTCTACTTACCACAGGAGCTGGCCTTTGATTATTGTTTCCATTGTCTTGGAAAATAAAGGGGTTATAGCCTTTTTATTTGGGATCGGGTGCACCAGTGCGGTTTTCCAATTCCTTGGGACGATGCCGAGATGATATGAGTACAAGAAAAAACGCATTAAGGCAGGTGTCAAGTCAGGAGCACATTTTTGCAGTACGGTTGGTGACATTTCATCGGGTCCAGGCGACTTTTATCTCGCTCTGTCGGATCTTTACGTCCGGCAGTTCTAGAACCTCGCGTTGTGATTTCCCCCGAATTCCTTAGTCATTCAGAGTCGAGTAGGATGCAAAGAGAGAGCACAAAAGATCTGCATTCACTGTTGCATCATGAACCAACGCGTCGTCACACCTTCACAGAGGTGCTAAGGATGGCCGACCAAAGTTTCCTAGGACAGACCAGAATACAAGAGATCCCGAAGGAAGGTGGACAAGCCCCTCGCCAAATTTGCCTATATGTTTGACAGAACAACAAACATTCATTTTTTATATTATAATGAGTGTGTTTTATGATATAAATATCGTCCAATTTAGGCCTAATAACAATGCATTATAGGCTATTGTTAAGGGCACTATTAGTGCTCCAAAAAGGCTCAAGGTAAACCCCCATTAAAATATAGACGAATGTACAGAACGCGATTACGTTGAGCCGTAGATTAAGGAGCCCTTTAATTAAATTGGTATTACTTCCGCGTACAACCCTATGTAGATAAGGTAAGCCTATACCTATAGGCTTACCTTGTACCTACAAATCATTATTGATCATAGGGCATAATCTATTAGTATGTGAAGAGACAATATCCCATTCTTTTTCCATTGACTTGCGTAAATGAAGGAATTTGAAAATGGGTACAGCTGAAGATTGTTGTTGTTGAAGAAAATCTGCAGAAAGCTAATATTATAATTTAAAATGTATGAGATTTTATCATTTTAACTAACTACTAATGTCTAACAAAATTTGGATGTACTAATGTTCGGCTTTTATTAACACGAAGGTTTTACTTATATTATAAAGATACCGTTCAAGGAGTACAAACTGTCTAAGTAGCACTCTATGTTTAAGCCATTTTATATTATATACTTTATTGTTATAAATTTACACCGAATGTATCCGAAACTGTTAAAATAACCCATAAATGTTATTCTTCTAAGCTGAATTAATCACATTATGATGAATGGCTTATAAAATAAATAAGAATTAAAAAAAATATATTTTACTTAAACACAGTAAACTGTATACGATTATTTTCTTAATTAATCTGAATTAAGACCTCTGGGAGAGCAATGATGTTTATAAAACTACATGACAAATGCTTGTATTTCTGCTCACAAAACTAGATGGATGTTGTTTAATTCTGATAGCAAGAGGACAGCATATATAAACACGTACTCGTATGTGAACATGTTGACCAGGTCGGTCGTGCCATCCCGATTCGGCTGACAACAATATCACCAGCTCTATTTATGTACCATCCCGATTCGGCTGACAACAATATCACCAGCTCTATTTATGTACCTTTCAATCCAGACAGTTAGTGTCGGGTCCTCTACTCATTCGTGGAATGAACTTTTCTTGTGCGAGTGGCTAGGCTACGTAGCAATCCCCAGTCACAATTATTTTCAGAAATACATCTTAGCAAAAATAGATTGAATGACTAGACTAGTAGCGCCTTGCGATTTCAGCCACGCAAACTGCTAGCTCCGCTCAAATTTGTTACAGAGCAATTCTTCCTCGGTAAATTGACTATCAAACACCAGAAGAAATTTGCAAATCAGACCAGTTCCAGAGATTAGCGCGTTATACCAAACAAACACTTCGGTTTTATGATATTCGTTGTATGTGTGGTGATTCGATAAAAATGTCAAGAATACATAATATTATAAACCGTAAACAAATACATAGCTTTATTAAAGAATTATTCAATTGACACGAGCACAAAAAATAGAAAATTATGTTAAATTTTATCTGGAACTTAAATTATTTACTTAACACAATGTTGGCATAACGACTACAACAGAAACAGATTGTGGTATAAATCTTTGCTGTCCAAAAGCCCATGGAACATTATCGTAGAAGCCTGTCAGTAATATCCAGTAACCCGTGATATGCTCTTTCTAAAATGTACTCATAAATTTCATATTACAGATTTTCAATTTCGATCCAGATAGTAAAATGCGACCGATGGATTACATCATAACACAGTCTATAAAATAAGATGCGTTACTGTGTCAGTAGGTACGTCTATAACTATTAGTATAACTAAATAGAAATTCTAAACGTCAGTCCCTAGTTGTAATAGTCCGTCCTATCTCCCTCAGTTTTCTGTTCTAGTGATGTAAGAAATGCTACGATACTACCCAGATACAACGCATCTCTATATAAAATTTACTACGCAACAACCAAAGTCATAACATGCACTGTGAAAAACCGATCTTAAATATTAAATAGATACCTAAGTTAACCGTAGCTTTTTATATTTTGATAGTTTAATGGTCTAAAAATATAGTTATATTAATATTTATATTGTTACAAGGATGCTTAATATTGATAATATAAAGAAAATAAAAATTAATAACCAACGCTATCCTACATTTGTAATAGAATATTATTTATTATAAGAGTGTAAATTCATGAGGGTTTTCAAAGTCAATATCACTTAAAAAAACTTATAGCGATATGGACATACGACCCAGAATCATTCTCGCTTTCTTCCCCTAAAACTATTTAATAAAATGAAATGAACATTAAATAAATAAATACTGATCTAAATCTTTAACTACTTAACCCCACTACATAAATATATTTTAAAAGGCCCTTTTGTATATTGTGAAGTTCTCCATCTCTTTAGGTCTCTATCTCTAGGAAAGATAGATCTAGAATAGTGATGAACACTGTAGACCAATTAACTTACTCTATTTTTTTTGTTATTTTCCTTCAAGTATCCTGAACCGTTTCCAAACAGTTATATAAGACGTACTTAAATATTTTTATTACAATGAATTACTTGGGTATAGTTTCTGCGATCGTATGGTAACGCATTGCTTCTAGGGAGGCGACGACAGGCTTAATTAAAAATCAATACCGTTTTACACGTTTTTACACCAAAGAGACATATAAATATATAAATCCTTACCTTTTTAATGCGAACTTAATCAATGTTTGATTGATTACCAATATTACGTAAGCACGGGGTTTAAAATAAGCACCAAGTCCAACACCGATCAGCGAGGAGTCTGTATTCAGTTCACTCGTTAATGTCTTTATTTTAAATTGTTAGATAGAGAACTAGAAATAAACGAAAATAAAATGGTGGCTGACTGCTTCTCAATTGTGATTTGGGGTTACTTAGAGGAACACACACCAGGCGCATGCGTGAAGTAACCCCTGCGTTTGGAAATGGCCCTCTTTTTAAGGGTAGATTTTGTATAAGTTATGTTTATAAATATCTCGTAAAATAATTGTTTCACACCAATTTTAATTAAATTAAAATTTGACGTTGTTTAATGGGGACATATAAAAAAATTGTACAAGCGCGATGATATATTAACGTCAGGGTAGGCTAGCGGCTCTTTTGCAAAAACAACGATATATTTCGGGTTAGTATAATTCACAGATTAATTGATTATTCAAAATCTGGATTTACTGTGTATTGTATGTTGGCTAACATATCTTATTCTTTTTTATTTAATGAGCCATTTGTACGCCTTTACTATATTTCCCATTTTATATATAGGCGTAGGTTGTTTCTTAATTTCACCGATAACGCGTATGTTTGAGGCATACGTGCGCAGCGGCTGATCAGAATCGAAGATATTCGAGTAGTGCGTCAAGTTCAACTCCATATCCTCTGAATAATATAAGGTGACATACAGCGAACTAACGGGTGGGCAAGAGGTACCACCCCAGTCGTGCAAGATCTGCCTGCAATGGCTGCCCTGTAAACCTAAAGTAGTTCAAGTTTACGTTTTGTTTTTAATATGTACTGTACCTACTTGTACGCTATTTTAGTCAGAAACCTGACGGAACTAGGCGAAATATTTCAAGCAATGAACGAAAAAGTTACAGCTTCATAGTACTTAGGTGAGAGATGGGGAGACAGCACTGAGCATGGATTAAAATCCTGACACACGAATACCATAGTAACCAGACACCAAGCACAAAGCACATTATTTTAAAAGATGTAGCTCGAAACTATAAATAACACTTTAGTTTTCAGAAAATTGTCTTACAGAGTTGTGCGATTTCGTGTCCGGGCAAACGTCTATACCTTTTTTTATTACCACTTTATCGAAAGTGGTGTGAAGCAAACACTGTGCTGCGAATGCGCGAGGTAGGTACGCTTCCTGGTTGTGTCAACTAAATTCTGCTGCAAAGAGCAATTAGAACACCTATTAAATCTTAGTTAAGTCATTAAGTGTAATCTTAACAATACATATTAACCGCTACATTCAGTACTTATAGCACTAAAACAGTTCGCTGATCCTGTAGACCGGCATTTTAAACATCAGCGCTATCCTTACAGCCGATAGAACTAAATATAATCTGTAGCCCATGAACACTAAGTAGGTGATGATAGTTCGCACATTTCAAATACCTATGCAATTATTCGGAAGCTACGAGTATGAGCAATAACGTTCAGTTTAGTTCTTTCGACAATATTCTTAAGTTAACGCTTAAGAATATTGTCTTCTTATTTTAGTCCATATTTTTTAAATTATTCCATATACAATGTGAAATGCAAAAGCTCGAACACTTTTTCATTGAAATGAAAATATTGTTCATGTTATTTAGTGTTATTATTTTCATAAAATATGGTCATCGCATGATATCAATAGAAATACGCAACAGTCAAAAGTGAAAGACCTCGGGCGCGTCAGCTGTACGAGCGACTAGCGGCCACCCGGTACCGTATAACAAGAATTTCAAAGGCAAATAGGTCAAATTTTAGGTACCTATTTTTACGAGTACCGAATACGCCCTATGATTTTGCACAAGTCATACGAAAAGCTTTGTACATCAGCTATCCGTATATGGTAAGCAGAATTGAGATCAGCGGAAATAACTCACACGCGACATTTAATGCGAATCGTATATGTATCTACGGTGTCCTAAACCAACACTCCCCAGACGGAAGACCCTTTTTGATCGAAGATATTTCACTCGATACTTTTTAATATCGTCGAGCATTATTTGCTTTGCTCGGATCATAGTGAGAGATCTCAACACAACTTCTTAATCCTACTCTCCATTAAATATGGAAATGAGGGAAGGGGAACGAGCAGACGGTGCATTTGCTGTTAAGTTATTATTGAGAGTTTTATGTAATCATCATCACCAGCCGCTGGATTCACACTGCTGGTGTCAGACAAAACCGAGGATAGCACAGGAGGATCTCTTCAATTGGACAGCCAATGAATGAGCGTATTGGCACAGAGGGCGGGCCCGACGAATTTTCTACGAGTCTGGAATGTTCGAGGTCCGTTATGTGTGCAGTCGTGTTTTAAACTGGTCGCGAGGGTTCCGTACAGCCGACCTGAGGGAGATCCTTTCAATATATATTTTAAATCACGAGAAGGTTCTCAAGCCTCGGTACGTTTCTGTATGTTGAGCGATTCCACAGATTGTCACTAATCGCAATAAAAAGATAAAGTCTCTCTGGCTGCTCACTTACTTAAATCATGAGTGCAAATTATTGTTTTACTATTTTCATACATATACTCGCCTGCAGTGCTTACCCTGGTAAGCATAATTAATTGCAAGCGAGTGTTAAGTGAAAAAAGGCTCTGTCTGGGCCGCATCCGATTATACTTTTAACTCGAAAGACTTAGAAGTTATAACATTACCAATGAATAATATTTATTAGCGTCCTGTTTTTACGTTTCCTGAATCCTTAAGGTTCCACTTCTTTCCCTTCGGTCCTTGTATTGTGACCGAAGGTGTTTATATACTACTCACTTCCTCAAACTTCACCTGATTACTTATAATAAATATTAAAAGCCAGTTTCACAGGAGCTGTGTAAGTACCTGAAGACCTATTAGGAACTTAACTGAGAAACAAACTGAAAATTTGACTTTCACAGGTTCCGGATAGAAGTGTTTTTTTGTTAGTAATTGTGAGGTACTTGCAACATAATTATCATATTATGTTGACACTTTACGTGTGAAACCGCACATTCACACAACACATTTATAAGGATTATAAAGAAAACAACACAAGAACTATAGGAATAAAATTTGTATTTCTCAATTCAGAAATGTTGAATACATTACAGTTGTCTTCAATAAAATATAATACGATATATCGTTTTAATAACACACAAAAAATACATTGGCTTAACAACAAACGTTAGCATTCTATTTATATAATGTTATTCTGAGAATATGTGGGGATCTACGACTTTATGTCTATGTTAATTCACATCTATGTTGGAAATATGGAAAAATATACTTTGATTTCACTAAGGGTTTACAAATAGTGCTCATTATACCTAGTGGGGATTGGAGAATCATTCCGTTCAACCTGTGACATTTGCCTTTAGTCCATTATCATATCACTCTTTCTAATATTCAATGTCATATTACAAAGTATAATAATAGCTAGGAAATAAAGAAAGGCGGAAAATACTATTCGCCAACAATCGATAACCGCTTCTGTACAGAGATCATTACCGCATCTAGACGAATTCTTCCGTTATCCCACGCTTCACATATCGGAATTGTAACAATTATCATTTGTATAATTAAGAGATACAATTAATTATATTAAAATAAGCAACATCAATGTGCTTTCATATTTCGTATACAATATCCTCCAGTCCCCTGTAAATAAATACGAAAGAAGAGATAACTTATTCACACAAAATGTATTATTCTTCTATTTGGCAAACGATTACAATCGGCGATATGTCCTAGGTCATTGTAACTTTCAATTATCTAAACAATAAACACTACTAGTTAGCAGATACTTAGACGCTAAATATATATTTCATAACCTACAAAACTAAAAATCAACAATGTTGATGTATCTCATACAATACTGACCTCGACGCGTCGTTTATAGGCCCGTAAATCTACTCTTTTGTCTATAACTAGAAAACACAATACCGAACTACTATCAATACCTTTTCTTAGCACCTTTATTCATTTGGTCATCCCTTGTTTAGCCCGTCGCTCCCACTCCGCTCTCATTTGTAAAATTCCTTTAAACTGCGGAGACGCGTCGGCCTCCTCGACCGCTCTCTCTTTTGCGCTTTCCGATTTCTCACTTTCGCTAACATTCTCTATCACAGTACTTTCTCGTTTCTCCTTTTCCACCGATTGTTTGAAGTCATCTTTCATTTGCCAAGGTCGTTTTGTAAGTGTATCTGCTTTGTAGGCCATCGCTTCGCTTTTGGTTATATTCTTAATATCCTCACGGTCGTTTGACGGGTCGGGGAATGTTCTGTTTCTAAGTCGTTTCTCTGGTGTTGAATCAGATACTTCTTTTTTATATTTGTTTACCTCGTTTCTGAAAACCGGGGCGCTGTCGCGTTTTGTGCTCACGCTGTGTATACTAATACTTCTTTGGTAGTGTGGCACTCCAAATTGGCTGACGCGTGTAGCGATATCAACAAATTTGTTTTCGACTGTTTCATCTTTACTATCGTCATTTTCTTTGTCACTATCCCTGGATTTTATGGAAGCATTAAATTCATTTTTGAGTATTTTAGTCTTTGTAGTATTTGTGTCAAGTTCTTTTTTGGCATTCGCTTCGGCGATTTCTTGAGCTAAATTATCAGCTTCACAATCTTTGAGTTTGAGCGAACGTCTGGCAAAAACTTTCATCAATTCCGGTTCATCGTCATTTCTTTTTTCGCTTTTAGATTCTCTGTTTATCACAGGTTTTTTCCTATATATGACAGCTTCCTCATGACGATCAGGTATTTTGTGTTCGTTGCTGTCTGTACTTTGAATGGAGCTCTTACTCCCAAAACTAGAATGTGATTTTCTGTCTAAAGATATATTATCATCTATCATGTCTGTGCTTCCGTTTGTACTCACGGAGCAAGTTCTAGGTTTTTCTATTCGGTCTTGTGATTCAACGCTTACTGATTTCTTTTTCATGAAGTGTTTAAGGGTCACGGGGCTACGAGGAGATGTAGGACTAGTTTTGACAGCAACACTTGATGCTTTCTCTTCTGATATAAACATTTCTGTTATTTCAGCATTTTTCAAAGGTTTTACTGTATTATTAACAATTTTAGTGTCTGTTATAAGAAAGTTTTCAACGTCTTGTTCTTTTTCAGCTTGAGGACTATCAATTTTCTTTGGTATTATGTTAGCTGTGAGAACCACGTTTGTTGCAGGTTTAGCGTCTACCTTATTTAACTGCACATTTAGAAATTCTGGAACTCCTGGTTTTATTAAGCCGGTTTTTTGTATCTTTTCATCGCTTTTGTTAATTTTTGTACCATCGACCGTTTTAGATGGTGAAGACGTTTCTTTGTTTACATGAGTAACAGAAATGAAACTCTCCTCAGATTTCCCCTTTTGGTAATTAGTTTTACTATTTTGACTCAAGGCGCTTTCGACAGAAATTGTCTTTCGTCTGTCATCAGCAGATTTTTCAGGGCTTCCCTTTATACTATCTAATGAGTTGGATTTTAAGATTGGAGCAAGTAAAGTCTTAGGAGAGCTAATAATATCATCAATTTTTGCTTCAATTTGAGAAATGTCACTATCACGTTTATGAATATCCATTGTCACTTGGATACTATTAGTGAAAAGCTTCGCATCCTCATTTAAATCAGCTTTAAGGCTATCTAAATAGCTACTCTCTGTGCTGGGTAAACTATCATAGTTAACGTCGGGATTCCCATGAATGTTGTAGTTTCTTGCGCTTATTCTCTTCGCATAATCTTGCCTTTCACTTAAGTTCCTTCTATAGTTTACTTCCCAACTTTCAAGAAGAGGTTCAGATATACCTACTATAGTCGGCAGACTTGGCATTTGACTTTCCTGGGAACTTATGGAAGGCGATTCAGAGGCATAGCGAAAACTATGGGACTTTCCGATGCTGCTTCTATGCTCCACACGATCTTCCCCCAATGCACGCTTACTTGAGGTCAAATAAGATTCTTCTGTTTTAAGAACATTATGTGGTATTTCTTTTGTACATACTATTTCTCTCTCCCTAAAGCCCGAATACTCTGAAGAACGACTCATATATTTTACGTTCTCAGAACTATGCGTTATATGTTTTTTCGGGGATGTTGACACAGATATACTTGGATTGAAATAAGGAATATTTTTCGGCATACTTCCACTATGAAAAACAAAGTCACCCTTGCTATTGTTAATTTTTATGCCACGTCCTCTTGGATCGTCTTCTTCTATTTCTAGAGCAGGAGATAAACATTCCTCTTGTGCCCTAAATGCTGATTCATTTGCTATAAATGCTTTTGTAGAAAAAGGGTCTATGAGCCTTTGAACAGAAGCAGGCCTTTTTGATTTATCATGATGAAGACTGAATGATTCCTTTTTAACTTCATCTACTGCATCCCTAGAAGAAGACCGCATGCTTCTTTCTATCTTCTCTACCCTTTCACTATATTCTTCACGCCTGCTAAATCTATTTTTCGTCTCCAAATTAAGTAATTTATCTGTTTCGTCGGCGACTTTGAGATCGGTT
Organism: Eumaeus atala; assembly: GCA_017140195.1. NCBI lineage: Eukaryota > Metazoa > Arthropoda > Insecta > Lepidoptera > Lycaenidae > Eumaeus > Eumaeus atala. The sequence goes on from JAFELO010000756.1 coordinate 810,908, forward strand.
ATATTATACTCCATACCAGGAACTATTGCTGCACTATAAACATCTTTATATGCTCCATCATGTACATAAGCACCTTTGTTGTCAATTCTCTTATGCATTTGGTTCGCAAAGACTTTCTGGCCAGCAGATTTGTAAGAGCGCTCGGCAGGAACAGGCTTATAGTTCTGCCCTACTTCTTCATAATGTAAACTTTTTCCTACATCAACGCTTTTATATTGCGCCGAAGTCTTTTCCATTTTCGTTTTCTTAAGCTCTTGCTGACACTCTCCTTCTGCTTGATCTTTTTTTGACTTTTTCCCACTTTTTCTTAACAAAAGTCTACTGAAAAATGATTCATCTTTTTTCGAAGACCTTATGACTTCGTTTTCAATTTTCTTTTCTGACTTGGATTTTTTTTCAAGGCAAGTTTCGTCGGCGTATTTTTTTTCATGGCGATGCTTTGTGGTTTTCTCCTCAACGTGATAAGACTGGTTGTATTCATTCGGTTTAGGCGAGCACTCCCGTATTTGATCTTGTGTACTTGATTTACTTCTCTTAATGGAAGAACGTGGTGTGTTTTCTTCGGCAATACTGAGTTTTATCTGCGTGTGGCCGAGTTGATTTAGAGCTAAGCCCGGGGGGAGGGATGAGGATTTAAGTTTAGTGTCGGTCGGGGTTTCGAGAACTTTCTGCAGTTCTTTATTCAACAGTTGATGCTGTTCCTTGACGATCATATGGTGCTTCGTAGTAGTCGTGGAAGAGAATGATTCTGAAAATATAAATAGTATTTGTTTTATTACCATTCGTATTTTTATAGCCTATATTTTTTACATTTAATATTCATTAGTCTGATATTGCTGTTCTTTCGAGGGGGTGGTTTGAAAGATTTCCTGGTGTTTCCCCGTGTTTGGATTACATGTTTTCTATTTGCGTTTCCATAGAAATAATTTACGACTCATCGAATCATTGATTGTGATTATCAATGATTCGATGAGTCGTTTCATTCTTTCGCTATCCTTATCAAAAACTAGTTTCAAATGTTTATACGTACCAGTAATGACTTCTGAGGTTTTAAGTGTTATTTCAGGAGTAGTGCTTCGTATCATTTCTTCGTTCAGTTCGGGTGTTATTGGCAAGGCAGATGTGATCTGTATCTGTAATATTCATATACATTTCCTTGTTATTTGATAATATATCAAAACAGATTCAATAAAAATAAATGAGAGGAAACTTAAGTATTTGGTGATTACCGAGGCACAATAACCTCACCTCTCGTGCTAGCCCAGTTCGACCGTAATGTGCGCTGCACTACCTATTTCATTGATTATTGCCAATCAGCCTCTTCAAAAGGACTTAGGGCTTGAGGTGATCTAATCGTGATAGTAGTAGTCCTAGGCATTAACAATAATTTAACAACAAGCTACGTCACACAGTATAAACTTTATACTTATGCATGATAAGTTGTAGGTATGTTTTTATTGCAAAGGATGTAAAGATCAGATCCTCGGAGAATCATTCTTCAATTGGCCAAATATAAATAGAGCTATTCCCGATGAAGGTTTTAGTGTATTATTTATTGATTTTTGTAACATTCCACCCACTCCTTCACGGACGAAACCGGGGTACATCGCCAGAGTAATATTACACTTACAGAATTAGCTTTGTTCCTGCGCGGTGCCCCGTGCGTGCGCCGCGGTCGCACCGCCATCTTGTGTTTGGCGGCGGAATGCGACAGTGGCGCCACTCCCGATGGTGGCTCCGATGTATCTGAAAGTGTATGTTTTTTTCATTAGATGTTTTTGAAGTTATGCTTCTTTTGGCGTGTTATTAAAAATAATGATAATAAACTTTCACGACGTTTACGGGCACACCGTCACGAAAAGCCGAGACCCTTAAGTTGCCGTGCACAAAATATAAAGGCAGGACTTTAACTTGACAATCAAGATCCTGTCTCTATATTTTGATGCCCTTCGCATTTCGTTCCTTCCTCCACTAAGACTATTAATACTACTTAATTACTATTTTTAATATTATAACCGAAAAGTGCACATTTCAGCCACTAAATGACGACACAATGTAACACATGGTGCCGCTGTGTGAAGTGTCACTCACTGTAGGTCTCGGAGTGGTCGCTCCTGGAGGAGTGGTCGTGCGAGTGGTGGTGGCCGCTGCTGCTGTCCTCGTCCATCTCGGAGGAGCCCACGCTGAGCAGCGAGCCGTCGCTGAACGACGACTGCGATATGCCGGCATGGTGCCGCTGAAATTACAAGATACCATCTCTCAATTGCTTGTTTTCTATTCTTTATTACGGAAGATATAAAAACAGTTGGTTGATGAGAAATTATGACACCATGATTGACCAATGTAATCGTCAATGGTGACATAATATAATATAATTGACATGCAAAAAAGCGTTCCTTCTTTATTTATTTTTTGGAAGATGTCAAACCGAGTAAGGATATAGTTGCCGTTACTTTACAATGATTGAGGAGAGGTATTCCTCTCGTATTGGATTCCTATGAGCGATCAACCATAATCCAGTGTAATGCAACAGTCGCGCTCCCTTTTATTAAGTACAATACTTGAGAAAATAGTATGCTGATATCTCCAAACTTATCCTTACTTGGGGTTTACCTAAGCCACGTAGGCACTAACCACCGAGAAGGCACACAGGTGTTAACCTGTTCGAGTCCGACATAACTATTACCGCAATAGCCCTTCTGGAATAGTACTCCGAAAGAATTTCCACACATAAAAAAAGAAAAAATGCCACGTCTCTTTCACTTCTATACAAACCATTATTTTGGCACTGATAGTCCGTCTCCTGGGTGGGCGACGAATCCCTACGTCCCCGGTCGTGTTAGTCACGTATAACATCATACTGTATAGATATCTGGTCACCACAACAGTATCACATAGTACATATCGATAAACTATTATCACAACACTATTGCATAGTACCTACACCTTCTACAACACTATTGTCGGATGCTGAAAGTTTGTAAAATATAATTATTTGGCCAGCATTTGTGTATTGTTCATTGGTGAACCTGGGGTCAAAGTACAAGTTTAATGACTTATTTATAATTTTGAAACTACCTTATGTCAAAAACGTTTTTTTAATTCTTATTACTGTTATCATAATCTATATGTCGCATTCGGATTTACTAAATCTCTCTCTGTATTTCATTACGGCCATGTATTTTCAAAAACAGGGCCATTTTATATTGTGGCGGGCCAACGATTCGCCACAGTAGGGCTAAGTGAAATTGCGCCAGAAAGTGTTCGGAGTTATACGATATTCAATAAAGCTAGGCTTATTAAATTAAAGTCAGTCATTCCAGGCGGATGCCTTTTCGACGCTTTTTAGTTACTAACTTTAAATTAAATTGTTGAACACAGAGAAACAAGAATACTATGCCCATATAGGTTTGTAGGTTTAGACGGGAGTACCGATCACTATCACTGTCTGAAATCAAGAGATTTCATGAGGTTAAACGTTAGCCGCCATGTTTAAGAACATCTCGTAATGACAATCCGACTAATCGTTCGCCGACCACAAGACAAAACGGCCCCGTTATAGAAAATGGCTAGCCGTAATGTTATACGACTACTTGTACAAAACAACTACGACATAGATATTATGATGTAATAAGCCTTTGTTTTAGAACGAGTTTCTAAAATTAGGATTCGCGAACAAAGAATTCACCGAAGTGGCATCTCGTATACTACTATAGCCTTAATATTCTACTATAGGTGTTTTACATGTTATAAGTCTGTATAACACTAACATTTTCAGACATTGGGTGCACCCAGCTATTTAGTGCTGTTCGTACGACGCGTTGATGTGTGTGTTAAATAATTGTAATAATAAAATATATCATTGACCTAGGTGTAATAATATAAAATTTGTCATTTGTGATATATTTACTTTTCTATTCACATTTATAAAACTATCGTATTTTTCTGAAAATAAACGACTATTATTAAGAATATTATGAATGATTTTTTTTTCATTGTGGGTTTCTAGTACATTTATAATTTCCTGAGATGAGACGAGTTTAGTGGAGGGTCCATTATATTTTAGACTTATCTAATAACAATCAAAACACTGGTGGTGACGGTAACGCTACCTGATACGCTTATTTGTTAATCACCGTCAGTATGAGAGTCACTCGTCTTGATAACTATGATTACCGTTTGAACGGAAACGAATTTGAGTACGCACGTGACGCTCATCACGCAACACATTTTTTATAAATAGCTAAAGTTTTAAGATTATCGACTGATAGGCGAAAACCGATAAACGTGTCAAGGATCTTTATCCTTTATTACACGCATCCTAAATTAGCAAAGACTTTCCTTTTCTAAAATACCACATACATACACATTTGTCTTTAGTTTTAGTGCTGGCCCCAATTTCTAGTAACCACTAGTCTATTCTAAGAAATGCTGGAGGTACTCGATACACAGGTTCTTGTTAAAATACCAAAGCCTATAAGAAACTTAAGTGGAAAATAAACTACAGATGTCGATTTCATAACTTACAATTATAAGTAATTAATATGATAAATTTACGTGACAGTTTAAAATCAAGTATTGACTAGCAAGTTGATAGTTGACACTATAATAGTAACATGTGAACCTGGACCTAGGTATAGTCGCGAGTATCCGTGACTTTGTCTACTTACTACTATCTTTCGTGATATGTATATAGACACATGCGTAAGCAGAAAAACACATATTACAAGTCGTTTTTGCAGGAGATTACGACACGAATGGCGCAGTCTACTAAGAGTATGCATAATTAATAGCTTTCCACTTGTATGTGTCACAAATAAATGCTATATAAATACTGAGCTGTCAAATTGAACTTAATTAGGACGCAGGTACAGTCGCCAAATTGAATTTATGGCTAAAATTAATTACGCAGTTTTATTTGTCGCATAACTTAGCATTGGTATATTAATTATGGGGATTTTCATGGGCCGCAGTATTCGTAAGAAGGCTCCGATTGCATGTATACGCACCAAACAATAAAAAAACCTTTACGTAATAAAAATACTAAACATATGGAAGCATTTTATAGAATGGAAGGAGAAACAAGCAATCGAAGCCATCTGATGACCACCGAATTCTATTAACATCCGCTCACTTTATAGTTATTTTATGGATACGTTGGAGTCCCCGCAGCACTTCTGAGGTCTATAGCACTCTCCTTCCCATTTTGATTTTGGTGAATAAGTATTCCACATAAAATGGCTGCCGTTCTTCCCACCCAGGTATCATACATACGACGAAAACGTTATGTTATCGTCCTTGTTGTTCCAAAAGATTTCGTGGATTAATATGCCACAGAGTGTACCTCACGTGCTTTGCGTGCTCATCGCAATAAATCTCACAGCAGAAAAATAATCGCAATTAAGCAAATGGACGCTTAGATAATAAATCGATTTCCGTCAGAATTGATGTCGATGAGAATGTTACATTCATCAAGGCACATCCCTACTAAGCATACATAGATTTTTGTACACATTTTTATTATGAAAACGATATAAATTAAGAAGCCAAAGAGTTTGTTTGGTTGAGCGTCCTAAGCTCAGGGACTAGCACCGATTTGAGTAACTATTTCAGTGTTAGCCTAATCAGGGAAAGTTATAGGGTACTATCACGCCACGACCACGAATATGAAACCGAGGGGAGAATATGATCACCATTTTAATCATTGAATGCTATCGGTACCAGACTGTTTATTTCACGTGTCCTGCTCTAAATTATTCATGTTCGAATATAAGGTAAGACGCCGACAGTTTGACACTTCACTACTGTGGCACCGGAGCTGTTGCTACATGCGACATATCATGTTGGTTTCATTATACAATCAGCTTAAACAAAATAGTACCAGCATGAATTGCTGGCTACGCGCACACTGGCGTTCCATGTCATTATTGGCAACAGAACAACTTCGAAAAAATCGCATTTTTTTTTACTAGGCGTGATTCACACAGCAATGCCGAAATTCACGAAATGATACATGACTGAAAACCACATGAAAATCCGTTGAGTAGATTTTGAGAAAATCGATCTTATACACGCAGACAACTCTTGGCAACTCTGTTTTACATATATAATATATGTATGTATAGGTTGCTCTCGGGTGGATGCGAATTGCGAAAAATGAGATCCACACGTTTATATAACGTCTAGTTGTTTGGATGTTTAGTTACCTACCAAAAAGCGCAGATGGTTCGTTTGTCTCCTTATGGAATAACGAAAAAAACTGATTACTAATACTGGACCTGACAAGTGTTCATGATGATGAAGTATGCATTAGTGACGCCAACTACTGCGACTCAGAACGATAACAATTTATCGTTATTTAATTAGCGTCAAGTTTTCTATCGATACGTCACTTTACATTTGACGTAAATGTAATGGGCTTAACCCGTCGATCGTGGTTTCGATTCCATTTAATCATTACTTACTGGCAGGGAAATGGATATTTTACTTGACACTCATATATTAATGCTGTTTTTATAAACAACACATTACTGTTAACTTACTGCTGTAATTATTTATATATATTTAAATGAAACCGTCGTAAGCTATCTTCTGGAATGCGCGTAGGCGCTGCAAATTAAATCAAAGCGAAAACAATCGGCATTACTGTTTTGTGCTAACGCCAATGTAGATACAGAGTGATAGCGCTAGCTGTTACATTCATTTGTTTTTCATCTCGATGACTACAGACGCCCATAGACATCCGCATTTAGTGTGTATCATTGTTAAGTGTATTATCATTGATTTACAAAAATACACACACAATGTTATACAAAAATGGGATTAAGATTTCAATAAATAGTTAAGTTAAACGAATATTGATTTGAAAAAAAATAATTAAGTACTTAGAGATATAAAATTATAGGATTGTTCTCTTTGCGACTACGTAACAATGGGCGAATCCAACCGATCACTAGCAATCACCGCTCGAACCGTGAACAAGTAACTCTCAATTTGATAGTTTCTTGTAATCGAAATCTATGAAATGTAAATTCGTCATTTATTTGATACTCATGTCCGAAATAGGCTAATCGTGACTATAATTGTAACTTGTGAAACAAAAGACTAGTCCAAGTCATGCGACAAACTTTTTCCTCAATGTTTCGCTAAGTCACATAAACCTTATTTGAGTCACAATCTTCAAGCTGTGTGATGTGCAAGTACAGGTACGGCTATCCCGGCAGTTAAACACCAGGCCAGTATAGAGCAGGTGCGCGTGCGCAGCGATGCAGGGCAGTCTAAATTATACTCCGCATATCCCCTACAGTACTGCAGTGTACTGGGTACGGTGAGTGGTGACCGTACAACAGGCGTGTCTCTTATCAGTGAATCTGATTTACAATACGCCTTTGCGGTGCCGTTTGGAATATAGCGTGAAATTTTGAATTACATTTAACATCAAATGTACTTAAAGTTTAAACTTAATTAATTTGATATAGAATTCTATTGTTTACTTTTGATATAGAAATTTTATTGTTGGCATAGGTTAAGTTTGATCTAGGGATAGACGAATTCGTTCATCTAAGCGCGGTTGATTTGCTACTTATAGGAAGTGACCGGCGTTTAATACGACATTAAATATTCCTCTATCATAGTTTTGTTACACCTGCTTCAAAAAAAGGTGTCAAGAGTGTTCACAACCCGCGTATTTGTATGAAGAGCATGAGAAAGAAACACGTCAAATATGTAAGTATCGTGATACTGGCTGAGTTGGAAAAGACAATGTTTTCTCTGCAAACTCCATTAAAGGAACATGATGATGATAAGATATGCTTTGACATAAAACAGTATCCACTGAAGAGTAATAACTAATCACTAGGCGTATAGTAAGTTCACGTCTCGCCTCATATTTCCTATAGAAGCGTAATACCCAACACGCCATAGGTCCTTACGCTCGGCTATTAGATAATTCTTATCTAATACATTTTTAAATTCCCTTTGTACGCCTTCCGTGAACGTTACGAAAGCAGATTATTTCAGAGTTAATCACGTGTTGAGAACTAAATACATACCTATCACTTTTGATGGACGCGATCGAGCATAGGAAAATTATGCAATATAATTTAAGACATTGGAGGCTATTTTAAGCTGAATTGAAGAGTCATAAACACAAGCAAACAACTTATTAAATTTTATTTTTTATAGTCCTCATTGTACACTACACCATCGTAAAGTGCTAACAGTTCTGTTGTCGCATTTCGTCCGGTTTGTGAGTAGCGGGTAAACTGTTGCCCATTAGAGGGGAAGAGGAATGAAGGGCAATGCACCCGCATGGAGAAATCTATGGGCGTGTTATCGCCAAAAGGCTCCGCTTGGTCGTTTGCGAGGGTCAACAAGAACTCTGACTTTTGATCAGATGTGGATGGGAGTCAGATTGAATTGCCACAGGCCCCAGGTATAGGAGTCCCTCGGCCAGAAGCGTCATAATATTCAGCTGTCGACTTGGTGTGATGGGGACTTCCCGGTGATAGGTGGATTTGTCCTCAGGTTTCCAAAAATATTGTTTAAAATAAACCTTGCCAGTTGTCTACATTGGGAAACGAGAATTGCATTGTGCCCTCAGCGGCGTAGTTACGGCATTGAGCATAGTGAACAACGACGTTCAAGTGTAGAAGAAGAGAGGAGCTTGACAAAAGTCGCGATAGGCTCAAGGCCGTATATACCATACACATAGAACTGCGTCGCAGTGCCGCTGCGAGCTGTCTTCAACTTATGTGGCCAAAAGTTACAGACTGAAATTGGCATGTCAGTCACGAGAGCACACAATCGACGCTGACTGATGGCTGATTAGATGTCAAGTCACAGCAGCCGAAGAAAGTTTCTTCTATAGTAGTACTCAGTCTTCTACAGTCTACAATACTTGTTACTATTCACGACGCCTGAGGACCACTCGTAACCGTCAAAAGAAACTGTAGACTTGTCCTACCTTCCACAGCATACATTCTACTACTGGTTACAGGGGTATTACGACTGATGTTAAATAGAGAGTATTCATAACAATTGGCTGCGCGTATACCATATCCCTCATAATAGCGATTAAAACTGCAGACAAAAAAGTCCATTCTTTGACAATGGTTTAGTACACCTCATAATGTAAAAAAGACTACTATGTGTTATCACTATCATCACGATTATCCTTTCCAGTCCATCGACTGACTGTCTGTTAAAGGCATCCATTAAAAAATATACGCCTCTCTGATCGCCTAGACAGACGTCTGTTAATAAGCACACCCATAGTCCATGATTGGTCGTATTTGGTATCGACTTTCTCTATAATTACATCCACTATCATGTACGCACCGACGTCATACCGTGTAACTATAAATTGTTGGGCGTTTTATATTATTTCGTCATACATTTTATACAATTGCATACAACCGCGGAAGTAGGGGAGATATGATCGCGGATGTTTCTCAATGCTCATTTGTTTTTATTAAACACATCATCAAGGATGCGAGCAACCGGAGATCGGTTGTTTTGGGCCTATATAGTGCGAAACCTGTAATGGCGGTGTAGCTCATGACTACACTCGCAGTGTCCGGAAACTACCCCTGTCCCGAAGGTGGCGCTGACTACACTCGCAGTGTCTTTTGGGCGTATTCGGCACTGTCGTGTGCCACACCACCGGCCCCAACTACGGCCTGCGACGGCGCTTACTAAGTATAATCTATGGAAATTTATTAAATTATCTGTATTTGTCTCAACTTGTGTATAGTATACGTCACATAAAATATAAACTACACGCTTAACAGCCGAAACTCAGAGCTAGATTGGGATTTTGCGACAGTAGCAGGTAGCTCATATCCTGTTGTTCAGTCAGTCTTAATATTTTGACACTTTACAAAGGTCAAAAACACATCTAGAGACTTATCTTGATATTATTTTTTTAGAATGTTAGTCATCGTCAAAATGTGAAGAAAAAAATCGTCCCGTTTTTAGCATTAGCTGAAGGAAGTAATAAATTGTAAGTAACATTCTTAAAACGGAGTAATTTGACCTTACCCGCAGGCGGATGTTACAAAATCTGTTCACATGAAGATCACGCTGTCTTTACCTCAGCGATATTTATGAGATCCTTAAAACTTTAATTAGTTGTACGTGCCGATGTGATTAAACCAAGTCGTAATCTTGGGTTTCCTGTACTTCTATTTGTAAGAACATGATATTACGAGTATTTACTTTGTTCTTTATTAAGTGAAGATAAAAGGATTTTTTTTTTCATAGAGAGATCAGAGGTTGTATGTGTCTCCTTCGCGTGGCATCCCATGCCATGTCCCCATGAGCATCGGTGGTCATACTTGGTGTACGGTGGGAATGGACTAGACTACGCTGTGGTGAAGTCACATTACTAAATCCTGTGGTTAAATGACATAAGAGCACTGCTGATGCATCTCACGTGGTCGTGTAAACGCATCTGTATGCTATAAGCACGACGCTTTTGACGCGAAGCTTTTTTTTCGGAGTAAAAATCAATACTTAATTCGCTGTGTTGTGCGCGGCTGTTAGTGTTATATGGATCACTTTTTTCCGGACCTGAAATCATGGTGTGGAAGCGAAGAGAAGCAATATCGGCAACATCTTCAACGGATTACTATGAGTGTCTTTCGGGCGAGGAGCCTAGGTATGGAGTCAAAAGACCCCCCCTCCTCTCCCAAGATGGCGGATATGCATCTCGATATAACAGTGTTTGTAATAGCTAATTTAACTACTATTACCATCACCAGAGCTACCCGAAGGTCCCTCCTCCCCTGACTCTGGGGATCACTAGGGGCTTGGTGATATAGACGGTATTGCTTATAAATCTCAACTGTCTACCCACGCCGAGCCATGTGTGCAGAAAAGTGTCGTGTACCACAGGTCTAAATGTTCCAGTACACGTAGTTTGCGAGTTACGCGGATGACGCTGCGGGGTGTTGCTAGTCTTAGAACAATAATTAGCACTACTGACCTCGCGGCCAGCTATTTGCAATTCGATATTGTTTTATAGCAAATAATATAATAATACATTGGCTATTAAATTGATGAGAGACGTAAGAAATAATTCATGATATTTTAAGGCGTGGCAAATAATTTAAATTGTATAATTATTGAAAGCAATATCTATTCATTATTATACATACATACATATGAGACGTAATTACTACTACTAGACGTAACGTAATTACTATGATTAGGTTTAATTTCAACTTCGGTTTATTATTTATTGATCATCTATATTTTGTTAAGTGATAACGTGCAATGGCCACCGGCAACTCACAAATCTCACTATATGCGGTAGCATAGCTGTCTCTTTGAGGTGGTATCATAAGAGCTAGAGGTGACTAGACTTGTATAAGTCATTGCAATCTTCTACGGTTTTCGGCTTTGGCTAGGAGGACCTCCCCGATCTCGCCGGTCCAATTCGACTGCAATGCAGCATGCTTAATTTAATAATAATGTTATCGTTGCTTTCTTATCTATTGTACATTTCAGACTACTGTAAACTGTAGATTTTTTTTTATAGAAAAGGGGGGCAAACGAGCAGTCGGAGCCTTTTTACGACTACCGACGCCTATGCACATCCACATAATTACTATGCCGATGTGTTCTCCTCCTTCACCCCTCCCGTCAATGGACCATCGGCTACTCCAATACCGCACGTAACGCGGCTCTGAAGGTAACTTCACGACGGCTTAAAGAAAATAAATTACCACATCGTAACTTAACTAAACCTACAGAGAACTTTTTTTTTCGTTTCGCGGGGAAATGCATAGAGCTTAAAAGACTCCCATTTATCAGTCCTGACTCCTAGGTTATTCAATAGTTAATACAATGTTGGAGGTTGCATTGATTTTCTGCACGAGTTTATTGTCATATGTATATTCAGTGCGAGGAATCACGCTTCGTGACTGCAATATGGCGACGGACAGACAAACGAATTTACGTAACATGTTACGGGTGAAAACGTCCAGTATATTTTGCAATATAGGCATGTGCCCCACAGTTTTATTATGTTAAGGGACTTAATTTTTCATTGCGAGATACAAAACATACATACAAACATGGAATAGACAATCTTATGTTATTCCAAACTATAATGTTCTTACATCTCTGCCAAACTTCACCGGAATTAGTTCTGTAGATTTTGCGTAAAGAAATAACGTCCATACTTTGTACAGTGTGACTATCGAAGTGCTGACAGTAAAATTGCATGTAACGGAAGTCGAGAGAAGCTCACCTTGAATTAAGTCAAATTGAATGTAATTAACATCTCAATGACATTACTAAATGTAATACTAATCACATAGCGTGTCTGATTTTTGGCTGGTTTAGTTAAAGCTACGGACTTAACGTGAGATGATATAGGCGACTTTTACAAAAACACAAATGGGAAAAATTTGCAATAAATCAAAGTGTATTCATAAGAGGATTGGTGGAAATAAGAAGAAGGTAACCGTGCAGTCTCAAATGGACTCCACATGCCTAAGCTGTTGAATGAATAGCAACGGTTAAGTCTAAGCAATGTCCAAGAAAAAATGTAAAAGCCAAATATAGTCTTCTAAGTTATAGCCCGATCGTGCCTCATAACACTAACAATTCATGATCCCACAAAAACGTAGCTTCATGCGAGATATCTAAAACAAAAACCAGTCCGTTGGTTGTAGTCTATTGGCTAGTTACAAACAGACGCACAGAAGAAATACATTATATAATTATTTAAATCTATATTACTATCACACTACTATATTGGTCACAACTTCTGTGATATATTTTGTATGGGTTGTAAATGTTACTTGAACTGAAATTGAAAAAAAAATCTAATTTACTTGATTTTGAGAAAACAAAAAGTGTGTGATAAATCTTCAAGATAAAAACGGTACGTGATATCTGAAACTGATACAAAAGTCTAGATTTTAGTACGAACGTAATAAGGTCATTTGAAAGTCATACTTTGAACTGTTAGAAATTTAATACTGGATATTCTTACTTATGTCGATGATTACACCAATTACATTAGGCTTGTTATTGTAGCGTTCTATTTTGATATCATCTCAATAATTATCATCAGCCTTTATTCCACTACCAGTAGTGATATCAGGCTTATGTCCAGGCATGTGCCCCTTTCAAGACCCTACGACACGATCGTCACACCCGGACATACAAGTTACAACTATTCGTCCATCATACAAAATGTATTATTTAGTGATTAAATAGCGAATTTAGTACGATAGACGAATTTTGTATTTGTTTAAAAATGTCTCAAGAATAAAAAAACGGCAACGGGTCTGTAGACACCCGGTCGGAACGAAGTTTACTTCGCTTTAGGGTAAACGTTGTGTGGTCGATGCGAAAAAGCCTTGTTACACTTTTTTATGAACTCCCTCTCATCCCGCATAATGTTACCGCGGGATAAAAACCTTTTTTCTAAAGATTCTATTATTATCTAAAATACCATTAAAATTTAGGTTCACAAGCACCTCTTGCTTATTAAATTCACCATTTCATTAAAATGAATGCTCATACAAAGATTTCAGTTCATCCTGACACACTGGGGTTTATCTCCGAGTGTATTGGCACTCGAGAGTTCTTCTGACGTCAATTTGATATCAGTTCGATAACATCGATTAGGGATTAACATCGATATAGGTATAGTTTAATGGTATAATTAACAATTGCTTTGATGTTTATGACTATTTGTTATCAATTCTATTCCTACTCGATTATCTGCTTTTTGAGTGCATACAATAAATTACAATTTATGCTAATTATAGTGTTTGAACATGAAAGAGCGGCTCCGTAAGACTCGAAGTGGTCTGGAGCACCTCGTGTATGTATTTATATAACATATGAAACAATATACGATAAGTTTCTAGTTTTCCATATTATTTTATCAAAGATTACTTATTAAAGAAACCAAAGAAGTTCGTGGCCTGGAGCAGTCGGCCATCAAACTATTTAGATAATCAGTAAGTTGAAAGTTGCTAGTGACTGAAAATGGTGGTATATGGAGGTAACACATGATATAAGAAAGTTGCGTTTGTAAAACAGGCTACCGATGATGAGCATTGACACAAAAGATAATATATTTTGTTTCCCTCTCTCGTTTTGCTCTCAATACCTTGATTATGTACTGATGGAAGTGCACCAGATTTTCAATAGCTGTGATATTAATAAATATACACATTTAAACAGGCTCAATTCTCCAGTTTCCCTCATTTCTCTGGCCGCTACGATGTTCGTTTTTTATTTAAGTCACCGTTGGAAATTGTTGGCAATTTTGTAGTTGACCTTCATTCTTGTGTATATTCGAATGCGCCAATAAGAAAGACGGCACGTCAGATGTGCGGGGTTACGCGCACGCTTTCTAATGCTTTCCACGGTTCAATTGTTCACAATTACAACCGACTTGCTCTCATGCCTTATCTTCGTTATATTATTGTTGAGTGCTGACATAACTTTAATAAAAGGTGTGCCCTTGATAGGCCGTGACAGCTCTATGATATATAGGAGGGGTGGACCTCCGTAAATGGATTTGAACAAAAAATGTGTCGTTAACCAAACTGATGCGCCTGGAAAATCAAATCAACGGTACGGTTGGGATCGAACCTGCACCGCTCGGCTCGCAATTCAAGTGTAAAAAAGCCTATAAGTGTAATTAACAAATTTTACCAATACTGTAACAAGTAATCAGACACACTACGCCGGCGCGCCGCGGCCGCCTTTATTACAGTTTGAAACGGTCCGTTGCGTCTACGCTTGCGTAATTGTAGAACGGACGTGCTTCCGAATTTAGTGATGTACCAACATTTTACGTTACGGTTTTTATGTATTTAAATTTTAGGGGCAAGGTTAAGTTAACAAGAATTTAATATATTTAGATCCGTTCCCTAGCTGCAGCTTCTGGATGGAATTAGGTATAAGATTTTTTAGCAACATTTATTTTACATAAATATGCGAAAATACATAGTTTGCATAAGACAAGGTCTAGACACCGCTATTCAAGGTCAATGTGAAGATTATAATTAACGTTAATGATAGTTTTATTTATTTTAATGGATAAAATATTCTAATTACCGAGTTTTATTGCAAATTTGTTGTTATTTTGTTACTATGTTGCCATGTTTATGTATCATTATTGATTATCAAATTTTCAAATTGTATTTGAATCTTTGATGTTGACAACAAATCTAAGCTTGGTAACTTTTGTAGTGCCCTGTCGCTGATAGGTTCGTGGCACTTCAGTTATGACGGCCGAAGGCGAGTTCTTGTGGTATTCAAGTATTCGGAGTTAATCCGCGTACCCCACATACCCCACTAGCCAAGATCCCACCTAAGATCGCCAGAAGTGCGTATATGCATTTCCTTGCGAAATCATAATAAAAAGCTTTGTTTTTGTTAGGTGACGGTGACATCAGGATAATGTTATCACAAATCGAATAGACCTGGCTTAAGATTTCTATTCACCAACGCTGATCCTTTTTTTACGAAAAACACATATCATAATAATTTAGTCAATTATTAATACTTCAAGTTTCTACCAAGTAGGAACGATCCAAAGAAATATAAATAAAATTGTAACACAATATAGCGTTAAAGCAAAATCAATTTACTTTTAAGTAAATAAAAGTACATGTTGAATGGAAATAACAAGAATGTTGTTTATGCAATAATACTTGAAATATTGAATTGCATTACAATTCGTTTCAAAACATGTTGAATAGAAGAGTAGGACATGAAGACTATGTAGCACGTACCTAGTTTCTATATAGTCGCCATTATTAATAACGTGCTACATTTTTTACTCATAAGATTAACCATTACAATTTAGGTACTAGAATGTTTTTCACATAAAAAAAAGTATGTTCTTTTTTTATTTTAATTATATTTTTAAATAATATTTCACTGTCATAAAATGACAGCTTTGCTGGCGCGTTCCACGCTGTTAAATCAATATTCGTTTTAAGTATTTATTAAATTCTATAATCCCATTTCTTTGTATTATATATTATTGTGGGTGTATTTTTGTAAATCAATGATAATACACTTAACAATGATACACACAAATCGACAGTGAAACCGATAGAAGTTCACATGACATCACCGTGTATCCTGCCGCGTTTCGTGCGGTTTGTGATTAGTCGGTGACCCATTGGAGGGAGGGAGAGTAAAGGAGGGACACATCAGCAGACTATAATGTGTATGCCCATGGGCGTCGGTATTTTCGCCAAAAAGCCTTTGATTAATCTTTAGCCCCCGTAAACTTAAAAAAATATGCTTAACGGTACGTGATCTAGTATACCATATTCTTATGAATAGTATCTATTGTACTAGTGACAATCTCGTCACTGTCGGCAATATAAAATTTATTGCTCATAAGAAATTTAATGATTAATTATATGCATGTAAAAATTTGGTTAATACTTTATGCACCAGACGGCTAAGGTCATTGTCCGCCTTCACTCTCGTGTACGGTCGTGTCGTGTGTGTATACAAACCAGCTACTCGAAAAATACACTTTTATAACTTTTTTTATTAGAACGACTGACTGGTAAATACACTTTTATAACTTTTTTTATTAGAACTGACTGGTAAAAATGGCATACGCATCAATTATAATCTATATGGAAAATATTATATTTTATGCAGTATAAATACTTAGCAGCTACATACAGTCATACAGTTTATTTAAATTCAAGTATGTGTATTTGTGTATCGGTCGTCTTGACTCCTAAGATGGTATAGATTTGACCACTTACACAAATCCACTAATCCGAATTTCCAAAGTGGGTACCTACCATAGAGATAATATAGAGAAGGGAATCCAGCCGAAAGCGTGGCCGTCTAAGTCGAATGAAAGAGCAAATGTTCTTCAATTTGTCTCTCCTTTTGCGTACATTTCTCTGCGTAATGCGAGATTAGGCAGACAAAGATAGTAATGCATTCTCATCTTCCTTCTCCATTAACCAAGACGCACACTCGCCATCGTGTAACTTGTCTATAGCATCCCTTATCTGTCTCTATTGTCTATAGCATCCCTTATCTGTCTCTATTGTCTATAGCATCCCTTATCTGTCTCTATTATTTTATGTTACGTTACAGTTGTTATTTACAAGGCAGGCGCGAGCTAAACAGTAAACCGATAAACTAAATAAAGCGATTACTTGCTAAGGACCCAAAAAATAGGTTCAAACATTAAACATCTATTAGCACATGTAATATATCCAATTAGTGTTTCGTCTCATCGACATGTATGTATAGTGATAAGCGTAAATTTAAATGTAGAAACAATAGATAAATGCAAATGCTAGTGACGTAACCGATGACCTTGACCGGTTTGTCAATCACGAAAGTGGGGTTTAATCGATTAATGAACGTTACGGTATCAATACTTGTTGCAACACTTGTTGTTCTATACAGATATTCATTATATTACTGAAAATCCTTTTCAAACGATACTTGTCAGGAGCCTAAGCTCAAAAGTGCTAGTTTGAGACTTTGAAGTTCAGGCTCAGTACTTAGTGATGTGACCACTTTATGATGAGGAGAAATTCATATAATTTTATAATAAATTCATTCCTCTTACTAAGGATTGTTCGCATTGCATCATGCATCATTACAGAACATTGCCTAACAGTAGGCCTGTTGGGTTATGGCGAATGCAATATCAACAGCCAACAGTAGGTCCCTCGGTAGAAGAAGTCGATTAGTGAAAAGTGTGTATGGTATATAATGAACAAACAAAAACCATTCCTTAGGAAGTGCTCTTTTCTTCGGCTGGATTGTATACTGGTGGCGATTCTATTGCATTTGTCTTAACAGCTCATCGTTCTAACGTATCCTGACTCAGCGGCCAGGATTTGATGATCACTAACACGAGAAAGTTAAATAAAAGCTTGTAAAAATGTTTGTATGAGGAGAGTTATGAATGTGGAGGAGGCAATACAGGTATTTATTTAAAAAAATATAAGAGAACAAACGAGCTATTGTAGACTTTTTACGGCTGTCGACGCCTATGAACATCCGCATAATTGCTATGCCGACGCGTTGCCGTCCTTTCTTCCACCCCTCCAATGCGCCACCGGCTACTATGTAAGGATCGTTATATTATGTGGGAATTGGCGTGAAGATGTACAAAAAATGTCCGATTGTTTCGCATGGGCTCAAATGTGGCGCACGTTATGAAATCAGATAAGACCATCTTGTAGTCACAAAATACTAACGACACGGAACAACTCGCGTGTTTGAACCCCGCGGGTACAGTAACGAGTTAGGATGTTTACAGTTGTAAAACAGGTACGCCAAAGTGTGGAGTCACCTCCGGGCTTTAGTTAATTCTGTATAATCGATATGGATTTGTTTTCATTATATATTATGTAATAATTAATTACTAACTGTGCCCAGAGGTCTCATCCACATATCACATTTTTTTGGATAAAAATAATTATTACGTTGGATTCTATTCGCTATCTGTGGCAATCGCTTTCGAAATCCGTACAGTAGTTGTTTTTTTTTTCGAAAAATAATAAAAAAACTTATAAACAAATTATCTCTAATTTTGAGATATGTTGCTCCCCAAATAGGCTACAGGATATTTACGAACAGCACGAAACGGCAGCGTAACTGTCACTTGACAGCAGTTTCATGTGAGCATGAGGTGCTTTCCCGGTCGTGCCGGCCCAATTAGCCTGCACTTAACCATGGCACCTCATACTAAAATACAGATTTCCGCATGAACAATCATACACAGATGACGCAAAAGTAACAAGGGGTAACTACATTATGACGAACGTCATATAATGGAATTGAAAGACGGCGTACGTGTCCGTCGTAATACATTCCAAGTGCTTCCAAAGCCACAATATCGATACGTATCGAGTGACTGCGGGCAGAATCACCGATACGATATCGATTACACGATCCAATCTATAAATCGAATTCATTCCGGTTAAATTATTATCTGTAGGATTTAAAATTTGGAATTCTATAAAACGTGATACTTAGTATCAGTTAAGTTGTAATGTTTACAGTTACGCATATGCAAAGTAGGGCTTACGATATATTGCTACTCATCCATTAGGAACCCGTTACAAGCATGTTGTTTCATCTCATACATATGTACAGAATTAAATTATTGTTATTGAGAGTGATGTTGACTCAATCACTAACTGCCAATTATGTTCTTTCGCAAGTCGACTTTTGCTCCAATACAGAGAGCATTACTTCACTTTATGTATAGCCAAACAATTTTATCTTGCAAATTTATAAAAATCATGCCAATTGCATAATAATAAATATTTATCAAGTGTCTATACATTTTCAATCAATGCTGTAAACAAAAGAGCGTATTTGAAAATTAAAGGTTATCAAATCAAAGTACATGAACATTTAATTGACACAAACACTTTAAGTTATTCGAACACAGAAAGATCAGCAACACAAATTGCTTATAATAAAGAGAAATCGGCTTGTAAACAAGTCATCGATAAATTAAATAACAAGGTGACTGTACAAAATGTAATCTGACCAACAAGGAAAAGTACGGAATATTTTACTAGTATAGGGGGACAAACGAGCAAACGAAATTTATACCATTATATAACCATAGTAGAATGATTTATAAAAATGTTAACAATATGATATGAAAAATTTACATAATGATATGGCAAATGATTGGGAATCCTAAAACATATTGTA